>OY728159.1:1669444165-1670044165 GCA_963277665.1 Viscum album
TATAACTAAATAAAATATTTAATGTATATAAAAAACCAATAATATCCCCAAAGGGGTAAGTAGTTCATAAACAATAATGATATAAGAGGAAATATATAAGCTAAATAGCATAAAGTGAAACCCAAGAAAAACAAATAAGGTGAAGAGATGCCTAAAATAAACTATCTCTACAAATGAATGTCATCTACTATTATCAACTATGGGTCACACTAAGCTTCCTGAATCACATTTCCACTATGTTCACCCTTGAAGTTTCTATTATATAAATAAAATACAAAACATATGGGAGATAAAAACTTTGTAGGGATGACTATATACATAACCTATATGACACCCCAAAAATAAGAAAAGAATAATAATAAAACCTTTCATCTCTAAACCAAAGAGAAAATATGGATGGAAGAAATCTATAAAAATCCACAAAACCCCATATATTCATTAAAAAATATGGAATGGGATATAAAGGATAGTATTTGTCTATATATCCCAACAAAAACATAATTAGAATTCATCCCCAATAATCCAGACTATCCAAATTTGAAACCTACATCACCTATATAGAATTGTAGTGAGGGTACCTATGACACACCAAAGGTTAAGTATTGTTTGAGGGACTAACTAAGCCCGGTGGAGGACCTATTACTCATCTAAGATTTTATATAATGGACTACATAAATCTAAATATAGAGCAAATGTTCCACAAGTATATGGTGGAGTACCCATCTATAATAGTATTTTTGGGGACCCATGACCTATCATAAACACACTTCCAAGTGAGTTCCTACTTTCTGAATGTTATGATCACCATACATAATCCCTATCATTGGACTTATAAGGATAAAGAAACTATACTACAAATATCTCTTTGTGTATCACTTATGATTCTTAAGAGAAGTATACCATTGCGTTGTACATGGAAAAAATCAAAAATGACTAATCGTGCACCCGAATTTGAGACATAACCATGGATATATGAAATGCAACCAAGGCTAAATAATTACATGACATATATTGAAGGGGAACATGTTATGTAACCCCTAAATATAAGTCTAGTAATATATTTTCTCACTACATGTAATTTATATCCCTAACTAAATAGCATGTGTGATAGTGTACAAAGTGTGTTGGACGAGAAGGGTAGTCAACATGTACCAACATTGCTTGTGTTGTGTGAGGTTAAATATAAATTAAGTGTCCCATAGGGTAAATGGTATGTGTTTTCCACTCTCTTACATGATGTATATCCCTATAACATGGGACCAAACCATATCTGTACATATAGTGTGCTCAATGGTGGTACAAACATTATGAATCCTTTTAGACAACAAGTTTATCTCACATACACAAGAAGAGAATCCAATCTCTCCTTATGTGAGATACACAACATGTTACCCTTAGTTACATAGTGTGTGGATCTCATTCATATGCAACTCCCATGTAAGACACAAGTTGTGTTCTCTAAAGACTAAATGTAATTATATTGGTTAAATCCAAACTTGAAATTCTAGAATACTCAAAATCCCATTTCCATCACCATTCTTACTTCTAATCGAACAAAAAAATCCACCAAAATTACATTCCAAACAACATAGTGCCTCTTATTTTTTTTCTAGTAATCCATTTATATGATATCATATTGAATGAGGTTCAAATTAACCCCCATTGTTCTTTCACATTGATGAAACTATTGATCCCACCTTCTCATTCTATCCAATGATTCTTCATCACCTATCATCATTCTTTAATTCCTTAATCTTCACTACTATAGAAAAATACACCAATCATAAGACTAAATCTAATTGGTCATCTATATGGGTCCTAATTATTAAAAAATTCATCCAAAGTGAAGATTTTGGATATTTTTAAAGGTAAAAGGGGATAATAATGGATTAGATATTAGAAATGAATTTGTAGGTTGTCGGTGTGAATCCCTATCACTGAGTGTGAGCAATGAAATTGACAGATAATGAGGAACATAGGTGGAAGAACCAAAAAATGATAATAAAATTAAATTATATTAAATGTTAATTCATTTATGAATCATAAATCAATATTAAATTATTTTTACCTAAAATTTATAAGAAATGGGGTTAGAAAACAAAATAATGAGTCCTAACTCTTGATCATATTAGTCAATGAATTGGTTGCATCATCTTTGAAATCTATTAATGATTCATTGATGAACACATTAATTAAATATTCAAATATTAATACTCTAAACAATAACCTACTCTCTCTATCCCCCACCCTCTCATGGTAGGGTTTTTTGGCATCCAACTGTAGCGATATAATTTAAAGATGATTAAATGGAGGATTTTAGGTCTATCTATATAACATAAAATTAATTAATTAATTAATTAATTAATTAATTCAAACTTTGATGAAATGTTATCAATTAAAACGGTGTAAATTGTAATTGAACTTATATTATTGTAAAACATCATTTTATACATAACCACAATGTTAGTTTTCCCATCTCAGGCACTGATTATGAGAAAATGGCATTTCCTTATGTTCACCTGCACATGAACTAAAAAAATATTATATTTAATATATTATTATTGAGGATATTCAATGATTATCTGATGAAAAAACCCATAGAACCATCCATAAAATATCATCTTAAATATTTTAATCTATAAAATAGGAAAAAGGGGTCACTTAATCCTCCCCACCTTTATGGGTTTTCATCTCAAAAAGAACAACCTACTTGAAAAGGTGAGGTTCATAATCTAGCATTTGACTCTCACAATATCATGATATCTATGAGTGGTTCCCATGCATTTAATGAACATAAACCAATGGAATATCTCATCCTTGAATAATCTAATGCTGCCGATCATCAATAACCATTGGAATAAACAAAAATATTTGCCCTGTCTTTGATGTCTTGTTAACCCCAATCAATGATGTTGGATTGGTTTTTCATTATTCTTTATATCTAATATATGTGGATAAAATTGTTCTCCTAGTTAAACAATTATCCAAAGGAAATTTCTTAAGAAACCTCACCCAAATTGGGAATTATTAGGAATAGACTAGTGAACCTTGGGAATCATATTCAAAACTAACAAAATATCTTTAAATTGCATGTAACACCCCATACAAAAAAATAGAACATAGAGGTGGATATATTTGGATTTCATGGTGGTTTTAACTAGATCCAATTTGTTTCATGGTAGTTTTAGAAAACCAACACTAAATAGTAAGTATTTAAATATTTAACTATGATTTATTTTTTGGGGACATTTTCGGTTTTCACTAGAAAACTATATATCTTGCAACATGTTTTTTTAATTAATGAAAATTTTCCTTTGTGTGAAATTTCATTGTAGTATTTTTTATATGTAATAGTTTTTATTTTGAATAAATATTTAGTGGATGTTATTTTGAATTATGGTGGTTTTCGATGGAGGTGGTTAAATTAGGCTCTAAATATATAAATATGCCTTATTTTACAGTGGTTTTAATTATCCTTATTTTTTTTACAGTGGTTAAACCCAATTCTAGATAAATAGATGTCGTTAAAATTTCTACACATTATCAAGTTTTGAAAACATTTTAATAAATTACTTCTTGATCCACTAAAAATACAACACACAAAGAATATATAAAAAATAGGTAATTAACACAGTATACAAAAAACAGTAACTTATATACATCAATTAATATTTCATTACATATAATAAAACATTAAATTACATCATAGTTTTAAAAAAAATATATGTTTCAAAAAATAAAAACAAAATCATGAGTCAATGACACTATACTATGATGTATGTCCCTCTTCCTCCATTAATTAGTCATGCTTATTCTCATAACCTCCTTTCCCATATCATACTTCTAGTTCCTACATTTAATATATTTAACCACACATAAGTATAGTGTGTATAAAATAAATAATAAATGAAATAAAAATCAAAAAATATATTACTTGATTTAAATTTATTTTAATTAATGTCATAATAATGAAAATAATAATTTATAGTCATTTTAATTTTTAGAATTATCATAACATATGATATCCACAGTTGAGTTGGAAGATACACTACATGTTATGGTGTGGAAACCTAGTATTGTAAAATTGTATCATATGATAGCCTCAGTTGATTTTTCCATCCTATACCATTCATATTATATATTGTTTTTTTTTAATTTATACAATTAATAAAATAAAATATTTTTCATTAGGATTCAATCTCACGTACCCTCAAACTCAAAGTCAACCTTTCCACATCAGTCTCACATTATGGTAACTACCTCAACCAATAATTATAGATATGATAATAATTAGATCAACGGTCGAAGTCGATTAACAAACATAAATTTTAGAGACTCAAACTAGAATTTGATTATTGTTAATTAATTTAATTTTTAAATATCCATAAATCTTGTAACTGTATTAATAATAAACACACTACAAATAATAAGCATCTTATTTATTACAATCATTTTCTTGCACATGATTGATATTTTACACATAAACTTAGTAGTGACTTCATAACCTATAAATCATTTCTTTACCTTATTCCATTTTCATAGCCTCTAAAAATTATACTAAATATAAAATTTTACATTCATTAAAAATAATAGAATGTTATCAAGAGTCATCAAACTTCTAAAAATAGAAATGGTTCTTTGAATAAATTATTGTCTTTGAAACCACTAGCTCATGTACCACTTATAATGATTATAATAATGATTTTTACTCCATAATTAAAAAAATTGAAAGACTTATTTGTGTATTATTTTAATAAATAATGAACAATTTATGATAGATTCTAATGAAATATTTAAATTCATTTGACA
The DNA here is from genome assembly GCA_963277665.1 of Viscum album. Classification (NCBI taxonomy): domain Eukaryota; kingdom Viridiplantae; phylum Streptophyta; class Magnoliopsida; order Santalales; family Viscaceae; genus Viscum; species Viscum album. The sequence continues at coordinate 1,669,448,975 of OY728159.1, forward strand.
AATAAAAATTACTAACCAAAATAATAACTGCTAAAATGATGAATATGAGTGTAGATTTATAAAATTTTCTGATAATTCTATGTCATGTTTGATTCCTTGACATCATTAATGGAAATAATATATATATATAAGTGTATTAGGATACGATGAACTGTTTTAAAAAAAGTGTGCAAGGTATGTGAATAGTTTTACCTTATGTCATATAAGGATAATTAGAAACATGTGACATAGAGTGGGGACTAACACTAAACTTATTCTAGTGAGGCATACCCCAAAAAAATATATTCATTGAATTTATTAATATATAAATAATATTTTTATTTATAAATATAAAAAACATTCATTTATTTTATTAATAAAAATAAATATATTACAAATTGTATTCCAATTTGGTCGTGTTTTTATCATGTTCTATTGTTAACATTATTTCTTCTTCTTTTGTTCATTCTTATTCTTCTTCACTCTACCTAAAAAGACTTCAATTTTTAATATCTTCATGAAAATACTATTCAATATATTTTTTTTATTGGTTTCACTGTCAGAAATCACTTCACCTTCATCACCCATATCATACATGTATCCTAATTTCACGAAGAAAACAATACTCCCCCCATCATCCACTATATTATAAAAATAATATAACCTTTTTTTTCGGAAACCACAATATCTATATCATTTGCTTCTAGAAGAACAGTATTAAAAAATAGTGTGAAATCAAAATATGTAAATTATAAGTAATATTTCCTTATATCCCAATTAATATTGGCCAGGTTATATTTAAATAACATAACTCTAGATTTTCCATCATAATTTAACTCGATAATATCAACCAAAATTCCATAGTAACCTTGATCTGTAACTATGAATATACCATTGTTTTTTGTTTTTAAACCTTCATTATGGTCAATAGTATGAAATTTTTAACCACCAATATTGTAATCATTGAATCTCCATTAGTGATTCAAAGAACCTCAAGCTAAAAGCATCAAATATTTGGATAGTTCAGCTCGTTTATCATCATTAATTACATTGGGAAGTTGATATAAAAAATTGTTACATAATTTAGATAATTTTCACCATATTTAATCTATATAATAGATTAATAACATAAAATATGTTCAAACCATTCATCAATTTATTTTTAATGAATTTAGTTATCTTGGTATCATTCTTAGTTCATCTCCTAAGGTGTATTTTCATTTTTAACCTTAGTTATTTGATATAGGGATCAAAATTATTAGTATTGAGTGGAATATTACTCTCTGCCTATATTAACTACATATCTGTCAATGAAAATGATTAGATATTTCATAATTCTCAACCTAATCTTGTAAAGATTGATTACTCATTGTTATCCCACAATTGAAATGGATTATCAACAAAACAACCCACAAGATTTGATCTTGTCTATATCATATCTGATTACCTAGAAAAGAAGGTTAAACCCTCATCAGAAAGGTAAACTTCCACAATAACACCTTATGGATGAGATTTATTTTTTACATAATAATTTAAATGACCATGATACAAAATTATAAAATTCAATAAATTAATAAACTATGTTTTTAAATATTAACAAAGACAATTATAATTTTTTATTTAAATAAATATTAAAATAAAATACATCTCCATGTGATAAATCAATAAATATTTTGTGGTCCCTCAAATTTTATATTCTTTAGACAAATGAACTATTAGATAATTCATCACATTGAGAAATGTATGGGGAAAGAACATCTTCAAATTACATAGAATCTAAATAATTATTTACTAAATTTTATCTAATTCATTGGGGTTTAATTTATTCTCACAAAAATGTCTGAATAATGTGAAAATTATGACTAGAATGACCATTATTTTATCGGGTAACAAATTATGCATTTCCAAATGTAGAAACATCTTAGTCAATATATGTGTGTCTTGAATTTTCCATCCTTCTCTCTTATAAAGATTCAAATCAATATTCTGAGGGGTTTTTATTGCAAAAATTGTTTATGGATACTTCCCATTATCATTTGTCTATAGATCACATTTTATTTTTATATCTTATAAGTCCATAAGAACATTTAAATGATCCTTTGACTTTCCTTTCTCATTAAGAAATTGAAACAAAACCCTATCACACACATTCTTCTTAATGTACATAATGTTAATATTGTGACATAAAAAATTAAATTCCCAATATGAAAGTTTGAAAAATATTCTATTTTTACTCCATTATTGTGATCCACTTGTTGCTGACGGATTTCTAACTCTATTTACACTTTCATTCATCTAAAAATATTTTTAAAACTTTTTACCAACATTTTATAATTTTTTCAATATATATGATCCCAATAATAATATTAGTGGATTCCTCACATCGGTTATTCCATTCAAACGTTACTCATTAAACCAAAATCTATGAGATGTATTGTTGAATAAATGAAGAAACATGAATCAAAACATTCTACAATAAGGTATCCATTGAGACTCAAAATCAATGTTACAATTTTTATAAGAAAAACCAATGTGTATGTTCCAACTAGACAAATTACCTAGTTCGAGAATGTCATTAATGGTCAACATAAGGGAAAAATGCATTTTTAATGTTTTCATGGTAGATTCATTGTAGGTTTCTACCCCATCATTACATAACTCATGTAATTCTAGAATAAGAGGCTAAAGGTATAAATCAATTCCATTTCTATGAATTTTATTTTCAAGAATAATCATCAACATGATAAATGAAGTCTAGTGTATACACAACTAGGGAGTTACATAATAAGGGATCAAAACAACAATCCCAATGTTGTAACATCAACTTTAAGTCCCAAATTATTGAATCCATAAATTTTCAATCCCAAAAAAAACATTTCTATGATCAAAATAGAAATATGGATGTAATTAATTGATGGAATTACATTATTTTGAATCTTTTATATGTTACATGAAGTCATTATTATTATTATGCAAAGCATGAAACATTATATGATCAATGGTTTTAGGTTAAATAAAAAATATTTTAAACTATCTTTTTAATTGAAAGTAATGTAAAACCTTAAAATCAGTTTAATTTTTTTGTTTCTTTGTGGTAGTATGTATATTCAAACTGACATAATTATTTGTTGATTTCCATCTATAAGTTCGGCACCTTTTGAACTTTTCTCTACTTGAATCTTCCTTCGAATAAAGCTTAAAATCATCGAGGCATGAATGTATCTTTTAATAATTGATTCCAATATTTTAAATAATATTATTCATCTTATAAAATTATACCAAGATATTTGCTTTAGAAAATGAATACCACAAAAATTCCAATATCATGGATATTCCTTTTTTAGAAATTACACATAAACATTTGATATTGTAAATATTCAATAGAGAAGAAATTTTTGAATATTTGGAACATCCTTCTTATATATACTGATTTGCAGCTAAAACTAATTTAGAAAAAATAGTTTTTTCTCAATTGAATTTTCTTATGAATTAGTTTCCTCATTATCATCCATTAATATGTTATCAACCTGATCAGTTTTTCCTGTAATTCTAAAAACATAATTAATTTCTACAACATTAATAACTGGATCGGCTGATGTATTTCATTTTTTATGCAATTTCTATACTGTGATAAAATACTCATTTATCAAGTTTTTAATTTCATTATTCACTATTGAAGAATTCACTTGTTCATTTTGATTATATACATAACTTCATGAATTTTCAGTAATGTTTGATTTTATTTGATAAATCCAATGTACATGATGAGGATAAAATTGTTTCAATGTAAATAATAAAATACTTCACCTCTCTTAAACCATTGTCTGAATTTATAATTAGTATATGTATATTCAATTCTTCTATCCACTGATCGATTTTCAAAGGAAAAATCCAAAAAAATGTTCAAACCCGTAACATATTGAGGTGTGATCCAAGGTAAGGTAATACAAATTTTATCCATATATACTTGAATTATTACACTATTAGATATAAATTATTATTATATTATTATATATAAAAATAAAATATATTTAATTTTAAAAATGAATAATCCATATGAAAGATTCCCTAAAACTCAAATAATTTACAAATCTACTAAACTAAAATCATTGAAGGATAATTTAAATATGTAAATTACTAAACCTAAATCTATTATATAATTATTATCTAAAATATAGAACGAAACAAACTACCTATGATTTTGGTGAAATGAATATAAGAAATCTCACCCCATGTAATGGTGTAGGTATTGTGGAATGGAGGCATATAGAGAATTAGTGAGGGGGATCTAGTGTCAAAACTGAGTGGGAAACGGGTGTAGAATGGAGTGACATTAAAGGGGGATGAGAGTAGGCATGAAATTGAGCACCACTAAGGGGAATCCCAAGAGGGTTCCACTATTTAAAGGTGGAGAGTGGGAGTCTGAGGAAGGAATGGTGGAATCAGATTGGCTTAAATCGATAGATATGGGGAGATCAAGGCAGATAGACGGCATATTGTGCTGATGTGGAAGGTTAAGATATATTTTTGGTGGTCCATCCCTAATTTAAACAACTAAAGTTGAAATTTTATATTTATTAATGGGTGGTTTTAAACAAAACATCCATAAAATTATGATTCATTACAAAAATTTCACTAAAAAAGGGGTGGGGAAATTTTTTTTGCGTTTAATGAAAATTTTATAAACAACTCTAGTTTACTAAATTTTTTATAGTTACCCCTTTATTTAAGTATGATATTCCCTTTAAATAAATCACAAAGCTTGTCATATACATAACACTGAATAAAATGAAAAATTCTTTATTTCATTATTGTAAACTATTAAAATAAAAATTTAGTACATTATTAGATAACTAAAAGGAATATAATTTGTAAGAATACTAATTGAATGAAAAAAACTAAATAAAACTACTACAAGGTTCAATTTATCACCATATTCATATTCCATGAACAATGTACCACCAATGATAAGTATAGGAAGAATACAACATGTTCTAAATAATATCAAAATCTTGAAAATGAAATTATAGTGTACAATAAATGATTTTATAGATATAGAAATATATAAGGATGTATATATATATCAATGTAATAAGACCATCATATATATGGTTTTTATAGGGTCCCAATTTTTCTTAAGGATTTCCTTTCTTTTTTGGGTGATTAGAGGAGTTTTATATAGGATAAAGTAGTGTTGTTGTGGTGTGATCTTATATTATGCTTGGGACCTAGTCTGTGGTGTGGAGCTTTATGTTGTGCTCAAGGGTTGGTTTTGCAGTGGAGTTTTCAATGTTGTAGCATGGAGTTTGGGATAAAGGATTTGTAATCTCTATCAATATAGAGGTGGTAGTAGTGTAATGATTTGGGTTGTTCTATAGAGCCCATGTTAGGTTTTATTATCACTTTCTTCGTCAAGGGATTCTTCAACATAGGGCATAGGTTATGTGATGGAATCTTGGAGGTCATGACCCTATCTCATTAAATTTCAAGATAGTTGTGGCATGATGATAAAGTTGTAGCATGTCCTTATCTCATTTTTATGGGATTTAGGTTTAATTGAGGATTCAAATGTGGGAAATGGAGGGATTTTTACCATGATTTCCATATAATATTTCTGTTTTTGAATAGAAACACTTGATGCATCAGAGTTTTGGTGAAAAGACAAAGTATTATGGGTTGTTCTGGGACTTTGTGTGGTTGTGAAATTAAAATATCATCCTATCTAAATATGAATGTCACATTGATTTTATTTTAATTTTTACCTTCCCTTTAAAACCCTAGGAAACCTGAGGACCCCTTTCAGATACTTGTGTGCCCCATTTCTTTTCTTTAATACTCATCCTCTAGATATCAAATCAATGATGATCTAACCCTAGTTTTCATATTCCCAATTGGTTAATCCTTTTATCATTCTCTCCTTCCCTGCTATGATAGATTGGTTTCCTTTGGTGTTCATTTAATTTATATTGATAATTGATAATGGACTAATAGTGAGATGATATATTTTGGGATCATAGGTTCCTCATGGGAGATTTGGTTGGATATTTCTATTTTTTCTACAATTATTTATTATATAACAATAAAAATGTTCATATCAAGGTAGGGGATTCATGAAAATTATTTTTTTATGTCAATATATTATATTTTAATGATTATCTAATTTGGGTAATGTTGTAATTTTCCATAATAAAGATAATAACCAGAATGAAGAAGGAAATGAGAGGGTTTTTTGATCACATGTGGTTTTTTTATATGTATGTTTCCGGAATATATATTCTAGATAGTTTGTTTTCTATTTTTTATGAATATTAGTATTCATTAAGATGATTTATATGCTTAAAATATGTTTAAATAATGTAAATAAGGAAATATAAAGTTTATAATAGATGAGTATTATGATATGAGTTACATGTGTTCCTAAAATATTCTAGGCAAGAATGTATTTCTAAAAAAAATCTTTATGTTCATTATTATTTATTTATAGATACTATATTTTTGAGATTTTTTAGAAACATTCTCATAATGTATCAGTTAATTCATGATGTTAATGAAAAAGGTTGTTGAATTAAAGTGTTTGGGGTGTTTTTATAAAAAAAAAAATTAATGTATTATTTGTTAGACATTATGTTCTTAGTTTCCCCTACATTTTTTGTGTTAAAAAATCCATGAAATTCCATTGTATGGAAGATCACTTGTTGTGATTTGTTCTGACCCTAGTATGGTTAGGATATTTGGTGTGGGTTAGTTTGATAGCCTTGGTTTTGGTAGTAATTTTGTGCTAGTTATGCTAATATGGATGGCCTCTAATGATAGATAAGATTTTCTATTGTCGAATGGTTTTTTTGGGGTTGTTGATTGGTTGGTTGGAATAGTATGAGTGCTAGTTTTTCTCATTTTTCTGACTATTTTTTATTTTGTGGATGATTTTATTTTTGTATGATCATCAAGATTCCTAAATTCCTTCCACAATTGTCATAATGGACAGGGAGTTCATCTTCCATATTGTATCTAAATATCACTTATATAATACCCAAAAATTATAGAACAGTAATTCATTTATAAACGAATTCATGGTTTTGGGCATTGGATACGGTAATGGATAAATGTAAGGAAATCCTAGATAAGGTTATATGGAATTATTGAAGATAATGGATTAAGAATCTAAAATTTTTTATCTTGAATCCAAAATCACTTGGGAATTTTATGACATAAAATTGATCGAACTATAATTGGGGATGGGGATAATAAAGGATAGGTAATTTGAAAAATTATTGAACTAATTAGTTTATATTGGACCTTGTTAATTATATGAATGTATTAAATCTATCTTTCTAAACATTAGTGATGGAATCTGAGATTCAGGAGGGAAAATAGTTGTAGTTAGTTCTAAGTATAGAAATTTTCCCCAATTTTGGTTCTATGTTATACATATTTTTTATGTATCATTATTATATACCCCACCATCTTGAGTTAGTGTCTAATTAATTCCAAAATATTTTGGGTTTCAATATTTTTTTCCAACATATAGGTTAGTGAGAGAATGAATGGATTACTACTCCCTGTTTCCCACTCTCCCTTTGGATGTAAAATGATGTGCAGATATATCCAGGTTGTGATATCTTGAGAAATAAGGAACATTATAGTACACTCTAACTCATGGGGACATCTATATTTGAGTTTATATTTATATTTTATTTCTAATATGATTTTACCTAGTTGTAGGGGTTATAAATTAGGGTTTTTGTGAAATAGACCTCGGTGCACGTTTTTGCACATGGTTTGTCTAACAATGTTTATAACTGTGAGAGGGTGGATAGTTAGAGTACAGTTTGATTTTCCATAGTTTGACAATGGTTTTCAAAATAATGAAAGTCTTAAGAGTAACCATACATCATGATATTGGAGAGATAGGATCATCCACACGGTTTTCACTAGGTTTGTCTAACTATACTACCAAATCAAGCAAGTTTTCCATCTCATTAAAATTTTAGATTTTTATCAAAATTACTCTAAAAGAATTATTAATTTGGAAATTATTTCCTCTTACACTCATGTTAATCACCTCCCTATGGCATTGAAGCTTCTCCACTCTCATTTTTTGATGGATTATCCTTTGATCCAAGGTGTTTTGATTTGAGTTAAGTCATGTTCTTTATTGGTTATTAATCCTTTTACCCCTCCCTTCCAATTTATCCCATTTTAATGGATTTCTGAAACCCTATTGGGTGTTTTGAATGAATAAAAAGGTTTAATGGGGGTTTTTTTTGTTATATTATGGTTTATGTGTTTGAGATCTTCTTCTCAAATCGTGTGGTTGTCATCAATGGTGAAAAGTTCAAAACCATTTCTGAGATATGTGTCTCCATTTAAGGGTGTTTTCCATGTATTACCTTTTAATTATTAATCACCTTTAATTTAAATTTTTTAAATTTCCATTTAAATGATTTATTATTTAGTTTTACTCTATGTTTGATGTGATCCCATGTTTCATTTTATAAATTTAAGGTTTATTATGGGCTTTCAAAAGGGATATAGCTTAAGTGCACTTCAAGTGTTTAATACAATGGACCAAAATGGTTTTATGGATTTAAACATATTTATGAATAGTTTTTAGAAATAATTATACATTAAATAAGGTGATTTATCCAAATAGAAATGTTTTTATATTAAAATTCCTTTTGAAGTTTATTTTATATATAGAAATTGTGATGGGGTTATATTTGGCATTGAGTAGCACATGGTATACCTAGGAGAGATCCAACTTGATGACCAGGATAAAAAGAGAGCTCTTGGATTTGGGCCTAGGGAAGACTGTGAGAGATTCCACTTTGTTTACCCACCTAGAAAACTATATTTTATTAAAAACACATTGTACCCTTATGGTTAGATCCCTTCATGCACCATACTCATGCTAGTTTGATTTACATGATTTTATCCCTTATGATAGTTCTTTTTCTAATGTTATATCACGTGTTATTCCCATTTTCATTACTTTGTTACATGTTGATTATGTTTATGATTATACCATGGTTATTCTTTTTTTGTATAGTTTGATAATATTTATATCATGGGAAATTTAATTTTTATTTGATCTATATTGGTAAATATTTTTGAAAACATTTTTTTAAAAAAACAAATGGAATCTCAAAAGATTGTTTTAAATAAAAATGTTTTCAAAGTCGTTTAATTTTGAAAAAAAGGGTTTTCAATGTTTTTTTTAATAATTTAAAATAAATAAATATATTCATGTTGGTATCCTAATATTCTAGGTTCCTCATATCATATTATGCCTCTAAATATATATGGACATAATTTAGAAGGAAAATTTTAAAGGCAGGGGAACTATACAATTAAGTGGCGCCTCTTGACTACCATCTTCCTTTGTTTTTATGGGGGATACATGGAAACATAGTTTTAGACGGTGAGGATCTATCTTGATGTTTTATAAATTTTTGGACTATATATTATCCATATTTCCACTTTTGGGTTTTTAGGATTTACTTTTGATACAATGTATATGTCTCATGTGTGTCATGTTATGTAAGTGATATTTTGATTTTATTTACGGTATCTTATTTATTCATTGATTCTGTACTATTGTTATATATTTTGGCTTCTATTGACTTAGACTATGTTGGTGTGCCCATCCCATTCCTTGGATGGTTCATTTTGGTTTAACTTCAGAGAAACCATTCCCAAAATGTTATTTATTATACCTAAGGCTGGTATATATCCCATAGCAATCGGGAATGTTCTTCGAGTTGTCTATACTACTAGATTGGGTGACAGGTTAAGTTGACTTCGGTCAGTTCACTACAAAATGATATAAAATCCTTGGGTTTTATTGGGTTTTAATGTTACCTTATATTTAGAACAGTCAGGACTCATGACGTAAAGGTGAAGGAGTGTCTCTCCATCTCTTCTTCTTATTAAACGTTGAGTTTCCATGGGTTTATTGGGTTTTTTTTTTGTTTTGGGTTTTGAACCTAATTATCAGTTTTTAAATTATATTTTGATGTATTTCCATTTTTAGCATGAGTTTTGGTATTATCAAATGTATTATTTATATTTTTAAGGTGAAAAGGTGAAGTACGTAGGTGGTTCATGGTTTAGGTGCATGGTTAGCAGTAACTTTATATAGCCAATTCAACTTTATCTATCACCTTTTAGTCACACATTCCTAGTTAGTGCATGTTTTTTCTAACCATGTGGCTAAATCAAGCATAGTCGGTGAATTTTTAAATTTTTTATGTTTTCACCCCTTTTCTATTTAAGTATATTATTGATGTAATTTTTTTATTAAGACCAATTTAAGGGTTTCTTTTGGTTTATAGAATGGACTCATCTACGATTAGAGAGGGTGTTACAGAGCATTCCACGTAAGATAATCCTCCAGGTGATTTATTTTTCGTGGTTTTAATGATCTAAACAATCCCATCATTAGGATAGGATGTTGTTCAAGAGTAAACATGGATTATGGACCATGATTAGGACTTTAATTGTTATAACCCACTATTTTTCTAAAGATTAAAGTAATCCAATGAACCTGAGGAGTGGTTGGATAAAATTGATTGGATATTTGACTTCCTTAAGATCTTTGAGAACGCAAAATTTGGATTCACCACGTATATGATATAAGGACAGAGTTAGAAGTGGTGGGAATTAATAGTGTCATCATAGCATAGAAAGGATCTCACATGGACGACATTCAAACCAAATTTTAATAGGGAGTTACACCCTAAGATATTGAGGGTGGGGAAGGCCCATGAGTTTGTGATATTGGACTAAGGGAACCATTTGGTGTTGGAGTACACTTCTCAATTTACTAAGTTGGACAGTGTATCTTCAAAACTCTAATTGAATGATTATCTCAAGAATCAACATTTTGAAAATGGGTTTGAATTTAGAGATCAAGTCCATGCTTATTATTCTCTACTTACTAACCTTTTTAGAGGTGTTTGAAAAGTGGATATGGAAAAAGAATATTTAGAGAGAAAGGTATGAATTAGTGGTGTTCCTTATGAGGGTGTTAGAAAAATATCTTCATCCAATTAGAAGTGGAAGCTAGAATAATCTCACTGGGAAGTGCTAGGAGTACTCTATAGTAATTAGGTAAAACACTAGTGGATTAAATAGGGAATAATATAGTCATATTCTATTAGTTTTGAAAAGTTGTTCATACCAATCCTAGTTTCCCAAAGGCACCAAAAACATGGCACTAGTGTGGAAATTTGATACATCTCAAGCACTTTTGTAAGGCTTCTATGAAGGGGAGTGGTATTGGATACACATTCTAACAGGGATCTCTTGTTCAGTTGGATGCTTTCATGTTTGGAAGATCTTTCTCTATGAATAAAAGATTTTCTCACCATGTGAATAATACTGAGGGTATGTCTGAGTTATGATGCCTCCATGCAGTCGATGTGATATTAGAGAAAACATATTATGGGAAATCTACCATGAGTGGTACTTTTTTATTGCTTCATCCTTAGAATCTATTCTCATTTACATGAGTGAAACCCATTAATTTATCACGTTGATATTTCTTGATTCCATTGGTATGTGAGTGGTGTTGATGCATTTTTTCTTCGGTTTGATTACATTTTTTGGTAGGGAGGAGAAAGGTTAAAAGTTCTCGTAGTTTTTTGTTTTGGATGCTAATGTAGAAGTCATTTAGGATTTCCTCATGTTACACCAAGATATTTTTGACCTTACCATCAATATAAATTAGTTGATTAGCTACAAGGAATGATTGGTCGCTATCACTTCATGATCTAGTTCCTTAATCTTGATGGGAGAACTCATGTATTCTAAGGTGAGTGGAATCCACGATCAGGGAGGGATGTACAGGTTGCCTCAGGTATGTGTTAGATAACATTCTTGTTATCTGAGGCGTTATTTTATGCCTTAGATTAGGACGTATGGGTTTTCTTATTAATGGACATGGATAGGTACCCATACATTTTAATATAGTATTTTTCTTGGTTACCACCCTAGTTAAAGGTTATGTTTATCATTGATCTAATCCTAGAGATGAGCCACATTTCAATACCATATTATGGGATGGATCTGGACAAGATCAAAGAGTTGAATGTTTATCTAGAGGTCCTCAAGGGAAATGGTTCTATTATCCCTATCATGTCACTATGAGATTTTCCATTTTTTTGCAAATAAGTTAAAGGTAAGCCTCCAAATATGCATCGGTTATCATAATCTTAATCATGTTTCCATAAAGAATAAATTCATCTTTCCTAGAATTGATGATTTCATCACTCATCTCAAAGGATCATGTTTTTTTTCAAAGATCAATTTTAGATCTAGTTACCACTAGTTAAGGTTTTAGGAATAGGTTGTCCATAAGTCCACCATTTGATGCCTGTGTGGAAATTTTAAGTTTTTGGTCATGCCATTTGGGCTTACCAATGCTCATGTGGTATTTATGGGCGTGATAATATTCCTTCACATTTTGGACTTCTTTGTGATCATATTTTTGAATGAAAGTTTGGTGTATTCTAAGATAAAGGAGTACTATTTGACTATATGGTGGTATTTTTGGGAGTAATTTGGGACCATATTATATATTACAAGCTATCAAAAATACATTTTTTAGATTCACTAAGTGTAGTTCTTGGGCCATCTTATATCTGAAATAGGAATTTTAGTGGAACCTAAGAATGTTCAAGAAATCATTTCTTGGGAATGGACCAATAATATGTTCAATATCCAAATATTTTTAGGATTTGTCCAGTATTATAGATGTTTTATTCAGTACTTATGGAGGATATCATCTTCCTTGACATATTATACCATAAAAAAGTGAATTTTATTTGATATGAGAAGTTACAGAATTATTTTGAGTAGTTTCATGAACAATCTACTTCCGCACCAGTCTTGATTCTTACTGAGAAAGGGATATATTTTGTTGTGTATTTTGAGGATTCTAGTATGGGATTTGGGTGGGTATTGATATTTTATGGACATGTGATGGTATGTATCTCATAGAATATATGCCTACATGAGTGTAATTATCCCACCCATGGACATGAGTTGGAAACAGTGACACATGCACTAAATATGTGGCAACATTACCTCTTCAAGGAACATTTCATATTCTATCTGGAACCTAAAATCCTGGAGTACATTATTACCCAAAGGGACTTGATTCTATAATAGATATACTAGATATATTATCTTTATAATTTTTTATTCAAAATTTCAAATGCACCTAGGAAAAGAAACATGGTTTTTGGTGTGTCGAGAAAAAACCTTCTGATGCAGGGTTTTAGGAAATCTGATAATGAATGGGGTTTTATGAGTCAATTTTCTTATCTGAATTTGTATTTTTAGGATAATAGAGAGTATGTTCTCATAAAAATGTTTATTTTAAACCTTCTCTCATCGAACGGGTGAAGAGTAGGTATCCAACCCTGAGTTCCATCAGATTGGAAGAGTTGTAAATGGTGGGGAGATCTTGAGTGGTTGGTCTTGGTCTTCTGATGGTTATAGACTTTTCAATATAAAGCTGGTAGTTCTTTTGATCTTTATGTAGGAGGTGATGAATGTGTTGAATCATTATAGTTATGTTATACACCTTTGGGACACTAATAAATTTTATAACTTTAGAGGTAGGTATCGGTGGTCTAGGATAAGGTGTTTAGTTACAGACTTTTTGTCCCAATGTTTGATCTATCATAAGATTAAAGTATATCATCATAGACTATCTAGGTTTTTCAACCTCTCCCCACTCATGTGAGGAAGTGGTATGAGATCTTGATGGATTCATTATCAATCTACCTCAAACACTAAGTAGGGAAGATTTTGTATTGGTGATTATTGATCATTTCTTAAAATAAACCCATTTTCATCCCATCATATAGTTGAAAAAGTTTGATTACCTTAGACACTTATATGTTCTGGAGGTTTTTAGGCTTCATGGAGTTCCCTTAGTGAATGTTTGGGGCTAGGATTCCAATTTTACTTCTCAATTTTAGAAGGTACTCCAAGAGGAATTAGGAACCAAGTTGAGGTTGAGCACCATGCATCACCTATAGAAAAATTCCCAATCATAGTGGACCACCCATACCCTTGAGGATATATTGCATGTTTTTTCTATTAAATTTAAAATATCACTGGAAATGAACCTATCATTTACCAATTTTTTCTACAATAATAGTTATTATACCTAAATTAATATTTCCCAAGTTTATGTGTTATATGGGTGGTCAGCCCAGCCCCCTATGGGTTGGGATAAGTTGGGTGATCATTCCTTTTTGGGATTGAGTCCCATAAAAGAGATGAAAGAGAATTTATGGATGATTCAACAGATAATATAGAGGAACTCATAATTACCAATAGTTTTACGCCAATTAAAATCATCTCTCTTTGGAGTTTCATGTCAGTGATCAAGTGTTTCTTAAAGTATCCATTCCATTGGGACACCATAACATCGGAAAAATAGGGAAATATGGTGTGTTATGTCAAATCATTTAGAGATGTGGACAATCTTCGGACAATAGACTAATCTTTTGAGTTTTCATGAAATATGGACTTGATCCATGATGTCTTTCATATTTCCCAGCTAAAGAGATACCACCTAAACCAATATCATGTGCTAGAGTGGGATTATTTATAGATTAATCACAATGCCATTATTGTGGAGAGGCATGTTCATATAATGGATTTTTGTAATATTGTGCTCTATGGTATTTTAATCTCAATGGTCTATGTGCTTTGGAAACATGGTAAAAATATCCATTATACATGGTAGTGTGAATATTTTTTAGTGGATTAGTATCCGTATCTTTTTTATTCTGAGGATGAATGAGGAATTTTTTAGGGAAAATTTTTTCATGGTTAGGAGGATTGTGATACCAATCAGGTCATTGGTATATCTATTTTTGAGTTTTTATTTATCATTTATTTGGTTCTTGGGTTTCCTAGGATTATTTGGTCAAAAATTTTGGTTCTTGGGTAAATGAACCCTGGCACACTGTTGGTGCATGGTTTATCTAACAATGTAGCTAATCATTCAATGGTGGATAATTGAGAAATGGTGTGCTTTTCATTGTTTGAGAAATGTTTTCCAAACCATGCAGGTCTTACGGGTAACTGAGCATCTTGATTATGGAGATACGATAGCACCCACATATTTATCCCACAGTTTTTTTAATTGTCTGGAAAACCCACACATGTTGTCCAACTCATTAAAATTTTTCCTTTTTCCAAAATTCACCTAAAAAATTTATAACATGGGGGCATGATTTTCTCCCCTAATTGTGTGTATCCCCTCCCTTAGCATTTTATCTAATACCCTATCCTTGGTGTTAGATTATTGTTGGATCCAAGGTGTTTTTCACTTAAGTTAAGTACTCTTATTTAATTTATCTTCTTTCTTTCCCCTTATCATCCATTGTTCTTTAATTTTAATGGATTTTTGAATCCTTAGTGGGTGGTTTAACTAAATATGTGGTTTTAATGGGTTTTTTGGTTTTATATCTTTGGATTTAGGTGTGTGATGCCTTATTATTCGTAAATTGGGTGGTGTTCATCAAATGTGACAAGTTTGAAACCATTTCCAATGTAGGAATCTCTATTTAAGGGTTTTTCCTAGGGATTACCTTTGAATTCTTAATCATCTTTTGTTTATGTTTTTTAAATTTCCATTTAAATTTTTGATTTTTAATCCATTTTTGATGTGATCCATGGTTTCATTTTGGAAATTTAAGGTTTATAGTGGGTCTTTTAATGGTATGTGGACAAAGTGCACTCCATCTGTCTGATAGAATGGCTCATAGTGGTTTTAGGGATTTCAAGGGATTTATAAAGTGATTTTACAAATAATTTTACCTTAAAATTTGTTTTATTAAAATGGGTATGTTTTCTATTAAAATGGATTATGAAATGGATTTCATATATAGAACTTGTGAAGTGGTTATATTTGTAATTGAGTATCACATGGGATACCTAGGGTATTAGTGGGCCATGTCTAAGGGACCCTGAGAGACTTTAGGAGAAACATTGAGATAACTTCTACTTTTTGTCCAAGGAACCAAGAGATTCTTTGAGAGGATGACTGAGAGAGCTCTTAGAATTATACTCAGGGAAGACCATGAGAGATTTTACTTTGTTTAGTATACTATAAAACTATTTTTAGATTAACTCACACTATACCCTTATGGTTATAGGAATTCATAAAAATTACTCATATCGAGTTAAATTACATCATTTTATGTATTTTATTAGTTCCTTTCTTGTTGTGATCTCATGTGTTATTCTAATTTTTATTACATGGTTTCATGTTGACTATATTTATTCTTATACCTTTGTTATGCCTTGTTTGTTCAATTTGAGCATATTTATGCCATAGGGAATCTATATATTTATTTTATCCACATTCGTAAATTATTTGGAAAACATTTTTTGTTTAAAATAATACCAAAGGTATTTAAATAATAATGAGAAATTATTTAAAAGTGGTTTGGTTTTGGAAAATGGGGGTTTTAAACTAGTTTAATTGTTTTCATGGTTTAAAAGTGATTAATATATTCATGGTGTTATCCTACTAGGATTTTTACATAAAACCCTAAATATGACACTAGGTTTATATAGACTTCATTTTGTAGGGCACAGGTAAAGGAAGGGGAACTATGAAAAAATGTGGATCTCCTTTACTTTCATCATCCATGGTTTTGATAGGGGAGATGTTGTCTCATAGGGTTAGGTTGTGAAGATATTTTTTTGGAGTTTTTTACCTTTAGTTTATATTTTGGCCTTATTTCCACTTTTGGGTTTTGATTTTGAACCTGTGATACCATGTATATGTATCATGTATGGCATGTTGGGTATATGATGTTTTGATATTGTTTATAGTATCTATTTTATTCATTTTTTCTCTACTTTGGTTCAATGTTTTTGGATCTATTTACTCCAATTATGTTGGTGTGTTGTCCCATTCCATGGATGGGTCATTTTGGTTTATCATGGGTGAAACTATTCCCAAGAGTTTATTCACTATACCTGGTTCCAGTCTCCATCCCAAGGAGATCGGGAACATTCTCTGGGTTGTGTAGCCTACCAACTTGAGTGATAGGTTAGGTCGGCTCAGGTTGATTCGCTACATACATACCCCTATAGGCTATGATGGCTCTTGATTTTACAATACATATATACATGGTCCATAATGGGTTATGTATATTTCATATACATGTATTCCAGATGTAGTTATTATGGTTACGAGGAGTGTACTTACATTGGATATAATGACATGAGGTATAACATATGATACACAAGATATAGTGTCTTCTAGACTTAGTATTAGTTATAGTGATGGCTAAGATATGTGTGCACAAGGTGTATGATGAGATAATAATTTTTTCATGATATGGTTTCCTAGAATGAAATTATGACTTATATAGGGGATGGAAGTATAGTAAATCTGAATTTTGGGTGTGAGAATAACAAACCCAGGGAAAGTGGATGTGGGGTATCTTTCACCTATTTATGTTTTTTTATATTATGTTATCTATTTCTATGTTTGGAATGGTGGGAGATATTTATAGAGGATGTGATAGAGTTTTACTTATTTAGGTAATGATATGGATTATTCTATGTATTCATAAGAATTTAATACTTTTTGAATTTTTCCCCAGAGGTTTTGGGGAGGGTCCAACTTAGTATACCTATATTCTCACCAAATTTATATATAAAGTATATTTTTAGGAATTCATGTGCTTTTTGATGATTAGGTTGGGCATTACTTGTAACACCCCGAGATTTTATGAAAAATATTCTTTTTAATTTCATTAATGTCTTCTGTTATACGCTACACCAAAAGGAGCTTTCACAACACACATCACTGACTTGGCTTGAATTACACGCAATCGCGACCTTCCACGATAGTGTGTGTTGTACGCAACACCAAGTTTCGCTAAACAACGATATGCTATTAAGATATTATTAAAACTAGCCGTTATGAATAGTAATAACCACTTTTTGAAATTTTGTAAATTTTATTTTTCAAAATGGACTTCATTTTTGGATTCGGAATATCGAAATTAGCTTAGGGTGAAATTTTCGGATAACTTTCATATTTTGATGAATAGTGGAAAATTACTAAATTTTAATTAAAAACAACTTTTTAATCGAAATAATTAATAGTGATAAATTATTAATTTGAGTGGTTTTAAAGAATATTTAGAATATATTTTTACAATTTAATACAATTTTGGTCATTGGATGTAATTTCACATTTAAACCAGTTATAAACTAGTGTCAATCTTTTGATAGTTATTATCTCTTAAAAACACGCTATTTGTTTTGACGACGAGAATTAATTTTTAAATTAGTTAATGCAACTGATATGATTTGAATTTGGTAAAATAGACATCATTTTTGAGTTCATAATATCAAATATAGCTTAGGCCTAATTTTTGGTATTTTTCTGAAAACTTTCAATTTTCAATGAATAGTGAAACCACTAAGTGGTAGTTAAAAAACTGAATTGTTCATAAAACTTAATTTTACCGCTTCTGTGAGTGGAATTTCGAAAATCCGACAGAAACGGTTAATATCAAGGACTAAAATGTGGTTCAATGAGATGAAAATAATTTTTGGTGAATAGTAACTTTTTACTTTTTTTTACCGCGGTTAATAGTAAATAGGGTAACTAAGGGTAAATATGATATTACTATTACCCTAACACATGTCCTAATTATATTTGATAAGTGTAATTCGACCAAAAACAACCTTATGAATATAATATGACCATTTAGGCCCACTTGGATTAGATTAGGACATTTATTATTAATTTATTTAAAGAAGGGTTAAAATAGTTAAAATCAAAGTTTAATAAGTAAATCATTTCTAATATGAGGTTATACATAAGATAAATTCCACTATAAATATTCATTATAAAGATAAAATGATTTACTACATGATGGTATTTTATTTATAATTTTTAGACATTAAATAAGTTAATTTATTTATGACACAATGATGATGCAGTAATTATCTTATTAATGAAATATTGACATAATTGATATTATAAATACCAAAATAAATGTAATTTAAGACTTTTTATGAATTTCACTAATTTTATATGTTACTATGATATATTATTGTTGATTTAATCAACTTGGTTCGAACATATAATTCTGTTATGACTTTCACAAAAATCATATATCAAATAGTGTCAAAATTGACACAAAATAGTTTTTAAATCAAATATTATATTATTAATTGTTATTTTATTCCTAAAAATCTAAGGTTCGGCCAAATGACTTAGATAAGGATATATGTATTAATAATATACAATTTGGGGTTCGTTTGGCATGTTATAGTAAGTGTATTAACCATATAGTGAAAGAAAACAAAAAGACACGGTAAAAGTTAAATTATTTAACTTAGAGTTAAATCTAATTGATAAGGTTAAAATAATACCCTAAACTTGTCTAAATCCTATTGGATGATATAATTTCGACCCATCCCCACTTTAGCTTCGAAATAAGACCCTTTGGAACCATTATAAACTGATTTTGACTTTAATATAAAATAATATTTTGAGATATTCCTAAGGTGCCCCTCTCCTCCCTTATAAAAGGACACCTCCTCCCCCTCCTCCTCACACCAATTTGAGCACTCAAGCTCGGCCAACCCCTGCCAAAATCCCTTCTCCACTTCCCTAGAATAATCCTAGAGGTTCTGGTCTTCTTCAAAGACCAATCGTAGTTCCCTAAGTGGAGGATTCAAAGAGGCGTTTCAAAGAAGAGGTAATATCCATTACCGATCTTTTCAATTTCTTTCTTCTTCAACCTCTTGTTCTTTAGTTGTTTCATGACAAAGTAATAACATCAGTATTACTTACATACTGATATGTTATTATAAATATGAAACAACCCTAATTCACCTTCTATCCATCCTACGGAAAAATGAAATCATCGCGCGTGCGTACGTACGGAATACCGTCTCCACGCCGTGGTGTAATCTATTTTCCACCACCACCTTAATAGGATGGGTATAATGGTGTAATGAGTAACTATATATGATTATTATAAAGTGATATTGATACTGAAATAGTCTACACACACTTCAACACAATTCCACGACCATGGGAACGATATCATCGCTCGTACGTACGTACGGACTACCATCTCCACGACGTGATGAGATTCATTCTCAATGATTAACCATTCATGAATGATTATAAAGTATATATAATAAGTACTAATGAAATATATGACATAATAATGATACTGGATTTATGTAAATTTATATGTATGTCATCTACTTAATTCCATTCACTTCAATAAGGAAACGAAAACAGCGTTCATGCGTACGTACGGACTACCGTCTCCATGAACGGTGTATTTCTTTCCATTTACTGATTTATTATATATGTATATTCTGAATATATATATATATATATATATATATATATCATGTTTTATATTCTGGAATTAAGTAATCATGATCTAAGTAATCATATGAATAATTACAAGTTAAAAACACGAACGACAAATGAGACGATTTTACCCAAAACGCTACTTTAACATTAATTTACAAAAGAACGGGTAATATAAAGCCATAAGTGGACCATATATGATATAATAACAATGAATATGATTCTGGAATAAGTCAATAACATGATTTAAATCATTATACAGGAGTTTCGGACACTTACAAAGCAAGTCGGACCTACG
This sequence comes from Viscum album, assembly GCA_963277665.1. NCBI lineage: Eukaryota > Viridiplantae > Streptophyta > Magnoliopsida > Santalales > Viscaceae > Viscum > Viscum album. Next base: position 1,669,469,650 of record OY728159.1, read on the forward strand.
GTAAGGGAAAATCTCGCAATCTCAATTTTTATCCGAGATTGTTTATACTTTGAAATTTACTGGGGTGTATTTTATCATCCAAATCCATGTTTACTCAATATGTAATATTATTTCCATCCACCTACAATTATTTAAATCCAATTTTACCCTTCGGTGAGTTTTTAGTAAAAAGATATGAAAGGAATCTTTTGTCGTTTTTCGTACGAGGTACTTTTTGACTTTTCCGACAAAGTACGAGAAGAATGTTTTTTTTAACTTATACGGCACGAACGGATTTTTAATGTTTTATAAATCCTTATTTTCATGAATCTTCCTCTAAAATATTTCATGACTATTTTCAATAAAATCTCTTTCTTTTAAAATTCCATGATGTTTTGTGAAAAGAAATTGATTTTGAAGAAGAAAAGATATTTTCCTCAAGAATTCAATTTAAGTGTTTTATCAAAATTATTTTCCATCTAAGATAATAAAGGGTTCTGTTTCTATCCATATTTTTACATTGATTTGACTATGTTGTGATGGAATTATGTTTATGAATTCCTTTATTTTATATGAATGGTTTTATGATGTCATGTTGTTTAAGAATCCCATTTTTAATACATGGGTTACGCAATGATGTATGATTTATGATTTTGTGGCACACATAAGAATGGTATCATTATGAGATGGGTGGGACCTATATCTCCCTCCAATGCATTGGGTAAAGATTTTATATCTCATGAGATAGACATGGCTTAAATGGTAGGTTATACCGGTTCAGTGAAACAGGACTGAAACGAGGGTTACTCGATTCAGAAAGGGACTTTGTCCACTAAGATAGTCTTGGAAATGAGTCTTGACTAACAAGAAATGATTCTCTATGATTATGTGTGAATTCCACAAAGTTTCATGTTTTAATTTATGATTATTGTGATTACATTTCACTGCCATGATTTGTCCCATGTTATGAAATTATGCTCTCTTTTTCAGGATAAGATTTCCAAAATGTTATGTTCTTATGAATATGATGTCATTGATATTTCTTTTGTTTACCCTTACTGAGCATTTGAGCTCACCCTTTTATGTTTTCTTTTCCCCAGGATATAAAGAATGGTTTTAGGTATAAAAAAAGGAAGATCTTTATGGGAGATGTTGAAGATCTTTCACTAGGATTAGAAGATTATATTCCGAGTTTCCAAGGACACTAAACTATTACGATCCTTGTGTGTGTGTTTTTGTTATGTACTAAGTATTCCGCAAATGTAATGTAATGTCCATGTACGATAAGCTTCGGGTCTCTACAGTTGTTATCAGAGGCAAAGGAGGTAGGAATGTATCCGATCCTTGGGAACTCTCACATGTGAGCGTTGGACGAAGCATGGCTCTCTGCCCAAGGGCTTCATGAGGAAATGGCTACCACTGGGGATGTTGGTGTGTCCCGCCCAGGGGGTGTAGCCGCCCATGGAGTGCCCTGATAGGTATCAACTATAGTCCACTGGAAGTAATTCCAGACCGTTATAGTTGGTATCAGAGGAAAGGTTTAGTCAACCTTTGGAAACTAGGATGCGAAAACATTAGTGAGATCCCTAGAGATATTTCTAAGGTATGTCTAGGGATGTCCCTAAGGATAAGTATACGTGTAGGATATGGTCCTAGAACTACGGTAACGATCTTAGAATTTAACCTAAGATGTTAGATATTAAGGGTACTCCCCCTTTACTATGTTGTTTTCCCTAGCATGATTTTTGCCTCTCACAAGATTCTTTTTGTGTTTTAGTTAATGGAGGGAACTAGAAGGAATTCGGTTAACATTGAATCCAATGGAAAAATTGGTGACTATGAGAAAACAAATTGTGTAATTCCTAGAGAGAAAGATCTTGTGATTATGCCAAATCAGTCATCGCGATATATGATTAACAAGGTGAAATTTAGTGGTATTCCTAATTCATCAAAGAAGAGGAAGATAAACTATTATGCATGTTCGCATGTTGAGGATCATAAAGAAAGGAAGATTGAGATTTCTAAAGAAGGGAAGAAGAACCTTGAGGAATACCTCAAATGGAGGGACCGATGTTATCTGTGTGGAGAAAAGGGTCATAGAGTGACAGACTGTTATGGAGTTCAATGTCTTATTTGTGGAGAACATGGGCATTACCCAACTCAATGCCCTGACCTAAAAAGTTACTTCTAAATCAAGGAAGTACTTCTTCCAGGACAATCATTGAAGTGGATGGACTGAAGTGTTTATGTATTGGTATTCAAGAATAATGTTGTTGAGGTACTTTTATGGTGTATTGAAATATTTATGTATTGGTCTACTGTGGTCTTCAATAATTTTAAGGTACCGGTAACCATGAAAACTGATTAAAATATTTTGGAAAGTAGATAATATGCCCATAATGAAGGGATAAGGAGAAAATGAAATGTTTGACAGTATTCATGAGCTCATGATTGATATAAGGACTAAGTGATATCATGGTTTGAGTATATAGAATTTTGAGGATTTTGGTATATGGAAGGTGTTATGTTTTAACTGCATTCATGTTTTCACTAAGGTATTCAAGAGAATACATGATTAAGGACTTTGAATGTTTGGAATGTGACCAACAAAACATATCTTATGATATATGGGGATCAATGATGGTATTAAATCTCTGGTAATCGTTTTCACTATGTTATGAGAGTGGACTGTAGTATTATGGATAAGCCTAAAGATTGGAATGGATTATGTTGGACATAAGTTAGTATTGTTTAAGGATAGAAGTTTTCTCGATATTATTGATGGGATGTTATAGTAATATAGTTTTAGAAAAAGGACAACCTGCAGGACGGGCGACAGCCCATCACGTCGGACAAGGCTGTGGGAATCGAACCCACAACCGAAGTGCGACTGGCCTTTATCGCCTACCACTGGCCTACAGGAAGTCCCTGTTTAGTAGAAACTAGTTTTATTATATTAAGCAGTATGATATATGAAGTATAAGTTCATTTTAGGAACCATATATGATTAATCTCACTATAGAATGACTTATGTATATTTAATAACTTTTGCTAACCTTTTGTTTGAGACAGATGGAATGACCCGTCATTCTATCACATGATCTGCTAACACTTCACGAATAACAAATTCAACTTCATTTATTTAAGAGATGAAGTGTAAATTGTTCAAGGCATGAAAAACAGTGAGATTGTACCAAAATAAAGTTAGTATTTATTCTAATTCAAATTCTTCAACTTTAGGGAAACGATATTGAAAACCAAAAATGTTGTCCTAGGGGTGTTATATCTGATTAATCAGATGGTACCTTAGATCATTACAAATTTATGGATTTGTGATTGTTGGCTTTTCCATAGCCATGTTCTCTACCACTCTCCATCAGAACATGATGGTTAGATTTTTCTTCCATATCCATATTTTCACCTATGTGGAAACCCAGTGATTAGTTTATTTGGGTATCCATTACGTTTCATAATTTCATTTTTTAAAGATTGGTTTTGGTATTCCTTTTTACGATGTGGGTTTCTATTAAAGAAACTTTCGAATAGTAAACCATTTATAACCCCGACGAATTTTGAGGGCGAAATTCATTTTAAGGGGGGTAGAATGTAACACCCCGAGATTTTATGAAAAATATTCTTTTTAATTTCATTAATGTCTTCTGTTATATGCTACACCAAAAGGAGCTTTCACAACACACATCTCTGACTTGGCTTGAATTACACGCAATCGCGACCTTCCACGATAGCATGTGTTGTACGCAACACCAAGTTTCGCTAAACAACGATATGCTATTAAGATATTATTAAAACTAGCTGTTATGAATAGTAATAACCACTTTTTGAAATTTTTTAAATTTTATTTTTCAAAATGGACTTCATTTTTGGATTCGGAATATCGAAATTAGCTTTGGGTGAAATTTTCGGATAACTTTCATATTTTGATGAATAGTGGAAAATTACTAAATTTTAATTAAAAACAACATTTTAATCGAAATAATTAATAGTGATAAATTATTAATTTGAGTGGTTTTAAAGTATATTTAGAATATATTTTTACAATTTAATACAATGTTGGTCATTGGATGTAATTTCACATTTAAACCAGTTATAAACTAGTGTCAATCTTTTGATAGTTATTATCTCTTAAAAACACGCTATTTGTTTTGACGACGAGAATTAATCTTTAAATTAGTTAATTCAACTGATATGATTTGAATTTGGTAAAATAGACATCATTTTTGAGTTCATAATATCAAATATAGCTTAGGCCTAATTTTTGGTATTTTTCTGAAAACTTTCAATTTTCAATGAATAGTGAAACCACTAAGTGGTAGTTAAAAAAAACTAAATTGTTCATAAAAATTAATTTTACCGCTTCTGTGAGTGGAATTTCGAAAATCCGACAGACACGGTTAATATCAAGGACTAAAATGTGGTTCAATGAGATGAAAATAATTTTTGGTGAATAGTAACTTTTTACTTTTTTTTACCGCGGTTAATAGTAAATAGGGTAACTAAGGGTAAATATGATATTACTATTACCCTAACACTTGTCCTAATTCTATTGGATAAGTGTAATTCGACCAAAAACAACCTTATGAATATAATATGACCATTTAGGCCCACTTGGATTAGATTAGGACATTTATTATTAATTTATTTAAAGAAGGGTTAAAATAGTTAAAATCAAAGTTTAATAAGTAAATCATTTTTAATATGGGGTTATACATAAGATAAATTCGACTATAAATATTCATTAGAAAGATAAAAAGATTTCCTACATGATGGTAGTTTATTTATAATTTTTAGACATTAAATAAGTTAATTTATTTATGACACAATGATGATGCAGTAATTATCTTATTAATGAAATATTGACATAATTGATATTATAAATACCAAAATAAATGTAATTTAAGACTTTTTATGAATTAAACTAATTTTATAGGTTACTATGATATATTAGTGTTGATTTAATCAACTTTCTTCGAACATATAATTCTGTTATGACTTTCACAAAAATCATATATCAAATAGTGTCAAAATTGACACAAAATAGTTTTTAAATCAAATATTATATTATTAATTGTTATTTTATTCTTAAAAATCTAAGGTTCGGCCAAATGACTTAGATAAGGATATATGTAATAATAATATACAATTTGGGGTTCTTTTGGTATGTTATAGTAAGTGTATTAACCATATAGTGAAAGAAAACAAAAAGACACGGTAAAAGTTAAATTATTTAACTTAGAGTTAAATCTAATTGATAAGGTTAAAATAATACCCTAAACTTGTCTAAATCCTATTGGTTGATAGGATTTCTACCCATCCCCACTTTAGCTTCGAAATAAGACCCTTTGGAACCATTATAAACCGATTTTTACTTTAATATAAATCAATATTTTGAGATATTCCTAAGGTGCCCCTCTCCTCCCTTATAAAAGGACACCTCCTCCCCCTCCTCCTCACACCAATTTTAGCACTCAAGCTCGGCCAACCCCTGACAAAATCCCTTATCCACTTCCCTAGAATAATCTTAGAGGTCCTGGTCTTCTTCAAAGACCAATCTTAGTTCCCTAAGTGGAGGATTCAAAGAGGCGTTTCAAAGAAGAGGTAATATCCATTACCGATCTTTTCAATTTCTTTCTTCTTCAACTTCTTCTTCTTTAGTTGTTTCATGACAAAGTAATAACATCAGTATTACTTAAATACTGATATGTTATTATAAATATGAAACAACCCTAATTCACCTTCTATCCATCCTATGGAAAAATGAAATCACCGCGCGTGCGTACGTACGGAATACCGTCTCCACGCCGTGGTGTAATCTATTTTCCACCACCACCTTAATAGGATGGGTATAATGGTGTAATGATTAACTATATATGATTATTATAAAGTTATATTGATACTGAAATAGTCTACATATACTTCAACACAATTCCACGACCATGGGAACGATATCATCGCTCGTACGTACGTACGGACTACCGTCTCCACGACGCGATGAGATTCATTCTCAATGATTAACCATTCATGAATGATTATAAAGTATATATAATAAGTACTAATGAAATATATGACATAATAATGATACTGGATTTATGTAAATTTATATGTATGTCATCTACTTAATTCCATTCACTTCAATAAGGAAACGAAAACAGCGTTCAGGCGTACGTACGGACTACCGTCTCCATGAACGGTGTATTTCTTTCCATTTACTGATTTATTATATATGTATATTCTGAATATATATATATATATATATCATGTTTTATATTCTGGAATTAAGTAATCATGATCTAAGTAATCATATGAATAATTACAAGTTAAAAACACGAACGACAAATGAGACGATTTTACCCAACACGCTACTTTAACATTAATCTACAAAAGAACGGGTAATATAAAGCCATAAGTGGACCATATATGATATAATAATAATGAATATGATTCTGGAATAAGTCAATAACATGATTTAAATCATTATACAGGAGGTTCGGACACTTACAAAGGAAGTCGGACCTACGGTAAGGGAAAATCTCGCAATCTCAATTTTTATCCGAGATTGTTTATACTTTGAAATTTACTAGGGTGTATTTTATCATCCAAATCCATGTTTCCTCAATATGTAATATTATTTCCATCAACCTACAATTATTTAAATCAAATTTTACCCTTCGGTGAGTTTTTAGTAAAATATATGAAAGGAATCTTTTGTCGTTTTTCGTACGAGGTACTTTTTGACTTTTCCGACAAAGTACTAGAAGAATGTTTTTTTTAACTTATACGGCACGAACGGATTTTTAATGTTTTATAAAGACTTATTTTCATGAATATTCCTATAAAATATTTCATGACTATTTTCAATAAAATCTCTTTCTTTTAATATTGCATGTTTTTTTGTGAAAAGAAATTGATTTTGAAGAAGAAAGGATATTTTCCTCAAGAATTCAATTTAAGTGTTTTATCAAAATTATTTTCCATCTAAGATAATAAAGGGTTCTGTTTCTATCCATATTTTTACATTGATTTGACTATGTTGTGATGGAATTATGTTTATGAATTCCTTTATTTTATATGAATGGTTTTATGATGTCATGTTGTTTAAGAATCCCATTTTTAATACATGGGTTATGCAATGATGTATGATTTATGATTTTGTGGAACACATAAGAATGGTATCATTATGAGATGGGTGGGACCTATATCTACCTCCAATGCATTGGGTAAAGATTTTATATCTCATGAGATAGACATGGCTGAAATGGTAGGTTATACCGGTTCAGTGAAACAGGACTGAAACGAGGGTTACTCGATTCAGAAAGGGACTTTGTCCACTAAGATAGTCTTGGAAATGAGTCTTGACTAACAAGAAATGATTCTCTATGATTATGTGTGAATTCCACAAAGTTTCATGTTTTAAGTTATGATTATTGTGATTACATTTCACTGCCATGATTTATCCCATGTTATAAAATTATGCTCTCTTTTGCAGGATAAGATTTCCAAAATGTTATGTTCTTATGAATATGATGTGATTGATATTTCTTTTGTTTACCCTTACTGAGCATTTGAGCTCACCCTTTTATGTTTTCTTTTCCCCAGGATATAAAGAATGGTTTTAGGTATAAAAAAAAGGAAGATCTTTATGGGAGATGTTGAATATCTTTCACCAGGATTAGAAGATTATATTCCGAGTTTCCAAAGAAACTAAACTATTACGATCCTTGTGTGTGTGTTTTTTTTATGTACTAAGTATTCCGGAAATGTAATGTAATGTCCATGTACGATAAGCTTCGGGTCTCTATAGTTGGTATCAGAGGCAAAGGAGGTAGGAATGTATCTGATCCTTGGGAACTCTCACATGTGAGCGTTGGACGAAGCATGGCTCTCCGCCCAAGGGCTTCATGAGGAAATGGCTGCCACTGGGGATGGTGGTGTGTCACGCCCAGGGGGTGTAGCCTCCCATGGAGTGCCCTGATAGGTATCAACTATAGTCCACTGGAAGTAATTCCAGACCGTTACAGTTGGTATCAGAGGAAAGGTTTAGTCAACCTTTGGAAACTAGGATGCGAAAACGTTAGTGAGATCCCTAGAGATATTTCTAAGGTATGTCTAGGGATGTCCCTAAGGATAAGTATACGTGTAGGATATGGTCCAAGAACTACGGTAATGATCTTAGAATTTAACCTAAGATGTTAGATATTAAGGGTACTCCCCCTTTACTATGTTGTTTTCCCTAGCATGATTTTTGCCTCTCACAAGATTCTTTTTGTGTTTTAGTTAATGGAGGGAACTAGAAGGAATTCTGTTAACATTGAATCCAATGGAAAAATTGGTGACTATGAGAAAACAAATTGTGTAATTCCTAGAGAGAAAGATCTTGTGATTATGCCAAATCAGTCATCGCGATATATGATTAACAAGGTGAAATTTAGTGGTATGCCTAATTCATCAAAGAAGAGGAAGATAAACTATTATGCATGTTCGCATGTTGAGGATCATAAAGAAAGGAAGATTGAGATTTCTAAAGAAGGGAAGAAGAACCTTGAGGAATACCTCAAATGGAGGGACCGATGTTATCTGTGTGGAGAAAAGGGTCATAGAGTGACAGACTGTTATGGAGTTCAATGTCTTATTTGTGGAGAACATGGGCATTACCCAACTCAATGCCCTGACCTAAAAAGTTACTTCTAAATCAAGGAAGGACTTCTTCCAGGACAATCATTGAAGTGGATGGACTGAAGTGTTTATGTATTGGTATTCAAGAATAATGTTGTTGAGGTACTTTTATGGTGTATTGAAATATTTATGTATTGGTCTACTGTGGTCTTCAATAATTTTAAGGTATCGGTAACCATGAAAAGTGATTAAAATATTTTGGAAAGTAGATAATATGCCCATAATGAAGGGATAAGGAGAAAATGAAATGTTTGACAGTATTCATGAGCTCATGATTGATATAAGGACTAAGTGATATCATGGTTTGAGTATATAGAATTTTGAGGATTTTGGTATATGGAAGGTGTTATGTTTTAACTGCATTCATGTTTTCACTAAGGTATTCAAGAGAATACATGATTAAAGACTTTTAATGTTTGGAATGTGACCAACAAAACATATCTTATGATATATGGGGATCAATGATGGTATTAAATCTCTGGTAATCGTTTTCACTATGTTATGAGAGTGGACTGTAGTATTATGGATAAGCCTAAAGATTGGAATGGATTATGTTTGACATAAGTTAGTATTGTTTAAGGATAGAACTTTTTTCGATATTATTGATGGGATGTTATAGTAATATAGTTTTAGAAAAAGGACAACCTGCAGGATGGGCGACAGCCCATCGCGTCGGACAAGGCTGTGGGAATCGAACCCACAACTGAAGTGCGACTGGCCTTTATCGCCTACCACTGGCCTACAGGAAGTCCCTGTTTAGTAGAAACTAGTTTTATTATATTAAGCAGTATGATATATGAAGTATAAGTTCATTTTAGGAACCATATATGATTAATCTCACTATAGAATGACTTATGTATATTTAATAACTTTTGCTAACCTTTTGTTTGAGACAGATGGAATGACCCGTCATTCTATCACATGATCTGCTAACACTTCACGAATAACAAATTCAACTTCATTTATTTAAGAGATGAAGTGTAAATTTTTCAAGGCACGAACAACAGTGAGATTGTACCAAAATAAAGTTAGTATTTATTCTAATTCAAATTCTTCAACTTTAGGGAAACGATATTGAAAACCAAAAATGTTGTCCTAGTGGTCTTATATCTGATTAATCAGATGGAACCTTAGATCATTACAAATTTATGGATTTGTGATTGTTGGCTTTTCCATAGCCATGTTCTCTACCACTCTCCATCAGAACATGATGGTTAGATTTTTCTTCCATATCCATATTTTCACCTATGTGGAAACCCAGTGATTAGTCTATTTGGGTATCCGTTACGTTTCATACTTTCATTTTTTAAAGATTGGTTTTGGTATTCCTTTTTACGATGTGGGTTTCTATTAAAGAAACTTTTGAATAGTAAACCATTTATAACCCCGACGAATTTCGAGGGCGAAATTCATTTTAAGGGGGGTAGAATGTAACACCCCGAGATTTTATGAAAAATATTCTTTTTAATTTCATTAATGTCTTCTGTTATACGCTACACCAAAAGGAGCTTTCACAACACACATCTCTGACTTGGCTTGAATTACACGCAATCACAACCTTCCACGATAGCGTGTGTTGTACGCAACACCAAGTTTCGCTAAACAACGATATGCTTTTAAGATATTATTAAAACTAGCCGTTATGAATAGTAATAACCACTTTTTGAAATTTTGTAAATTTTATTTTTCAAAATGGACTTCATTTTTGGATTCGGAATATCGAAATTAGCTTAGGGTGAAATTTTCGGATAACTTTCATATTTTGATGAATAGTGGAAAATTACTAAATTTTAATTAAAAACAACTTTTTAATCGAAATAATTAATAGTGATAAATTATTAATTTGAGTGGTTTTAAAATATATTTAGAATATATTTTTACAATTTAATACAATGTTGGTCATTGGATGTAATTTCACATTTAAACCAGTTATAAACTAGTGTCAATCTTTTGATAGTTATTATCTCTTAAAAATACGCTATTTGTTTTGACGACGAGAATTAATTTTTAAATTAGTTAATGCAACTGATATGATTTGAATTTTGTAAAATAGACATCATTTTTGAGTTCATAATATCAAATATAGCTTAGGCCTAATTTTTGGTATTTTTCTGAAAACTTTCTATTTTCAATGAATAGTGAAACCACTAAGTGGTAGTTAAAAAAAACTGAATTGTTCATAAAACTTAATTTTACCGCTTCTGTGAGTGGAATTTCGAAAATCCGACAGACACGGTTAATATCAAGGACTAAAATGTGGTTCAATGAGATGAAAATAATTTTTTGTGAATAGTAACTTTTTACTTTTTTTTACCGCGGTTAATAGTAAATAGGGTAACTAAGGGTAAATATGATATTACTATTACCCTAACACATTTCCTAATTCTATTGGATAAGTGTAATTCGACCAAAAACAACCTTATGAATATAATATGACCATTTAGGCCCACTTGTATTAGATTAGGACATTTATTATTAATTTATTTAAAGAAGGGTTAAAATAGTTAAAATCAAAGTTTAATAAGTAAATCATTTTTAATATGGGGTTATACATAAGATAAATTCAACTATAAATATTCATTAGAAATCTAAAACGATTTCCTACATGATGGTATTTTATTTATAATTTTTATACATTAAATAATTTAATTTATTTATGACACAATGATGATGCAGTAATTATCTTATTAATGAAATATTGACATAATTGATATTATAAATACCAAAATAAATGTAATTTAAGACTTTTTATGAATTCCACTAATTTTATAGGTTACTATGATATATTAGTGTTGATGTAATCAACTTGGTTCGAACATATAATTATGTTATGAATTTCACAAAAATCATATATCAAATAGTGTCAAAATTGACACAAAATAGTTTTTAAATCAAATATTATATTATTAATTATTATTTAATTCCTAAAAATCTAAGGTTCGGCCAAATGACTTAGATAAGGATATATGTATTAATAATATACAATTTGGGGTTCGTTTGGCATGTTATAGTAAGTGTATTAACCATATAGTGAAAGAAAACAAAAAGACACGGTAAAAGTTAAATTATTTAACTTAGAGTTAAATCTAATTGATAAGGTTAAATTAATACCCTAAACTTGTCTAAATCCTATTGGTTGATAGTATTTCGACCCATCCCCACTTTAGCTTCTAAATAAGACCCTTTGGAACCATTATAAACCGATTTTGACTTTAATATAAAATAATATTTTGAGATATTCCTAAGGTGCCCCTCTCCTACCTTATAAAAGGACACCTCCTCCCCCTCCTCCTCACACCAATTTGAGCACTCAAGCTCGGCCAACCCCTGCCAAAATCCCTTCTCCACTTCCCTAGAATAATCCTAGAGGTCCTTGTCTTCTTCAAAGACAAATCTTAGTTCTGTAAGTGGAGGATTCAAAGAGGCGTTTCAAAGAAGAGGTAATATCCATTACCGATCTTTTCAATTTCTTTCTTCTTCAACTTCTTCTTCTTTAGTTTTTTCATGACAAAGTAATAACATCAGTATTACTTACATACTGATATGTTATTATAAATATGAAAAAACCCAAATTCACCTTCTATCCATCCTACGGAAAATTCAAATCACCGCGCGTGCGTACGTACGGAATACCGTCTCCACGTCGTGGTGTAATCTATTTTCCACCACCACCTTAATAGGATGGGTATAATGGTGTAATGAGTAACTATATATTATTATTATAAAGTGATATTGATACTGAAATAGTCTACATACACTTCAACACAATTCCACAACCATGGGAACGATATCATCGCTCGTACGTACGTACGGACTACCGTCTCCACGACGCGATGAGATTCATTCTCAATGATTAACCATTCATGAATGATTATAAAGTATATATAATAAGTACTAATGAAAGATATGACATAATAATGATACTGGATTTATGTAAATTTATATGTATGTCATCTACTTAATTCCATTCACTTCAATAAGGAAACGAAAATAGCGTTCATGCGTACGTACGGACTACCGTCTCCATGAACGGTGTATTTCTTTCCATTTACTGATTTATTATATATTTATATTCTGAATATATATATATATATATATATATGTCATGTTTTATATTCTGGAATTATGTAATCATGATCTAAGTAATCATATGAATAATTACAAGTTAAAAACATGAACGACAAATGAGACGATTTTACCCAAAACGCTACTTTAACATGAATTTACAAAAGAACGGGTAATATAAAGTCATAAGTGGACCATATATGATATAATAACAATGAATATGATTCTGGAATAAGTCAATAACATGATTTAAATCATTATACAGGAGGTTCGGACACTTACAAAGCAAGTCGGACCTACGGTAAGGGAAAATCTCGCAATCTCAATTTTTATCCGAGATTGTTTATACTTTGAAATTTACTAGGGTGTATTTTATCATCCAAATCCATGTTTCCTCATTATTTAATATTATTTACATCCACCTACAATTATTTAAATCCAATTTTACCCTTCGGTGAGTTTTTAGTAAAAGATATGAAAGGAATCTTTTGTCGTTTTTCGTACGAGGTACTTTTTGACTTTTCCGACAAAGTACGAGAAGAATGTTTTTTTTAACTTATACGGCACGAACGGATTTTTAATGTTTTATAAAGCCTTATTTTCATGAATCTTCCTCTAAAATATTTCATGACTATTTTCAATAAAATCTCTTTCTTTTAAAATTGCATGATGTTTTGTGAAAAGAAATTGATTTTGAAGAAGAAAGGATATTTTCCTCAAGAATTCAATTTAAGTGTTTTATCAAAATTATTTTCCATCTAAGATAATAAAGGGTTATGTTTCTATCCATATTTTTACATTGATTTTACTATGTTGTGATGGAATTATGTTTATGAATTCCTTTATTTTATATGAATGGTTTTATGATGTCATGTTGTTTAAGAATCCCATTTTTAATACATGGGTTATGCAATGATGTATGATTTATGATTTTGTGGCACACATAAGAATGGTATCATTATGAGATGGGTGGGACCTATATCTCCCTCCAATGCATTGGGTAAAGATTTTATATCTCATGAGATAGACATGGCTGAAATGGTAGGTTATACCGGTTCAGTGAAACAGGACTGAAACGAGGGTTACTCGATTCACAAAGGGACTTTATCCACTAAGATAGTCTTGGCAATGAGTCTTGACTAACAATAAATGATTTTCTATGATTATGTGTGAATTCCACAAAGATTCATGTTTTAAGTTATGATTATTGTGATTACATTTCACTGCCATGATTTATCCCATGTTATGAAATTATGCTCTCTTTTGCAGGATAAGATTTCCAAAATGTTATGTTCTTATGAATATGATGTGATTGATATTTCTTTTGTTTACCCTTACTGAGCATTTGAGCTCACCCTTTTATGTTTTCTTTTCCCCAGGATATAAAGAATGGTTTTAGGTATAAAAAAGGAAGATCTTTATGGGAGATGTTGAAGATCTTTCACCAGTATTAGAAGATTATATTCCGAGTTTCCAAAGACACTAAACTATTACGATCCTTGTGTGTGTGTTTTTTTATGTACTAAGTATTCCGCAAATGTAATGTAATGTCCATGTATGATAAGCTTCGGGTCTCTACATTACTAGCTCATGGAGATGTACAAGGGAAATTAGATTTTTATAGCCCCTTTTTAGGCTATGTTTTTTGGTATATCTATTTGTTTCAAATTGTATGACATTATATTCATGAATTAGTATTTCTTATCAATTTATTTATGAATTTCTTTTTTTTAGTGGATATTTTCTCATATATTATCCATATAAATATATATAGTGTGTGTGTGTGTGTAATTCCTCCGATTTGTATTCATTTTTACCCATTGGTTTAGTCACTAACACATGGCCTATTGGATGTAAGCTTCGAGGTCAAACCAATATTCACTACTAGCCCAGGATGGGTACTCATGGAGGGGGTGTGGATGAATGGTATCATAGCTAATGGATTAGTGATAGGATAGAGTTTAGATATAGGCATTGTTCAGTTTTTCATCATTTTTTGGGAAAGAGTATCAGTTGGACTTGATGTATTGCATGATCAATGGGAGCCAACAAGGACCAAGTATTTTTGGGTCCCATGTGATCATATAAAAGAAAATTAAGTTTTCTAAATTCAAAAACAAAAGTAGTGTTTCATGTCCGTAATATGTCGAGGTAAAGGTCATGTATCATGATTTTATGTGCCTATGACTGAACTTCATAGATGATTGGAATTACACCAAATCATAATCAATTATTTTTAAATTTATATATTCATAATTTATGAGTCTCTAACCATTTACTATTTCATAGGTCAAACACCAAGAAGACATCCTCATCATATTGATACTAAATATAGTTAGAAATATTTTCTAACCAGCCACCACAATGTGGAAGAAGAAGAGAACAACTCTTGGAGGTGGAGACTCTAACATTTTTAGTTCTGTGGCTGATATAAGTATAAGGTCTCTATTTTGGATCAGGAGACTGAGGATTAGTTGGAAGAGCTATAGATTTATTACTTCAAAACCCACTCTTAAAGGGATAACTGGGTTCCGTTGGTTGGGATTATATAGGATGATGTAGCATGAAAATGGTGTTTCTTGTTCAATGGGGATTTTGAGGAGTGGAATGTCTCATTAGAGAAGTTTAATGATCAGTCCAAATCTGTGTTATTTTTAATGACCAAAAATCCATATTTTCTGAAATATATCCTTACTCTCTACTATGGGAATTATAGTTTTCTACTATTTATTATCTGATATAAGAACCCCATACATTAGGATTTATAACTTCCCTAGATGATGGGTCTAGTGAGAGAAATTTTGAGGAGGCTTTGTGTCCATATATACTATGTTAGGTTACTCAATTCACATTGTTGATGTATCCAACATGTGGGAGATGGTATAGGTTGTTGAGATAGTGCTGGAAATGACATGATAATCATTGGATGTGAGTCTCTATGACTATCCATAGATTATAACTCAACATATAATTTCTTAGTTTTCTAGTATAATTAATATTCAGATATTATGGACATAATGAATCATTTTTCATCTTTTTTCAAGGGGGTTTATAGCTCAAAAACCACTATCAGTGGATCGATCATGGTGTGTTTTACATATAGAGGTCATGTTCATTGGAATATTGTGTGCCCAAACTTCCTCAACAACCTTTATGGTGCTGGAAGCCCTCTTCAGTATCAATTGTTCCTACAGTAACTACCATGGTAGAAGTAACAAAAGTGTAACACCCTAGAATGATAAAGGGTTAAATGACTAAATGCTATGACTCATGTCAACAAGGTGCATGTTTCTTTTTGGGAGCTTACTAATTAGAACTCCACAGTTATGAATTCTTGTCATGGAGTAGTGATCAGGATGGATGACCTTCTGGGATGTTTCTGATGATGTGTGTGAGTGAGGACAAAGCACAATGAAAAGAACATGTGTTGTCCTATAAGGGTAGTCATTATTTAGATGACATGTCCATGCTCATGTGTAGGCCTCAAGGTGGAGACCATGTGTATGCAAGGAAACTTATGGTACCTTGTGGGCTTGGACCTAATTTCCATGTTATGGTGGGGTGTATGTGCTGTTAGTGAGGCCCAATTGTTACATTTGGTATCAAAGGAGGAACCTAACCTTAAGTGTGGTGCACTTCCTAGGTTGAGTTGTAGGGGCCACAATGGGGATGTTGTGCTCTAAAAGGGGGGTGAATGTAACACCTCGTAATGGTAAAGGGTTAAATTAATAAATGGCCTGAATCATGTCAACAAGATACATATTTCTTTTTAGGATCCTACATGATTATAAATTCACAGTTATGTGTTCTTGGACATGAGTAGTGATCGGGATGGGTGACCTTCTTGGAAGCTTCTTAGTATGTGTTTGTGTGAGTAAAAATCACACTAAAAATAACATGTGTTGGCCTCTAATGACATCAATTATTCGGATGACCTGTTCTGGCATATGGGTGGGCCTCAGGATGGGGACCACGTGTCTGTAGGGAAACTGGTGGTACTTGACGGGCTAGCACCTGACGGCCATGTTACGGAAGGGTTTTTGTGTTGTCAATGAGTCCCAGTTGTTACAAAAAAGGGCTCCCTAGATTTGAAAAATTAAATAAGGGATCATGTGGGTAGAAGAAATTCCAATGATTACCCTAAACCTTAAATACATAGAGTAGAGAATAACTAAGGAGTTATTCTTCATATGGTCCAGAGTGGTGATGGATTTATACACAGATTTAGAATTACCAATGCTAGGAAATCCAAAAAATATATTCTACATGTATGTATTTCATGATTTATTCAGAAGCTACCAGCTCCATTATTCATATCACAGTTTGTGCTTTAGAACATGATGTGGAGAGGCTTCAAGTTCCCTTGGAATTGACTATGATGCTGTATGTTTTTCTATATTATGATATGTTTGTATATATTTTGAGATAATTCCAGGGAATCATCACTCCTTGGGACATTTCATATGTTTTTGGATATATTCATAGAATATCATCCCTAATATGTATTGGTTGTAATTAGTATGGGATATTGTAGATTGCCTCAAAAGATGACTTATATTTTATGATGGTGATTGAGACCAATATTTTCTTTTTGGTGATTGAGACCCTTGTATAGGCCAGGTACAAATTTATTCATATTCATCCTTGATGGTGTAGTTGATACTGAGTTCAGTGTAAGGTCATCCGTAGGTGTTTCTGATGGTGGTTTATGAATACCAAAAGTCTTTTTGAAAGAGGTTACAATGATACCCCTCGAAGGGAGGTAGATCTAATGAAATAGTTACAGTCATGTGTCACTCTAGTTTTGATGTCAATGTATATGACAGCACCATTAGAGTATTGGTATTTGGGGATTCAGATTGATGGTACTCTATCATGATTTTGTATTCAGTATAGCGTTCCACCTTGGTGACCTCTAGTTTTGTTTGAAAAGAAATCGGATGCCAAGATACCTTTTTATATTGATTTTCATATCTTGAACCAACTGAATTTTATAAATATATGTCATCTTCTATGGATTTATGAATTATTTTATCATATTAGGAAGATACCTAGTTCTGGAAGATCTATTTAGGTTCAGGATATCATCGACTGTGAGTGACAGATGAGGACATTCTGAAAACTACTTTTTATTGTACTCATGGGAAATATGAGTATGATTTAATTTCATCTAGTGTCATGAATTATATAGTCATATTCATGGAATTGATGAATTCTATGTGCCTAGAATTTATAGATCGGTTCATGGTGGTTTTAATCAATGATATTCATGGGTATTCAGTGTATGAGGATGGGTACACAAATAATTAGTGAGCTATTTTGGAGTTATTTGGCCTCATCATCTATTTGAGAATGTGGGAATGTGTAATTTTTTTTCCTATGAGGATTATTTCATGAGACATGTTATGCCTCAGTATGGGTTTTTTTTATCCTTAGATCATTTATGTGGTTGTTTATTGGGTGGAACCTAATAATATTGTGTATTTCTGCAGTTTCCTTGTTTTTTAAAGTTATTATAGGAGGTTTATACCCAATTTTTCTTAAATTATGAATCCTCATAGAAATTTGACCAGAAATGATTCAGACTTTATATGGATGGATCAGTTTTAGAATACATTTTTGTATTTTAAGGGGAATGAGGTTGGTACTCCTATTATTCTATTTCATGAGTAAGTTGTTATGTTTTAGGTCTATTTTTATTCTTATCACCTTGGATTGGGTTTCCATATAATGTAGTGGAGAGTGGTTATCTCTTATAGACCTCAGAAATTAAGATCTCATGAACATAACTATACTACCCATGATCTTCAGTTAGTGGTAGCTATGATTTCTCTAATTTTGAGTTATAATTACCTCGTTGGTGTGTTCTTTTTGGTATTTATGTATCACAAGAGTTTGAGGTGTATGTTTCCTTGGTGTGGTTTAACTTTTTTGCAATGATGGTAGATAGAATTATTATAGGGTAATAACATCTATATTTCTTACACATTAGAGAAATGGAATGTTGTGGAAGATGTGTTGGGTAGTATGTCATGTGGTGGTATTTTATATGATTTTGTATATTTTTGGAGGGTTTTGAAGGATATTGTTGTGCAATACCTTTATAGGGTAGTTTTTGGTGGCAGATAGTGTCATTATCATATAACGGTGTAGTAAAATTTAATGCAACTAGGGGTGGAATCTAAGTAGAAGGATCCTGATGTATATTTAAAGTGAGATCAAGTTATTTTTTGGGATACCCCTAAGGGAAGGTCTAAAAATGATCAGGATTAGTTTTTGTTTCTATAAAGGCTCTTCGTTCCATTAGATATGTGTGAAGTGACTCTACATGGTTTCTATAGATAACCCTTTCTAGTGAATCTTGGTGTGGCTAAGATGTTTCATACCATGAGGGGTCTTTACGGTTTTCTGTTATTATGAGATCATTTATAGATTTTTTCACCCATTTTTTAGTTTTTTATATGGTAAATGATAATATTTTTTTTACTATTTGGGTACTTCAAACACTTAATCTTCCCTAGTTGAAGTTGGAGGACACTTGATGGACATTTTATCCAGTTTTCCTTAATCTTAGGTTGGATGAATTTATATTTCAACAATGTATATAGTTTTAAAATTTTATGCCACATTTAAGGGATTAAGTAGTAGTGCTCAGTGTATGTTTTATCGAGGATATATATAGTGAATGTTATGAGGATTCATGGGGTTCTAAAGACAACCATCACTATTCACTATTTATATTTCACCTCAAGAGTGACATATTGTGTTCATGGGTTCTTCATTTTATAGTATTGTTGGTGAGGAACCTATACTTGGTGGAGTTCTCTCATAATAATAGTTTTCACTCAACCATTGGAATGGCCCTGTTCGAAGCATTTTATGATTAAAATTATCGATATTTATTCTGTTGGAAAGATAATGAATAGTTAGTTATTCTCATAGCGTAGTTGTTGCAAATCCTGATATAGAAGTTTCAAGTGATTAATTATAGGATTAAGGTTTATTAGGATCTGTTAAGTCCTATGATGATCATAGTTGGAGGCTTATAGTGTTTGATATTAGAGATCATGTGTTTTTTGAAGGTATCACTTCACTATAGGAATCATAGTTTTGGTTATGGGAGTATTATTTATCCCTGATTTTTTTTGACCCTTAATGGTTTTATCACATTTTATGGTTCTTAGTTATTGATTAGAACTTCCCTCGCAGATGATCAATGTCTACGATGTAATTCATGTGGCGCAGCTTCACTAGTATCATCCTAAATATTCTAACATCATTGAGTGGGGTGGTCTAGGTGTTGAGGAAGACATAATAATTTAATTAAAAACCTCAATAAGAATTTATTTCACATGTTTTTTATTACTTTAGTTCATGTATTATAGATATACAATGGCCAGGAAGAGTATACTTGGGAATGAGAGTGTAGATTCATTCTCAATTTTTTGATTTGTCGATATTTGATTCTGTTGGGATGGTATGTATGACCTTTTCATGATTTATGATATGTTTTTTCTATTTCGGGTTTATATTCAATGATTCTATGATGTGTTAGTTTTTTTCTTATTGTGGCGAGATCCTTGTGAGTTATCTAATAGGGTTGTTTATCTGCTTTTCCTTTTATCTCTACTTTTGGATTAACTATTGAGCCCATGAATTGTTTTATATTTTTATAATGTAAGGGCCTACTTTTTTATAATCCTTAAATTTTTAGGTGATTAGAGGAATATAGGATAGAATAAAAGAGTTGTGGGGTAGTTTGAGTTGATATTTCAACTAGTGGACCAGTCTGTGGTGTAGAGATTTTGGTTTCCCAATAGGGGTTGGGTTTTCCATGTGGTTCACACTACTACGGTGTAGAGTTCATTATAAATGATTTAGTGTCTATTTGAATCTACATGTGAATTTGGCACAGTTATTTGTAGTTTTTGATGGAGCCTAAGATCATATTTCCTTTTCCCAGAGTCTTTAAGTACTATTTAATATTAGGGTATAGGTTTCTTGATAGAGTCTTCGAGATTAGAACCATGTCTCTATTAATTTTGGCATTACTTGTACATGGTTTTTAAGTTGTGATAAAGACCTATATCAATTCTATGTAATTAGGGATTGAAAATGGATTCAAACGGTGAGATATGGTATTTTTCTTATGTGTTTTTCATAGGCCACAGTTTTTGTTCTGAGGTTCCCTTATAATGTTGTAGTTTTTTTGAAATTGATATTTATTTCAACATGTTCTGTTGTTTTTTGTCTTAGTTCTATTAAAATACCATCATATATAAATTTATAAGTCACTCAAATTTTCTCTTATTTCCTCCATTATTCTTAAAATCCTAGGTTACCTTAGGACCCCTTTCATATAATTTTAATCCTTTTATCTTGAATTCAGTCTTCAGCCTATGAAGATTAATTTGAGGGTGATATGAGTTTAGATATCTTATTTTTTTGGTTTCTCTCTCTATATTTCTCTCATTTTATGCAATTTAATCATAGTTTCCTTCAGTTTTCTTGGACTTTTTATTAATCAAAGATGGAGAATTCATGGTGGGATGACATCCTTTTGGGTCAAGGGTTCCTATAGGGATATTTGGTTTGAGATTTACACATTTTTGTTTATTCTATATTATATAATGTTTAATTTTTATTACCAAGGTAGGGGATCTATGAGAATTGTTTTGTTATGTATAGGTGTGGGATTAACATGATTTATCTCCATTGGTTAACAATGGAATTGACCTTAATTAATATAATAACTGAAAATAAGAATGAATTGGAAGGGAGATGTTGTCACATATGATTTCTCAATGTCAATGATCCCTCATTATATTTTTTTTATAGTGTTATATCTATTTATAGTTCTTATTATTGTTCTATATCATGTTTGGTAATACTAAAACTGTTTAAATAGTGAAATGATGGTAATATGAATTTTATAACCCATGATTCTAATGACACGAGTTATTATTATTCATAAAATCTTATAAGTAATAATTTTTTTCTTTAATAATTCTTAATGTTGATTCTTAGACATTTATAGTGGCTATATTTCAGGGTTATTGTTTTTCAAACCTACCCATAATGCATTGTTAATTCAAGATGGTAATGAAAAATGTGTTTTATTGAAATTAATGAGTATAGGTCTATTTTGATCTGAACCTTATTTTATAAAGATTTTTTTCTTGATGATATGGCCTTAGTTTCCCCCTAAATTTTGTGTGCTAAAAATAATCTCAACAGACATTTTGTGTCATGGGATGGTAGATAATTTACTATGAGTTTTTACGATCTTAGAATGGTTGGAGTATTTGGATATGGATATGATGATAAACATATTTTCTAAAAGTTTTTTAATTCTAGTGATAGTGGATTAGATGGAAAAGGTTAAGAGGTTGGATTTCTTGTTGTTGGATTTTTTTGTTGTATTTCTTGATTGGTTGGATGGAAAGGGTTGAGAGATAGGCCTACCCATTTTTCTTGATGTGTGTTTCTTGGTGGCTAGTTTTCTTGGGTTTTTTTTTTGAGATTCTATCTATCTTATTTTATTTGTAATAATTCAATGTTAGTTTATAATCATTGGGGAATAATAAGTTGAGTCATATAATAACCAAAAAAAATTAATGATAATTGAACAATGAAATAATTCATAGGTTTGTGTATGGATGTTGGTAATGGTAAAATGTATAAAAACCTCAAATTTTGTAGGAATGAATGTTGGAATAGAATGTGTTAGAAATCAAGAAATTATAATGTCAAATCCAATTAAAATTTGAGTTTTAATGATATAAAATTTATTAAATAGGAACTTATGATTGGGATCATAAAGGAGGGTTAATTTTCTAATTTACTTAATGAATTGGTATATGATAGATCTTAGTGCTTGCATGATTGTATGAAATCTATATTTTTATACCTTAGTGGTTGAAACCTGGTGTTAGGTGGGATGATAGCCATGATTTGATTCTAAGGATGATTAGTTTCCATTATTTTGGTTGTTTTCTCAATATCTTATTTATTTATTATGATTCTATTAACACCTCACCTGATTTGGGTGGGTAGTTGATGCCAAAACATTTTTATGGTGTTTTACCCAATGTCTAGGTTGATGAGAGAATGGATGGATGACTACTCCATATTTCCCATTCTCCATTATAACATGTTATAATATATAGTAATATGTGTTCTATGATGGATTTTGTTATAGGGTATGTGCTTTGAAAAGCTATAATGGATTTTCGTATTACAATACATGAAATTGTGCATTGTAATAGCTTCATGTTATATCTTATACTTGTATCCAAATTGTTTTAATTGTGGTTAATATGAGTTTACTTTCATGAGATGTAGTTAATTGAGTTATAATGCATGATACACGGGTTTTAGTATCTTTCAGAAATACTATTGGTTAAGGGTGTGGCTATAATATGTGTGCACAGGGTTCATGATGACATTATGATGTGGTTGTGATATGATTACCCAAATAGATAAAATGACTTATGTAGGGTATGTGAGAATTTTATGTTTTTAATTGTGGTGTGAGAGAGGCAAACTAGTATTAAATTTGATGTGCAGTACCTTTAACCTATTTATCATTTCGATATTATGTTATCCATTTTGTGCGTGACTTATTATGAAAGCCTTGTTGAGGTTGGTATATAGTTTTACCTGCCTAGGTAATGAGTTGGTTTCTTCTATTTTTTACCTATTATTTAGTAAAATTCTTTCATATTTTCAGGAGAGGATACAGGGAGGATCCTATTAAGTATACTTCTATTCACACCCTATATGTATATATATATTATTTTTCAAGACCATGGGAGCTAGTTGGTGATCATGTTTTGTGTTACTAGCTCTTGGAGTTGTTCTGGAGGTGCTGGAGTTTCTTGGTCACTACCAAGGCATTGTTTTTTGGTATTTTTAGTTTGTGCTTATATGGAATTTAATTCATTTATTGGGATTGATTATCCATATATTTATGTACTAGAGTGGACTGATAGCTCTCATATTATATATTATCCTAAAAAATTTATATATTTATGGTAACACTATCAATTTTTGTGCATTTTATACCGTCTATTCTAGTTACCAACCTCTGACATATTGGAGGCGAGCTTTGGGGGGCATCTTTATAACAACCTAAAATTCATGACATTGTAAAACTGATGTTAAGCTTGTTATATGTTGTTTCACACTAAATCCAATATAAATTATCCTGACCATATTTGAAAAAAAATATTTATAAAGTTGTAATCAACGCAATGATAGTAAACCATTAATATTTATCACCTTTATTATAAAAATAATTAAAATAAGTCTATATTGAAAAGGACATTTCCAAACAAAAGTCATTTTAATTATGTTAAATATTTTATTATAAAAACTAATTTTATAAAATTTATAATATAAATTTGATAAAATAAAATTAATTTATCGATTCCCCACATCAAAATTTACTTCGTATGAGTTTTTGAGTTTTTTTTAAATGATAGATTTTTAGTCGAAATGACATTCTTTGCGAAAATTAATAGTTTTATGGTTTTAACATTAAGAAATAATTTTCTAGATTTTTACACAAAATATTAAGAAATAAAATATTTATTTAGGTAATAAAATTATATATTTTAATATATTATTAGATCTTAAAAATCCAAATCTTTTTAGAACTAAATAAAAATGATAATTTAATTAAACATCATTTTTAGAATTTTATTCTAATTAAGTGTTTTGATGTTGAAACTCAGTTATGAATTTTATTCATATCCACCTAATTTTTTTTATAAAACCCCAATTTATATCATAAAAATTAATATCTATTATAATCTTATCTTGAATATAAATTTTTAAACTGAAAAACACACTTTTTCTAAAAAAATATTTTAGCGCAATATATGAATTTATTTTAAAATTTATATTGAAATCCCTTAATAATTTATTTGAAAAAATTATTTTAAAATTTTAAATCCCAATGTTAAAGTTAATAAAAATTTATAATATTGATTTTTTTCATTAAAATTAATTTCTAAGGATAGAAATTAATCCATAAGGTAAAAGTAAATTAGGGTTAAAGTTAAAAAAGTAAGAAAGAAAAATCCATAAAGCATTAAAATTTTTCTCCAAAGTGAGTTTTTAAGTTGATTTTATACACACACTCACCTTAACCAAAAAAAATTAAATTTTCTTTCCATTTACCTAAGAATAGTGTCATTACATTATTGAAAATGTAATTGTTACATCCAAAACTACACTTCGCTTCACTTAGAAATAGTTAACAGTTACAACACTTAAAGACTCACATATCCTTCTATATTATTTTCAAAAATGTTATTATTTTATCCTATTAAAAATCTCTCTGATTTACATAAGCATATAGTCACCATTATTTTTATTAAGGGCTTTAATTCTAAGGAGTTTCCCCGGAGAAAACTCAAGTTTCTTACATGAGTATTACTTTCTATTAGTATTTTTTTTATCTACTACTTCTTAAATCACATTTAAACTTATTATTATAACTAAATAATTTTAAATACTATTATTAAATATAATATACTAATTTTAAAATAATTATTCCATCCTTTTCATCTATAAGAAAACAAATAACATTGATTGTGTCTACATGTGGACTACCGCCTCCATGAAGTATGTTGTATTTTTCAACACCCCATCTCATAGATGGTAAAAATATTGGATTTAAAGAATTATAATTTTTTTATTCCATGTTTATAAATATGAAATGATAATTTGTCATATAACATCATTCTATCCATTCGTTGAGAAATGGGATCATTAATAGTTTGTACATTTAGTCACCACCTCCATGGAATTACGCAATGTATTTCTCACTATAAATGGCAAGGATGTTTTTATTTTATGTTAATTTATGATATATAAAATTAACACATATACAATTAATATTTTTTAGTGGATAACACTTAAATGTAATGATTTTTATAAGTTAATCCATCGATATTCGTAAATAACTCAAAACTAGTTCATCGTTGTTTTCTTCTTTATGAAACATGACTAAATATCCAATATAAATGTATTATAAAATTATAAGTATTTTAAAACAAAAATTTAAGTACCATTAATGGTTTTTAAATAATTATATTTTCTTTAAAAATGAATATTTACTCCTTTTTTTGGAACCTAGTTCAAAACATTCAAGTTTATTAATACCTGATGTTATAAAAAAGATTATAAACATACATTCTGTGAAGAGAATTATTTTTTAAGGAAGAGTATAACTTGAAATTAATATAAATAAGGTTTTTAAATTGGTGAGAAATTTTTTTATCTTAATTGGACATGAGTTTAAAGAATTTCTTTTAAAATCAAGGGTAAAGTTAAGGGACTCGGTAAATCAAATTTCTTCCTTTTAGTTAAACATTATCTTCTCAATTTTCATTCTCATTTGTTCACTAAAATATCCATAATAAACGATTTTATCTCTTTATTTATTGGTAAATAGATTTTTTTTCTCCAAATCCATTTCAATGAAAGGTTTTATTTTAACTTATTTTCCTTTTTTCTAAGGATAATTTTGTAAAAGAGATTCGTAACTATGAATTTTATACTGATGAATAGAATTTTTTTTAAAACATCTTTAAATGATTTGGTTTCCATAATATTAAAAATATATATCTCCAATGTATTTATGTTTTACCTTTCATCATAAATTTTCTTTAATTATTTTATTATTTTCAGAGATCAATTTATTGATAGAAATTGATTTAATTCGTGATGTTATTTTATAATATATAGATTTTTTATGAAACCCATTTCATTACAATATTTTCTTTATAAAAATTGAATGATTTTTGTTTGGATGTTTTATAAAACACATTTTATTTCCATGGGTTCTTTATTGAAATTTAACTATTTCTATTTGGATGTTTTTTTGAAACCCATTTCATTTCCATAGGTTTTTTATGATGTGAAGGGTGAATGATTTTTAACTGGCATGAATAAGTATGATTTAATTATTGGTGGGGTCCTATATCACTATCCAATTAATTTTTTAAAAGTATATATCTCATGAGATATGTATTTTTTGGTACATTTTAGTTACGTGTATGAATAGACACTAATGGTGTGTCTCATGAATGTAATGTCTCCCTATACAAATTTTTTGTGCCACACTTAATGGATGTTATTTATTATGATCTTATTCTCTCATGAAACTAGGTTTTTGTTAAATGAATCTAAGAGATTTTGTAGAAATCATGTTTCCATGTTGATATTGTTTTGATTTAATTTCTTATTCCATATTATTGGAATCTCATTTTTTTATAGTTTTCACTCATTAGTTTATGATATTTCTCTTATGATCTTGATTTTTCTTATTTTTATGTACTTGTTATTGATGAAACATTTATTCACCACTTAATAATTGTTTTATCTCACCCATTTCTTATTTTTCATTCTTCGGGTTATGAGGATAATTCGTTCTATTGAGATGTCTAGAAGATGATCTAGTATGGTTCAAGGAGAAATGATTGCATGTTTTGTAAAATAAGCTCATCATATAGCTAGTATCCAAAGACATTGGACCTATCATTCCATAGGATATTTTTATTTATGAAATGAAATTTTTTAAATCATGTAAAAGATATAAAATAAGAGAGTGTTTAGCTTTAGTTTCTATAGTTGGGATAATATAAAATGCTTAGGTATTTTTTGAGATTAGTTTAGAGGAACTTACCAAAACCACGAGGTATTAGTATATTTATATGATAACATCATGATGTTTTGAAAAAGTAGTGTTTGTATGGTTTTCCTAGAAAATGCATCCTAATCTAGAAAATGGCATGTGGTTATTGGATTTAAACTAGTTTTACCTTAGAATAATAACCAAAAATAGGGCATGTTGGGTATTTATGTACCCACGTGCATTGTTGAATTTTGTGTGGGATAAGGTCAGATTAGAATTGCATATTTCATAAACTTCACTTGTAATTATGGAATAGTATAGTGAAATTATGAGTTTGATCCCATGGGGAATGAAATCTGGAACTATCAACCTATGGATTTGGACCTTTTGGTATGGAATTCCTTGCTAGTTGGTTCATTTTTGGGAATTATATGACTATAGAGTTTGATGGTTATCTTCCAAAATAATTGGGGGATCAGGAACAATTTCATGTACCTATAGAAAATATGATCTTAATTCTAACTTGGTTGGATCCTATGTTTTAGTCTATGAAGCAAGCAGTGGTTGCTAAGGGGGGTTTGCGGGCTCTGGGTTGATTGATAATACTACTATTGGCCTACCTTTTAAGGATGACCATTCAAAGTTGGAAGCTCAATCAGTACCCCTGAACTAAAATTTGCTAGCATTTTTCATAAGTTGAAGCTTTACCTTAGAGGGTGTTGTGTTATTGAGTTTTTGATCCTAAGGATTGAAACTCTAGAGGCACCTAATGAGGTTTCAATGGGAGTGGTAAATATAGAGGAAGATAATGAGATAAGCTAGGATGTAGGTAACCAAAATTAAAGTGAACCTATACACAGGGAAGATAGTGTGAGCTGGGTGAAGGTAAAAAGTGTGGTGAGACCATAAAGAACTAGTACAAAGGTTAGAGTTTGCAATTGTTTTGAGTTTCATGAGGCTGATGACTCGTGATAGGAATCAGAGGTAGGTATGTCTTGGGATCCTTCTATTAGGGAGGTCCCTTCAGCTAGTTTAGTCTCACAACAGACTTCTTATGACCACATTAATGACATCCAGGTGATAGATGATCTGGTTCAAGACTTTGAAAGTGATCAGGTCAGTACCTCCATGGATGGACAGAGGGAAATCCATAAATAGAGGAGGGATTACTCTTCATTTCATTCTCCAATGGAGACACAGTAATCAAAGAAATCCAAGAATATGGAAAACTATTGTATGATAGGTGATTCACTTGATAATTCCTTGAAATTTTTCAGATCTCAAAAGAAGTGGCCACATTGGTTTTGTCTCTCAATGCTACTAAAGAAGAAGATGCTAAAATGATGGGAGATCATTAAGGATGACTCTCAATGAAGAGAAATATACTTGGATTGACATGCAGGACCTGGTCTTGATTGGGGAATTAAATAATGGGAAGATCGTCCTTGAGGAGTATATCCAGTACAGGGATAAGCTTTCCTTCTAGTTCCAAGATCTTATAATGGAGGAACCAGACACATAGGTAAAAAATAAATCTTGGAAGTTATTTAGAGAGATTTATTTCAATAGTCTTAAATATTCCTTTAATGACTATGTTATTTATTTTTTGTGGTTGAACTCATGGTTTATCACTTTTTCCATAAAATATCTTGATAAATAAAATTGTAATTTTTAGTCAGAAATAGATGAAGAAATTTAGAGTTTAGGGTTGAAGGAACAAAAGGCAATGCGAGAGGAATGAAAAAAAATATTTTCTCTTCTATGGAAGCTCTAAAAATATGATGCCTTGGTGCTTTATGTATAGGATAAAAGTTACATGACATGCAATGGGATTCACATCCTGTAATGTCGATCTATGTAGATCTCTATGGATTTTGAATCAACACGTATCTTGTGTGTATCTCATCTGAGATTTGAATTTTTGACTTCTTTCACATCATGTATCCAAGAATCATGATGTGTACCTTCTTTCCTGCTATATGTCTATAAATTACTTTTTGTTCAAATGGTTCATGACCTGTATTAGCCACTCACAACATGTAATGGCTTCTTCACTTACAATATTCACGAATTGGTTCACTACTTGCTTCATGACTTGGTCCATGCTGTGAAACTCTACTACACGATGTGTTATTTCATGATGTGTAATAGGAATATTATACCATTTTTCTATATTTTATCCTTCGTAACCTTGGAAGCCTTATTTCTGGAACATTTAGCACTTAGAGAGCTCATTATTTAGTAAATCATTGAAAATATTTAATTAAATGATAGTAAAAAGTAGATATGATTTCAGCTTATCAAATTCACCCACACAAGAACAATTTCTTATCCACAAGAAAAAAGGTCTGGACAATAATTTCATAAAGATAAGAAATTTTCAAAATAGGAAAAAATCATTCTGTATAGGACAATAAAACTAAGTATAAGAAAAAAAGGCTAGTCCTCAGAATCATCCCTGTATAGAAATTTGGTCATGCCTCATAGAGAAGTTCTTTAATCAAATTATAATCTTTTAATTACATTATCTTAACTATTACATAATGTCAACACTCATTTTCAATTTACCTCATAATGAATTTTCTCTCACCACTTAGTGTAAAATGAAATTGGAGTTATATTTACACCCTAAGTACATGCTCTTAACCATAGGGTTTCATTGGTTTTATCATCTCTACTTTGTAAATAAAAGTATAAGATTAATCATGAGAGATTTAGAAATTGGGTTCTAATGACTTTGAGGATCTGGAAAGGTGGGTAAATAGTGGATATCAAGCTCAAAGAGGAGGGTAATCTCTAAAGTATAATGCATGATTTTCATGATACATGTAATAGAATGACTCCTCCAGGCTAATAAACTCCACCTTCCAAGCATCTTAGGTTGGATCCATGTATATGTCACATAAGTGAATGAAGTTTATCCCATTCATTTCCATTTTCATTGATATTTTCTATTTTTCAAAATTCATGTCTAGGCTATATCTCACATTTATCCTCAAACCACATATGATCCTTCAAGGGATTCATCAGTTTCAAAATAGTGATTTTTGACCTTCCTAACAGATGACCCATGTCATTTTTCTTTTATTTTGTATTTCGAAAAGGAACATGATAAATGTGAAATTCTATAAAGCATAGATGGATCAAAATCAAATAGTCTGATGAGTAACACAATACATCTATGTAGTAGGATCGTATCATGTTGTATGAATTCCCCCCCCCCACTTGTTCAATAGTAAAGTCATGAATTAAATAAATAGAAGGGTTGTAAGGGATAATTAGCTTGTAATAGATTTATCATAAAGGTTCGTTCATGGAAAAAACAATCTCAATAAAGGAACGATGTAAGGTGGGTCTCAGGAAAAAGTGTCCCAACAAAGATTTCCTCATTTATTTTAAAATTCTACTTGTTCAGTCATAGCCTCAATAAGATCTCAGTGAATGTTATGATAGGTTTACATGTCCCAAGTATCACTCAAGAAATAAGATCAGAAATAATATTCAATTATATTCTTAGAATCCTCTTGATAATGAGAATAAAAATAGAAACTAGAAATCACAAGAGCATAAAACCACATATTAATTCATTTAAACATAATGTCAAAAATATTGAATTTAAATTAAATTTCTAAGCTCTGGAATCAGTATGAAAACCTAAAAAGAGAAAAAACATAGATTATAAAAATTTCCAACATAAAATTTTCTTTTCTTCAGTGGAAAAATGTTTTTCAGGTTTAAAGTGTTCTTATAAATTCGAAAAATATCTACTAGACAAATGAGAATAAGAAAAAACTCAAGTGCATTGAAATTTAATTTCATAAAAAACTCTCCCACACTTAAGAAGAGATAGTTTCTAAACAATCCATGGAACTATTTTGGGGGTGTTGTAGAAATTAAAGCTCAAAAAAATTAAATAGAAGTTGAAAAAATTATAATTGAGGGATTCAAGAGCTCTCTAATAGAAGTGTCATGCCATGAGGGAACATTGGATTTCATGATGCTAAATCAGGGTCTCCTACAAAATGAGATTGAAAATAATTCCCACACTAGATAAAATTTATTCTGTAGGTTTTAAGAATTGATAAGTAGAACAATACTAAGGTTCACAATATGATGAGAAATGGTAACCATTTTTATTAAAATTTCATAGTTTTTTACAATAAAGCTTAAAAAGGGTTCAGAAAGAAAAAGAAAGGAAAACACTCTATGATGAATACTCAATCAAAAAAATAGTGAAGTAGGGGTTGGAACCCATAAATTGATAATAGGACATCATCAACTAGATGGATAGATAAAAAAATATTCGGTTATGTGGTCCATCGACTTAGTTTCTCCTCTTGCGTTTACAGTTATCTGTGGTAGTGTCCTCCAGCTCGCAAGGTCATTTTACCAGATTGATGACTTTAGGGGAAGCATGAACATTAATCGAATATGGAAGGAATGGTATTATACCTCGAGGTGGTTGTTTTTGGGTGTCAATCTCTAATAAAATCTCCTAAAGTTGGCGTTTGATTTCATCCACACATCGAGTCACCATTTTGACTAGAACAGATTGTGGTATTGGCCATAGACTACCATAGATGAAACATAAAAGCAAGATATGACTATTAAAAAATTTTAATAAAATGAAAATCAATCCAAATAAAAGTAACACAAAAAAAGTATTTCTCATATATATAAATGAGTAGTACAAAACGTGATCATACATGGAGGAAACTATAAAAAAAACCAGCCCTATGAAAAAAGTATATAACAAAAAACAATAAAAATGGATGACTAAGATCAGTCATCAGAACCAAAAATCTACCCCAATGTCTACAAGCCACCAGGTGGTGGTGACTATTGTCTGCCTAGATCATTTGTAGTGGCAGTAGCAGGAGTGGGTGGATCAGCAATAGAGGGTGGAGTCATGGAAATGGAAAAATGATCTGGGGTAGGTGGCATAGAGTTGTTGATCCATAGGTAGGTTGTGGGTCTAAAATCTGGACTTATTGAGGGAACCACGGTGGATGTAGAGGTGGTTTGCCCCTTACCAATCTGGCTCTACTTAGATATGTACTCCTACTTGTCAGAAATGTCAATAATGTCTAGGGGAAGGTCGGGGTGGGCTATGGGTGATGGAGGAATGGTGGAAGAGGAGGGGCCGATAGGGGATGGTGGTGGTGGAGTTGTGAAATCAGAAGGCTCAGCAAAAGGAAGGTGAAAATGGGTGGAGATCTATCACAGGTTCCCAAGTATGTATAACTACATATCCTATAGATCTAAAAATGTTGGATGGTTAGGAGAAGGATTGGTGGATGAGGTGGTGATGGGGTAGGGATATGGGTGGGTGGTGCAGGTGTAGTGGTGGATGGATAAGTTGGTGGGTCCATTGTCTGTGGTGAGTTTATTGCATGTGGTTCTTGATGAACGTCTGGTGCCCAATGGTTGATATCATCCTCCCTCACCAAAAGATTCTTCTTTTGTAGCATCTTGAAATCAATAATCTCAATGGGTCCCAGGGAGGTAAGAGAAAGATCTTCATCAAAAACACCAAGTTTTCTGGCTAGGTGGGTAATAAATGATCTTCCCATCAAATTACCTCAAGTCTTATGTGCATGATCCTTGTAATAGTGTGTGAAATGTGAATCCATGTTGATGGTGGGGTTGCCGATGGCTGCTGATTGAGTAAGAATGCCTACCTGGATAATGCTCTCATGTGACTCAACCCTGGAAAACAAGCTATGCGTCAAGGACTTTTGAAGAATCCATAGAGTTGTGCATTGTAACTGGGTGAACTAGGTGATCTATGGGTCATGGGGTATCTGATGGTCTCATGAAATCACCTACCAATGATGTTGTGAATCATAATATGTTGGATCCAGCTGAATGGTTAGAAAGATATATGATACGAAAAACTCATCTGTATAAATGCCTAGGCCAATACCGAACTCAACGAAAGAAAGATCATGTGGACAGCCAGCTAGATGGAATCGAAGGCTATTTATGGCCATCTCTAATGTTGATAGGAACTCCATAAATAGCTCCTTGAATATCACCTCACTAACCTCTACAATTCAGTCAACATGTAGTGCCTCCAGAATGTCTAGGATGGAATCAATGATGTTCAGTCAGGCCCGGATAGGCAAGTCCAAGGTCTTGTCCATCTGCATAGGCTTGGCCTACTTTCGGGTGAGTTTTACACTATGTTTTGGGTTGGAGAAGAAAAATATAGGGTGAAAATGGAGGTTATAATTAATGGATGAATCCTTAGAGATATATGAGGGGTCGGCTTAGGTAACTGGTGCAGCACATGCTATTATAGAAGGTTCCAAAGGTGCAATAGGTGTAGTGCCTCATGGCCACTTGGCTGGTGACTATTCTTCATGGTTGGATGATGACTCGAAAGGTTATGGACCCAAAATAATGGTTTTATACATCAATTTTATGGGGATTATGGGTGTGGATGGGGTGAGAATGATAGGGATATGAAGTGGGTTTGGTGGTGTCTAAGAGAGGACAAGGGAGAGGGTGCAGGTTGTGCTTGTGGTTGAACGAGAGGAAGAGGGGGAGAGGAAGTGAGAGTGTGAGAATCTAGGAGTGCGAAGTGAGTGGATTCATTCTATATGGGGGAGGAATTAGGGATGGGTTTTGGGTTTTTCTTGGTTGAGAGAGTATGAGGGTGTGTGAGGGAGGGAATATTAGAGTTTGAGGGTTTCATGTGGTCGAGATGGAGGTGGAGGGAAAGGGAGGTGAGAAGTCGGGGGGTTGGGTTGCAGGTCATGAACCTAGGTTTCATGACTTGGGTATATTATTTTTTTTAAACTTTCCCAAGTAATTACACATCATGTAATAGGGTTTCATGGCATGTAATGAGGGTTTTGATTTAATTTCGGGGGAAAAAGGTACATGTCATGTAACCCTATCACATGATGTGTAATTGACACTTTTAACTCACATCTATTAAAACCCTATCCCTTATCTCTTATATTATCTGAAACATTCCTAAGGTTATCCTAATATAGGCTAAGATGACCTACTCTAGGTTGCCTCTCAGTTAATGCTTACTTTAACGTCAAGAGCATGACTCAACTGATGCTCAAATGAACATGATGTTGATGACATAGCCTTCAGAGTAGGGTTCTTGAAAGATATTAAATATTTGAACATTCAACGTAAATGGTGGCCTTCCCTCTCTCTGAATTTAAATGTCCCCATAAGGGAAAGTGTGAATGATTTCAAAAGGGTCGGACCATTGAGATTTCATCTTACCTAGGAATAGTTTCAATTCGGAGTTGAATAAGAGGACCTTGTTTCCTTGAAAAAAGATATTCCTTGTAATGCATTGATTATTCTCTTTCTTTGTTATTTCTTTTTATATCATAGAATTTTCATAGGTATCCTTCATGATTTTTTCTAATTCGTTCAACTGTAGAATCTGATCTTATCCATCTTTATCCAAATCCAAATTCATCATCTTTATTTCCCAATATGAGCAACGATTCAGTTCAACTGTGAAATGACACGATTACCAATAAAGTAGTCTGAATGGTGTTGTCCATATGGATGTTTTGTATGGGGTGTGGTATGCCAATAGTGAATCTTCCATTTTTAGACTCCAGTCACTCTGACATGTGTTTTCCATTTTCCCCAAGATTTTCTTGATCTTCCTATTTGACAATTCTACTTTCCCTATTTTGTGTGGGTGGTAGGGAGTTTTGGTTTTGTTCTGAATTTTGTAATTTTCAAGAAATCCATTCATAGCTTGGTCGATGAATGTTTTCTTTAATCACTAATAAGTAATCTAGGAAATCCATTCCTTGAAAACACATTCTTTTTTAGAAATTTCATGTCTACTTTAGTTGTATCATAGGACGTAACTTTAGCTTCTACCCATTTTGAGATATTTACAACACCAACCAAAATGCTAGACTTTTCATGTAAAGTGGTAAATTGTCCCATGAATTCTATTCCCCATACGTCGAATATTTTGACTTCCATGATTGGGTTTTGAGGCATGTCATTTCTTTTTTTGATATTTTCACTTCGTTGGAACCCATCACATCTTTGATAGAATTCTCTTACGTCTTAGTGTAGCATGGCCCAAAAAATCCACTTTGAAGAATTTTTTCAATATTGCACTCGGGTCCATGATTTCCTCATTACAGTGACGTATGACACATTTATATCACATTTGGGAAATTGTTTTTTGGGATTCACATTGCAATAAACAATTAGCACAACACTTGAACAATGGTGGTCCATCCCAGTAAAAATGTTTTGATTCAGAAAAAATATTTTACTCAATGGATATGAGAGGTATAGATTTAAAAATAACATGGAATGATAATTTGAAATATTGTAAAACCACAGTTTCACTTAAACTATGAATATGGTTTCATTAAGAAAATCGACTTCGATGTCAGTATCATCGGTATCCATAATGATGAGTAGAGGACGTTAGGATAAATGATCGGCCATCACATTCTCCATGCCTTTTGTGTCCTTGATCAAAATATCAAGTTCTTATAATAGGAGGATCCACCTTATCATCCTTCGCTTGGAATATTTCTTATTTAGTAGATACTTAGGGTAGCCTGACCAGTATGCACAATTACCTTGGATAAAACCATATAGGAATGGAATTTTGTAAATGAATACACAAAAGCTAAGAGTTATTTTTCTATAGTTCTGTAGTTGAGTTTAACTTTATTCATTGTGTTTCTAGCAAAGTAGATAATATAAAATATGTTACCAACTCGTTATCCTAACATAGCACCAGTAGAAAAATCACTGGCATCACACATCAGTTTGAATTCAATGTCCCAGTTGGGTGAAAACATTATTGGTGATGCTATCACGATTCACTTCAACATTTTGAAAACATTCTGACATTCCTCGGTTAATTAAAATGGAAATTATTTAAAAAATAGGTGTGTCAATGAGTAGGAAATTTTTTGTAAAGTCTTTTACATATCTCCTGTAGAATCCAACATGGCCCAAAAAGATTTATTTTCCCTCAACTATTGAAGGTTCTTGTAAATCCTTGATGACATTGATCTTGGTTAGATCAATATTTATTTCTTCCATAGATATTTTAAGCCTAAGGACTATGCCTCCTTAAACAATGAAATGACACATTTCCTAGTTCAGTACTAGGTATTTTTCTTCACAGTGTTATAGAACTAACTCCAAATTTTTTCAGCAAACTTCAAACAATCTCCCATGAACTGAGAAGTCGGCCATGAATATTTCTAATATTTCATATTCCCTATCTTGTAAAATATTTTTCATGCATCTTTTAAACATTTTTGTAACATTACATATTCCAAATGACATACACCTATAGGAAAATGTTCCAAATGGATAGGTGAATGTAGTCTTTTAATAATCAACTGGCACTACAAGAAAAGTGCCTCATAGTGGTGGTTTTCTCTAATATGTTGGCGGTTTAAACCAACACTAAATTAGGTGTTTTCATCCAACATGTGATGGTTTCATTAATTTAGTGGCGGTTTTTGGGATGTGTTGTAGTAAGCATATTTAGTGGCAGTTTTTTTGGTTTTAGCGGCAGTTTCATGTGAAACAAATGGTATATTTAGCAGTGGTTTAAACCTATGATAATTTTTTTTATTTCTTTACATTAAACCCACCATAGAACTACCATAACCACTTCTAGAAAATAACACACATTTATTTAGCAGCGATTTTAACCGCCATCGATAAGAGAGTGTCAAATTATAGCTGTAGTTTATACTACTACGAAATATTTTCCATTTTGTTAGCGGTGGTTTAAACCGCCTCTAATTGAAGATTTACAATTAAAAAAATCAGTAGATTATGTAACCCTAGTACCAATACACTAGAAAAAAACCTTTTGTAGAGAACATATAACAGAATAATCTAAACCATCTAATAATGTTCAGTAATCAACAATCTAACAATGTTTCATAAAAAATCATGTTTAGAGAACATATAACAGAATAATATAAACCATAGTACCTCAACCATCTAGCAATGTTTCATAGATCTAAATCTAATAATTTAAAACATATAACCAATGTATGAGCTATAAGCCTTCAATGTACATATCATGAACTTATAAGATGTATCCTTGAGCCATCCTAATAAGGATGATTTATCCCACTGCATAAGATAACATTGTAAAAATAATTGAGTTCGACAACACTACTGGTTAGTTTTAGTTTGGACTTTATGTTTGATATAGATGAAGTTCTTGAACATGAATCGGTAAGATCATCATTCATGCATCTACAAGAACCATGTACTATAACACTGGTAATAGGATGGTTTTTTTTAATTCAGGTTGATGATTTATATAATCATGTTATCATGGTTTTGGAATGATATTCAGTAGTGGATGAAAAATGTGACATGGAAAGTATCTTATTTCAATAAAATGTTGCCCAAGAAAATTCTATGGTGGGGAGAATGATGAGTATTATGAAAACTGTGACCTTTTATGTAGAGGGACACAACTATAATGGACCAATTTGAAATTTTTGGAATGACTTCTTGAAGTGGGTGAGTTGGTATATTTAATAATTCATATCTCAAAAATTATGATGACTTTTAAAATATAGGTTTGAGTTTAGACTAATTATTAATGATAGATTAATGCTCGAGATAAGTAAGTGATCCATGAGTTTTACCAGTCGGTAGTGTGCCTATAATTCATGGAAACATGAAGGGAAGGTGATTGGTTAATTATCTAACCATTGATAAATGATGAGATTCATTATTGTAATTTTTGGGTTCTACATGAAATAACATGGTATCATTGGGATATAAGGTTGTCCGGTCAATACCTTAATTTAAACACCAGCAATTAATATGGTAATCACTTAAATAAGTAATCCCATAGTGGATTGTTTCATGCTTCAGGGATTAAATTTTGAAGGTGAGTTGATCCTTCCATTTATGAATCATGTTATATATGACGTGAAAATTTTACGGTGTAACCCTCTAATGATATACTATATAAGTACAATGAGGTTTTTAGGGTGTGCTCAGGTGCATAACCTATTTTCAGACCCAGTCACAGATCGTCGAGATATGTGGAATCAAGGGTTGGTTCAATGAAAGTATAACATGTATTTATGGAGTGTTTATAGGAATATCTCAATAGGCCTATCACTATAAGTTTTCAAAAATGTCAAGATGTTTTTATTTGTGGGCCAAGAATGGGTAATTTTTAGAAACATGGTGTAATCCTATTCTAGATTCACTCATTCCCGATATATTGACACCATCCTAAGTTTGTTTGGAGAGAGTCTCTATACCATGAAAATTAATAAAAACTGATGCCTTTTTGTTTGGATAGAAGGAATCCATGGGAGGATTACAAAAGGATTTATTTATAGGAAGCCTTATGATATGGATTATAAATGTCAAATATTGGCGGGTAACACTCATGTGAGTTTTTGAATGGTCATTGGATGGTTGCTTTAATTTTTGATTTTCTTGATAACTAGAACTGGGTACTATTGTATTCCATGGTGAATTTCATGTACTAGTTCAAATACATAATTGTCAGAAGCTTGAGTCTATGCATTGTCTTGGGATACCTTTTGATTATCTAGGTGTGTGGGGTCAAGAATGCACTAGAATGTTTTTTTATTGAATGGTGACATAAATGAGTAATATTTGGTGAGATCAAGAGACATCACCAAAAGTTGGTCACAGCTAGTGATGAACATGTTCAAAGTGATATTGGGGTACCTTGAATAAAAGGTGTTATAATATGGATTTAGAGATTCTGGCAGTTAATGTTGATTGTTCTCAAACAATAATCAACCAAAAGTAGTTCAATATGATAAATTTCTCAAAGTAGTATGTGGTCAGTGAGGAACAACTTTAGGCACATTGTGTGTTAAGATATGTTCATTTTAATGGTTTTTTAGAGCTTTTAATGGAAAATAGAGTGTTAATGGTATTATATTTCTCAATTGGATTTCAACTATTTCAAAAAAAAATGAGGACTAGGGGTAATATCTTCCTAAGTAACATATTAAATGTGTTGGGATTACCATTGGGACATTGAGGCCTTGCGTAAATAAGAAATTGTGATAGTGGAAGTACCAAAACTCAGAATTGACCATTACAAATTAAAATTTATTTTGGATATATCTATATGATAGTTGGTATTATGATGATTACATGATTATCTCTCTTATATATAGGCTCACTCAATGTGTTCAAGCACATAGTGGTGTAGCTCCCAATTTGTATCTTCATCATCCTCCAAGTATTATTCTCCCCTATAGTGATGGAGCATGGATAAAATATGCTCACCTACCATCTAGGGCTCAGACCTCAAAGGATATCTTGTGAGAAGTGATCATTCCCATTTTTTGAATGTGGTCAATGGTCGACCAAATATTTGTGGGGACCATCCTTGAATGAAACGGTTGTGCAGATTTTTTCTCTAACATGAATAAAATGAATCAAATAAAAACATAGTAGTTAGTCCAAAATACTAATATACACATCCTAAAATAACTCAAATAAAACTATTAAATATCTCCATATTCAATATGGAATGTAGATTACTTCATACTCCACCAACATTATACTTCACCAATTCTAGACTCACTACCTTACTAAATCATCAAGCCATATCAAATTCCAATGCCTTTATCAAACATGGGGAATCATGAAAATTTTAGGTCATGAAAATGTTAGGTGACCACTCTATGACACACATTATACACATATCAACAAGACCACTAATCAATGTCCCATGATGAACACTACTTTTCACCCTCTCCACCTCCATCTCTAATTCGTACTATAGGCACCTGTAAAACAATTATACTGAAAATTAAATAATGTTGTACATTTATATTCAAACTTAAAACCAATAAAAGTTAGAAAACTAAATGATTTTGATGTTGTATGATTTACCTGCTCACCACTTGTCATCGATGAAATATCACCAGGGACATATTCAATTGTCTTCTGATATAAATCAACCAATGCTTTCTGCAAAGAGGATATTTGAGCCCCCTGTTCCTCAATTGTATTTCTCATAGAAACATAATATTTCTGAGTATCTAGAATACAACTAAAATTAGATGTATCTTCAATCCCCATTGGCCTACTAAAGACCTCAGATGGTAAGGGTCTCAAACCCATCCCACGCACTCGACCAAGATTCTCCTTCTAAATCACTTTATCAACTGGGCCATCATAGGAGACTAAGTAGGATTTCATGGTATTAGCATCTCATAGTTCTTTAATTTTTAACTAAAAATACAATATCAGTCATATTACAAGCAATATATATTATCATATTGACAACTGATAATAATT
Source organism: Viscum album (assembly GCA_963277665.1). Taxonomy (NCBI): domain Eukaryota; kingdom Viridiplantae; phylum Streptophyta; class Magnoliopsida; order Santalales; family Viscaceae; genus Viscum; species Viscum album. The sequence continues at coordinate 1,669,510,346 of OY728159.1, forward strand.
TATTATAATGAAAAAATAATTCATAACCCAACTTCTTTGGCAAGCTCATTTACAAAACTCCCATCATATTTTTTATAAACATCCAACAACACTTCTGTTGGGGATGATTGGTGCCTTAAAATATGTTACTGTATTAAATTAATATAAATCATTAATTTAATACATTAAACAGATAATATTTTCCTATAAATATTTAAAATATAGAAAAGATTACCAGAGTCGATTGGCTTTTATAAAAGCTCTTTGACCCCTCAGAGTGAGGGATGATTTGCTTAGCCTGGATCGATGCATTCTTCTTTGAAATATCCTGTAATAAATAAAATGTAATTTAATATTAATGTATACAATGTCATATCTTTTTCATATACATTTATAAATGTAAAATTAGATTAATAAAATAATATATATTTAAATACCATGTTCTTCTCATCATGATGTCTATCAATAAAAACGTTCCATTGCTCTCTAAGAACCCCATTGGGTACCTTTTCATACATATGTTGGGTACTCAATAAAGTATCATTGAAATTTTCCCATAATCTCAATTTAAAGTCTTTCTATTTCTTGCCTAGATTTTTCAATTTCCACTTTCGTGCTAGCACATCAGCAACCTTAAAGTGAAAAAAAATCTATACACATAAATTCATTTCAAAAATATTATAATTTAATAATATACTAACATTCCATTACACCATAATGTATTAAAATTGCCTTTATTTTTGAATCAAAAACTTTATTCTTCCAAGATGAAATCATATTCCTCCAATCATCAAACATAATCACAAGGGAAACCAGCTCCACGACAAGCTGACCTAGAATCTGGCCAAGTAATCTTGCGGCATCATCATTTGGGACCCCAAAGGAATTAAATGGTATAATTATCATTAGTCCAGTCAGATTCCATACATCTTAATGTATCATATTTTTCTTCATATTTGCATTGTTTCCGTCTTTTATGGAAAAACAGTTAGTATAAAAAAGTGCAATAAATTTATTCATATACCAATAACAGTAACTATCCAGTATCCCCATGAAGAACTAGGAGTGGAACCCTACTCTCTCCCTATTGAGGCTATTGAATGGGAATCCATCAACTGAGTTACTTATGCGATGCTCACACTGGGTGTGAGAGATGGTGCAGCGGGCAAACAGATGGTGTCTCAGATGTTGTAGGGAGGGAGACAAATGGATCTTCATCCATTAGTGTGTTCTATAGAATAGTATAGCACTTCCTCCTTGGAATTACTATCATTTAATCAAATTAAATTAAATTAAAAACATATAATTTCAAAAATTCAACTTGTGAGGGAGTTTGGATAATGAGATTCTATCCTTAAATATCATGTTATATATGATGGATTTTCTATATGATTAGCACTGGCTATTGTGATGACCTTACCTTATGATTTTTATTATGATTTGTACTGGATATTTAAATTCCATTCTCTGATAGAATACTAATGACTTGTGGCTATAATATATGTATCTCTAGAATTGATCAAAATAGGTGAGGTTAAGTGTTGGGATAACCTAGTTATCACCTGATTGATGACCCAAAATGGATTCTAGTCGAAAATTTTAAAAATGAAACCTATAAGATTATTTCCAAATGATTCATATCATATTCATAATAAAATCAAGGTTATACGTGTGAAATTAAAAATAAGGAAACCTAAGTTAATCAAAATGAAATCAATTAATTATAGAGAAACAAAAAAATCTATATTTACACACTAAACATTCTCTATATCATAACCATTTACATGCTTCATATCAAAACAATAAACATGTCCTATATTATATTATTTTACATGTTTAATTTCAAAAGAATATGTTATTATAATTTATATATATCAATAAAATTAAACATCCTCCAGAGGAAAACATAATGAACCTTCATCATGCACAATATAATTTATTCTATCATCCATTTATTTCCATCCCCAATAAACTTAATACATGTGAAGTTCATTTAATTTGAGAAAGAGACTTTTCAATAAATCAATAACTACTAGGAAACAAAAAATCCAATACAAAACCCCATACATAATTCACATAGCAACTCCATTCTCCTGCATCACACATCATCACCACAACCATGATCATAACACAACTATATCACACATCATCCAACATCACATCTCATTCCAACCAACCATTTTTTTAGAGAACATCACAATCTAACTCAAACCCAATTACCACCACTAATGGTAAAATCCCTATAGGGACCAAAAAAAAGCCCAAAAAATTCATCAATCACATAAACCTATAAATGACATTTCATCATGCACGATACCACATTTCAAAGGGGGCTCTTATGTGGCTAGATAAGAGTAGGATTAAGGGAGAAATGGGGAAAAGGATAAAGATGGGGTAATTGAACAAAAATCCTCACATTAAATATATATATATATATATACAAAAAGTTTATTAGGTACATTTTAGGGTTCCATGGGTTCCCTAGTTTCACTCTTAGGATACTCGGGACCCTTTCAAGTATAATGTTAACTATTTAACTACCAACAGGTAACCAACATCCCCTATAATTGTAAAATATATTTGGGAACCCATTATCAGTACCCTAAATCCCAATTCACACACTAACCCACAAACCTCATTAAAAAATAACATAAAATGTAAACTCAATAACCTAAATGACTTTTGAATCCATTATCAAAAAATTACCCCTCAATCAGAATCAAAAATTGAAACTATCAAATACTTTTGCGAATCAAATTTCCATCATAAGACCTTAATTGTAACAGCCCGAGATTTTATGAAAAATATTATTTTTAATATTATTAATGTCTTGTGTTGTACACTACACCAAAAGGAGCTTGCACAACATGCATCCTTGACTTGCCTTTCATTACATGAAATCACGACCTTCCTTGATAGCGTGTGTAGTACGCAATACCGAGTTTTACTAAACAACGATATGCTATTAAAATATTATTAAAACTAACTGTTATGAATAGTAATAACCACTTTTTGAAATTTTTTAAATTCTATTTTTCAAAATGGACTTCATTTTTGGATTCGGAATATCGAAATTAGCTTAGGGTGAAATTTTGGTATTGTTCTGAAAAACATCAATTTTTGATGAATAGTGAAACTACTAAGTGGTAGTTAAAAAACTGAATTTTTCATAAAACTTAATTTTACCGCTTCTGTGAATGGAATTTCGAAAATCCGAGAGACGCGGTTAATATCAAGGACTAAAATGTGGTTCAATGAGATTAAAATAATTTTTGGTGAATAGTAACTTTTTACTTTTTTTTACCGCGGTTAATAGTAAATAGGGTAACTAAGGGTAAATACGATATTACTATTACCATAACACATGTCCTAATTCTATTGGATAAGTGTAATTCGACCAAAAACAACCTTATGAATATAATATGACCATTTAGGCCCACTTGGATTAGATTAGGACATTTATTATTAATTTATTTAAAGAAGGGTTAAAAGAGTTAAAATCAAAGTTTATTTACTAAAACATTTTTAATATGGGGTTATACATAAGATAAATTCGACTATAAATATTCATTAGAAATATAAAAAGATTTCCTACATAATGGTATTTTATTTGTAATTTTTAGACATTAAATAATTTAATTTATTTATGACACAATGATGATGCAGTAATTATCATATTACTGAAATATTGACATAATTGATGTTATAAACACCAAAATAAATGTAATTTGAGACTTTTTATGAATTCCACTAATTTTCTAGGTTACTATGATATATTAGTGTTGATTTAATTAACTTTGTTCGAACATATAATTCTTTTATGACTTTCACAAAAATCATATATCAAATAGTGTCAAAATTGACACAAAATAGTTTTTAAATAAAATATTATATTATTAATTGTTATTTTATTCCTAAAAATCTAAGGTTCGTCCAAATGACTTAGATAAGGATATATTTATTAATAATATACAATTTGGGGTTCGTTTGGCATGTTATAGTAAGTGTAATAACCATATACTGAAAGAAAACAAAAAAACACGGTAAACGTTAAATTATTTAACTTAGAGTTAAATCTAATTGATAAGGTTAAAATAATACCCTAAACTTGTCTAAATCCTATTGGATGATAGGCTTTAGACCCCTCCCCACTTTATCTTCGAAATAATACCCTTTAGAACCATTATAAACAGATTTTGACTTTAATATAAAATAATATTTTGAGATATTCCTAAGGTGACCCTCTCCTCCCTTATAAAAGGACACCTCCTCCCCCTCCTCCTCACACCAATTTGAGCACTCAAGCTCGGCCAAACCCTGCCAAAATCCCTTCTCCACTTCCCTAGAATAATCATAGAGGTCCTGGTATTCTTCAAAGACCAATAATAGTTCCCTAAGTGGAGGATTCAAAGAGGCGTTTCAAAGAAGAGGTAATTTCCGTTACCAATTCTTTCACCTTTATTTCTTCTTCCACTTCTTCTTCTAAGGTTGTTTCATTATGAAGTAATAACATCAGTATCACTCATATACTGATATGTTATTATAAATATGAAACAACTCTAATTAACCTTCTATCCATCCTACGGAAAAAGGAAATCACCGCGCGTGCGTACGTACGGAATACCGTCTCCACGCCGTGGTGTAATCTGCTTTTCCACCAACACCTTACATGGATGGGTATTATGGTGTAAAGAATAACTATACATAGTTATTATAACATAATAATGATTCTGATATATTGTATCATCCACTCCAATTCAATTCAATAATTATGGAAATGATATCATCGCTCGTGCGTACGTACGGACTACCGTCTCCACGACGCGATGAGATTCATTCTCCATGTTAACCATTTAAGAATGATTATAAAGTATATATAAGCAATAATAATGAAATATATGAAATTATAAAGCTACTGGATTTATGTTTATATATATGTATGTCATCTACTTAATTCCATTCAACTCAATAATGAAACGAAAACAGCGTTCATGCGTACGAACGGTCTACCATCTCCATGAACGGTGTATTTCTTTTCATTTACTAATATATTATATATATATATTATTAATATATATTATATATAAATCATGTTTTATATTCTGTAATTAATTAATCATTATCTAAGTAATCATATGAATAATTACAAGTTAAAACACGAACGAAAAATGAGATGATTTTACCCAAAACGCAACTTTAACATGAATTTACAAAAGAACGGGTAATATAAAGTCATAAGTGAACCATATATGATATAATAACAATGAATATGATTCTGTAATAAGTCAATGACATTATTTAAATCATTATACAGGAGGTTCGGACACTTACGAAGCAAATCGGACCTAAGGTAAGGGATAAAGTTTCAATCTCGTTTTTATCTGAGATTGCTTATATGTAAGTATTTACTGGGGTTATGTTTATCATCCATGACCATGATTTCTAAAAATGATTTCATAAAATGTTTACCATTCTTCCATGGATGTTTAAAGGCATTTTTACCCTTTAATTACTTTTTACCACATTGTATGAATGGAATCTTTCCTTTGGTTACCATATAAGGTACTTTTTGACTTTTCCGACAAAAGTACGAGGAGAATGTTATTTTTAACTTATACGGCATGAATGGATTTTTAAAACATTATTTCCAAGAAGATTCCTTTACAAGTTTTCATTTTTATTTTTAATAAACTTCTTTTATTTTAAATTCATATGACATGTTAAGAAAGGAAAAATGTTTTTGAAGAAGAAAGGATATTTTCCTCAAGAATGGAGTTCAAGTGTTTTATCAAAATTATTTTCCATCTAAGATAATAAAGGGTTCTGTTTTTATCCATATTATTACATTGATTTGATCATGTTGTGATGGAATATTTTTTATGAATTCCTTTATCTTTTATGAATTGTTTTATGATGTCATGTTGTTTAAGAATCCCATTTTTATTACATGGGTTACGCTATGATGTATGGTTTATGATTATGTGGCACACATAAGAAATTATTCATTATGAGATGGGTGGGACCTATATCTCCCTCCAATGCATTGGGTAAAGATTTTATATCTCATGAGATAGACATGGCTGGAATGGTAGGTTATACCGGTTCAGTGAAACAGGACTGAAACGAGGGTTACTCGATTCAGAAAGGGACTTTGTCCACTAAGATAGTCTTGGCAATGAGTCTTGACTAACAAGAAATTATTCTCTATGATTATGTGTGAATTCCACAAAGTTTCATGTTTTAAGTTATGATTATTGTGATTACATTTCACTGCCATGATTTATCCCATGTTATGAATTTATGCTCTCTTTTGCAGGTTAAGATTTCCAAAAGTTATGTTCTTATGAATATGATGTGATTGATTTTTCTTTTGTATACCCTTACTGAGCATTTGAGCTCACCGTTTTATGTTTTCTTTTCCCCAGGATATAAAGAAAGGTTTTAGGTAAAAAAAAGGGAAGATCTTTATGGGAGATATTGAAGATCTTTCACCATGATTAGAAGATTACGTTCCGAGTTTCCAAAGACACTAAACTATTACGATCCTTGTGTGTGTGTTTTTGTTATGTACTAAGTATTCCGAAAATATAATGTAATATCCATGTACGTCAAGCTTCGGGTCTCTAAATTAATGATTCCATAATCAAGGTAATAAGGTAAAAGCATTATATCCTCCCTAAAATATCACTTTTCAGTACTGATAAGTCTCAAGAAACATATATCTAAATACTCATTGCCCTATATTGTAAATAAATGAACTGATGAATCTATTATATCAATAATATTAATATTTAAAACTCACCTCAAATACCCAAAACTAACCAACTCTATAACCCAAATAACTAAACCAATATCACTTAACTAATACATAATTTTAAGCACACCTTGAACCATATCCCAATTCATCCATTCCATGTCTAAGTCATAGATCCCAAATCTAACCCAAATCATTAAAAATACCAAAACATCAACATCCAAAACTATCACACTAATAAATATCCCAAATTTTACAATAAAAATCTAATGAATGAATAAAAAATACAAAAAAAATCAAACCATTGAGAAACATCATTACTATACCGTCGGCGAGGCTCGAGACTAGCTGTGAGGCATGGAGAGGGGTGGTGAGGCGCGAGACCGGTGGAAAGGTGCAGAGATGGTAGGGCTTCGAGGGGTCGTGGGGGTTGGGGGGTCATGGGGCTCGGGGCTCGAGGGAGTGGGGAGTGGGGGGTTTAAAGGATAATTGTTGGGTATTGGAAAAAAAAGTTTTAGGGGTGGTTTTTAATAAACTGCTGCTAAATTATTTAAAACAAAATAGCGGTGGTTTAAAAAACCACCACTAAACACTAATTTTGGGGTAGTGTGGGTTGACTGTAATCTGATTGTATCCTAAATAACCATTTAAGATACAATAGAATCAATTTCATGCAAGTTTTTCAAAAATATGATCCATGAAGGTTAAATGTAAATGGTCTTTTCTTGTTATTGATTTTATGCTTTTGTAATCCACACAGACTCTCCATCCAGTGATGGTGCGTGTTGAGATCAATTAATTTTCATCAGTATTATCCATTTTAAGTCCACATTTTTTGTGAACTACATGTAGTGGGAACACCCATTCACTATCTAATATAGAAAAGATTATTCCCCCCTCCATATGTTTTAGTAATTCCTTTTTGAAATCTTATTTCATTGGTGGTGTGAGCTACCCCAGATGTTGGAATTTTGGTTTTGAATCTTCCTCAAGTAGAATCTTTTGGGTAGATATGGTCGGACTGATTCCTTTTATATCTTCCACTCCCCAAGAAATTTAATGCTTGTGTCTCGTCAAAACATCAACCAAATGTTCTTATTAATCCTTAGATAGTTCCATTTTTATGATTACTAGAAAATAGGTTGAATATATGAAGTAGGAATACTTAAGGTTACTAGGTAGAGGCTTAAAATATAGTGTTAGTAGTTGAATAACTGATGGGGTGAATAGTGGGAATGTATACCTTGGGAGTGGTTCATTGAAACTTACTTCCTTGAAATCATATTATTCTTATTCATATGAGAATGAATCATCATTTTCTTCTTCTATGGCCATGTATTCATTTCCTTCTTAGGTAAGAGATATGGAATTGAAATAAATGGTATCATCTGATTGTTTCACAAATTTGATAAGATTGAAGACTAACTATTCTTCTCTAAATCAAAAGATTATATTCCCTTGAATAACATTTATTAGACTATTTTTTATGGAAAGTAATGGTTTTTTGAGTATAATTGGAACATCACCTTCTTCTTCCATGAACAGAACAAGGAAGTATATTGGAAAAATGAATTTTCTAAATTTAACTAGAACATATTCAATAATTCCTCTCAGATACTTCAATGAATTGTCTTCTAGTTGTAGTGATACTCAAGTTGACTTGATCTCTTATAGTCCCAACTTGTGAAATACAATCATTTTCATTAAGATGATACTTTCTCTGTGATCACACAGAGCTCTTCAAAATGTTCATTCTCCAAAATCCCATGGGATCAAAAAAATTCTTGGACCTCTAACCTTTAGTGGAATTTTTTTCTAAACAACATCAGTACATTCTTTATTTGGTGAGATGAAACCAAGATCTTCCATTTTTATTTTTTTGGATAAAATATCCATAATTAATTTTTCATAATTTTGGAATTAAAGAACTGGACTCTTCAAATGGTATGTTGATAAGGAGTTGTTTAAACATTTCCAAGATCTTCTTGTATTCTGCCTCCTATCTACCTTGTCTTTCTCTTTCTAAAAAAGAAAGAGGTGTCTTCTACAGTGGTGGGGAAACATAATTTGGTTATTTTGGTTGCTCAAGTTTTTAGGTGTCTGTAGTGGGTGATACCTTCTGGGGTGTTGCTGGTTTGGTCCCATCAACTTTTTCTTCTTCTACTGTTGGTTGCTTCTTGGGTTCTTCTGGTTGTCTATAATCTATTCTTCCACGTAGGTGAAATTCTAAAATATTTCCACTTCTCAAAATTTAATCAGTATCTTATCACATTGGGTATGTCTATGTATTACTAGGTAGGGTACCTAGAAATCTGTTAGACAATGTCTTTGAGATTTGAACCATTTAAACTTTCATATTGTGAAGGAAAGCTCATTGGTTCTGCATCTCTATCTCTCAAGTTCTAATTTTCTTGTATACTTTTTGAAAAAAAATTATCTATGAGGTTCTCTAAGTTACTTTTTATAGGAGAAGGTTATTATTGAAGTCTTTATTGAGATGGTTGAAATTGATGTTGTTCTCATTGTGGGAATGGTTTTTTCTACACTTGTTGTTGAGTTCATGGCATAGGGTTCATGGGTGGATACCTTGTTTTCCCATGATTCCAAAATGGTGCTTGAACACTTCACTACTGATAATAGCCTTTATTATTCTGGGGTGGCTGATGAGCCAGCCTTTTTTGATAATACCATTGCTACTGTTGAAATGGTGGTTTTTTTGATTATAACTGACATAATTACAATATTGAGCTTGTAACACCCCATGATTTCATAGTACGTTATTCAATGTAACTCAATAACTTGCATTACACGCAACACCAAGTTCTAGTGCACCATGACTTACCAAACTAGCCGTTAAAAAGAGGTTATGAATAGTATTAACTGAATTTTTAACTTTATATAATCCTTATAATTTTAGAATCCATATTATGAGTTTCTTAGACACAATTTAAGAACAAATTCATTTTTTCAAATAAAAGAAGTATTTTTCAAAAAATGCAATTTTACCGCCTTTTAAAAGAGAAACCTTTTTAAATCCAATATTTGAAACTATTATATATTAAATTTCACAAAATAAACTTCCTATTTATAATTGGGACATAAAAACTTAGTTTTGATAAATTTTTGGTGTATTTCTGATAAATTTCATATTTGGGTGAATAGTGAACAATACTAAATTTTAACTAGAGACAACTTTTTTAATCAAAATGATTTATAGTGTTCATATATACATATGAATGTTTTAGAAGCATAATTAGATTATATTTTTACCATTTAATCCAATTTTGGTCATTGGAAGTAATTTCACATTGAAATTGGATATAAACAAGTGTCAATCTTTTGGTAGTTATTATTTCTTAAAAATACGATTTTTGGTTTTGACAATGAGAATTAATTTTAAATTAATAAATTCAATTTATATGTTTTGAATTTGGTAAAATATATTTCATTTTTGAATTCGGAATATTAAAATTAGCTTAGGGTGAATTTTAGGTATTTTTTGGAAAATGTTCAATTTGTGATGAATAGTGAAAAACACTGAGTTATAGTTTAAAACAGAATTTTTATTTAAATAATTATTTATTTTATTTAAATTTATTTTTGGTCAAAATAGATACATAATACCTATATAAGTTCAATGTAATTAAATGGAGTTAGTTTATAACAATTTTAGATATATAAATATTTTATTGAACTTTTTACCGTCTTTTACCCACCTCTTAGGAGAATTGGAAAATTTACATAAAACATAATTTTACCGCTTCTGTGAGTTGAATTTCAATAATACGAGAGAAATGGTTGATATCAGTAAATAATATGTGGTTCAATAAGATTAAAATAATTTTTTGCGGATAGTTACTTTTTACTTTTATTCGCCATAGTTAAAAGTAAATAAGGTAATTAAGGGTAAAAATGATATTATTATTACCCTAAAACATCTCCTAATTCTATTGGATAAGTGGAATTAGACCAGAAAAACCCTTAGGAATAAAATATGATCCTTTAGGTCCACTTGGATTAGATTAGGAAATTTATTATTATTTTATTTAAATAAGAGTTAAAGGAGTTAAAATCAAAGTTTAATAACTAAAACATTTTTAATATAGGGTTATACAAAAGATAAATTTGACTATACGTATTCATTAGAATGATAAAAATATTTCCTACATAATGGTGTTTTATATATAATTTTTAGACATTAAATAATTAAATTTATTTATGAAATAATGATGATGCAGTAATTATTGTATTAATGAAAGATTAGAATAATGGATATTATAAATATCCAAATAAAAGTAATTTGAGACTTTTTATGAATTACACTAATTTTATAGGTTAATAAGACATGTTAGGGTTCTATAGATGAATTTTTTTGAAGTGATAATGCAGTTATAAATTTATCCAAAACAAAATACCAAATAGTTTCAAAATTGACATAAAAGAGTTTTTAAAAACAAGTATTATATTATTAAATGATATTCTATTCTTAAAAATCGACGGTTCGGCCAAATGACTTATATAATGATATTGTATCATTAATTTACCACTTGGGGTTCTCTTTAAATTATATAGTAAGTTTATATACCATATAATAGAAAAAACAAAGAGACATGGTAAATGTCAAACTATTTAACTAAGAGTTAAATCTAAAATATAAGGTTAATATAGTGATCCAAACCTATCTAAAACCTATTGGTTGAGAGGTTTTTGACCCATACCCACCTAATTCTTTAAATAATTCATTTTCTAGCCATTAGAAACCTAAAATGAATTTATTATAAAATAATATTTTATGTTTTTCCTAAGGTTCCCCTCACCCCTCTTATAAATGGTCACTCCCCCTTCTCTCTAATTCACACCTTAAAAGCAACTTGGATAAGCCAACCCTTTCCCTAATACCCTCTCAACTATCCTCCCTTCATCTTAGAGGCCTTCCTTTAGTCATAAAACCAACATATGGAACCCTTTTGATCAAATCAAAAGTAAGAACCCGAATAAGAGGTAAATATTTCATCACCACTTTCAAGTTCATTTATTCTTCCACTTCCTCTTTCTTTGTTGTTTCATTTATAAAATTATAACTTCAGTATCTTGTATATACTGTGAGGTAATTATAAATATGTTACAACCATATTCATTATTTTATCCATCCTTTGAATGACATGTCACCATACGTGCATATGTACGGCTTACCGTCTCCACGTCGTGGTGTAATTGTTATTCAGTACATAATTATTTGGATGGGTATAATAATTAATTTTAATTGATGTAAATAATAAATATAATATGATAATTATTCTTTATATATTATATACCATCCAATTATATATGATTTTAATATCAAAAGAATGATATTGTCGCTCGTGCATACGTACGGATTATCGTCTCCACGAACGCGATTAGATTCATTTCCATGTTCACCATTCAATGATGATTATAAAATATATATCATTAATAAGTATGTAATATATGAAATAATAATTCTACTAGAGATATATATATATAGGTACATGTATATATCTTATTCACTTAGTTTCGTTCAATACGATATGAAAACGGAAACAGCGTTTATGCGTACGTACGGCCTACCGTCTCCATAAATAGTGTTTTCCATTTCATATATATGTCTATTTTACATATTTATGTTATAAATATATATAATATATAAATTTTGTTATATATTCTTGAATTATTTAAATCATGATCTAAGTGATACAATCAAGAGTAACATGTTAAAACACGTATGATAAAGAAAGTGATTATTATCTGAAATGTTAATTTAACATGGAAATTATTATTAAATGGGTAGTATAAAGTCATAAATGAATCATGTATGAGATGAACATTTTTAATACGATTCTGTTATAATTTAATAACATACTACGGTCTTTATACAGGAGGTTAAGTATACCCACGACTAAGGGAAAGTACAAGGTAAGGGTTAATTTCCCAATATCTTTATTATCCGAGGTTGTTTTTACGTAAGTATCTACTGGGACATATTTATTATCCATGTCCATGTTTCATGAAATAGTTTTCAAAGCGATTCATTTAAGTTACTTTTTACTAAAAAATCATTTTAAATGTTTTAAATATTTATTCCTCTAAATCATTCCCGTTAATGTCCATGTTTTCAAAATGGTTTTTAAGGATTTATCTATATGGACATGAATGTTTTTAAAATGTTAATTCCTTACAAAATTTTCAAAGTGGAATGGGACACTTTGATTCGAAAATGACTTTAAACTTCTTCCTTTCTAAATTGTATGACTTTTAAATGTTTTCATGAAAAAGGGATATTTCTCTCAAAGAGTTTTACAAATCATTTTCATATATGTCAACATCGTTTGATGGATTTTAAACTTATTTGAAGTTGATTTATTATGATACAAATCTTCCATATTGTATTTAAGGTTTTGTGATATGTTTGATTGTGGATGTGTTATTTTTATACCATTCATGGTTTATGGATAAAGTATTGACATTTCATATGCTAGTTTTAATATGAATGTTTATGTTATGTTTCAACCTATTCATATGATGAATACAATGGACTTAGTAAGTGACGGGTGGAGCCCGCTATAGCTCCTCGATGCATCGGTAGGTCTCATGAGATAAACTAGTTTCTTAGTACAAGGCCTAGAAAAAAAATTTATTTGTAGTCTTGGCACAAGGCCTTTACTATGTGTTAATGATATCTGGCATTAGGTATTCCCTCATTATGAAATTAGTTATTACATGCGATTATTCGACTAGTAGAATATCCATGTGCATGTTTATATGGTAATGTTTGATTTATTTTTAACATATTATGTTCAATTTTATGTTTAAAAGTCTGTTGTTTTTATTACACATCTTGCATTAAATGTTTATAGTTTTCACTAAATTATTTACCCTTACTGAGCATCTGAGCTCACCCCTTTCTTATGTTTTATTTTCCCAGGATCCCAAGAAGTGTTTTATGTTTGGGATGCAGGGTTAAGCTAAGAGAACAATGGAATTATCAAAGTATTTTTTTCTGTTGTATGCTATAAAGTGTAATTTAATGCTCATGTATGCAATATATTTTCCAAAACTGGAAACTGATCGGTCCTTCAGGACTTGATTCCTTGAAATCATGCCAATGTATGAAAATAATGCACCGACTCTAGGAATCTAGGGTCAGGGTGTTACATAGCTTGTGGTTCTTTAAATCCTACCACGTATTCTTGATATAAATTAGTGACACCTCACATTTTTCATGACTGTATTTCTATTATAGGATAATTAGGGGGTTGTGTAGTAGGAATCTAGATTGATTCTAGCTTCTTTTTTAGCGCTTCAACTTGCGTTTCTAGTATTGTGTTTAAATTGGCTTGATGGATACCATGATGAGGTGGTATGTGATCACTTTTATATGGGATGGATTTATGTGATACTTCATCTAAGAAATCTATTCTAACATCTAGTATTTTGAACATCATTCCTCTATTAGTGGTAGCATCGACAACTTTTCATGCGGCTGATTCGAGACCTTGATAGAATGTCTGAAGTTGGATCAACATGTCCAGTCCATGGTGTTTTCACTTCCTCATCTGCTCCTTGAATCTGTCCCATTATTCCCATGTGATTTCTCTATTATTTTGAGTAAATTTATTAATTCCATTCTGTAGTTTCTTTTTCCGGATTGGTGGGAAATAGTTGACCAGGAACTTCTGGTTCAGATCGTCCAAAGTCATAATAAACATGGGATCATGACTCTTAATCCAATCTTTGACCATGTCTCACAGAGATAATGAAAATATGTAGACTCTGATTACATATAATGATACTCTCGGTTTGATGAAGTTATCATAAACTTTAATGAATTTTGAGATGTGCTCATGTGGATCTTCACTCTGAAGTCCACTAAATTTCTCCATGTTTTGGATCATGTGAATGAGTAGAGGTTTGATTTCAAAAGTATGGTCTTGGATAAGAGGATGCATTATTCTTAGGGTAACACCATGGAAAGATAGAAATCCATAATCCATGATGGTTCTCTCTTGATGTGTTGGGTACTCTCCAGAAAGAACATGTTGTGTGTTTGGTGGGTTTGGTAGGTTGGGTCCCACATGGTTGTTGTGGTTGTCCATGGTTGACTGGCGGGATAAAAAAAGATAGTGCTCAAAATTAGGATCAAAGGCTAATTGTTTGTGTGTATCAAGGATCATATAATGAGTCGAATGAACATGGTACATGTACTATACTGCTAAATAAAAGATAAATAAATAAAGGGGTTGAGGGAAAAGTAATCCTAGTTCTATTTCCAAACGTTTGACTATGTGAAGTGTAGAAGACCCTGTCAATGATGCCAAAATTTGATGTGCCCACAAGCATAATTGAATTATTCACATTCTGCTGTCAGATTAGAATTTTATCTTTCCTAAACATCACTTGATACTATCACGTTGTATACTGAAATTCTGAAGCCGATCCCATGGGGAAAGAATGTTGTCACTATAAACATATGTCTTGGGACATTTTGGTGTGGGAGTCCTTACTAGTTAGTTTAGTTTGGGAATGCTATGACTAGAGATTTTGATAGTTTTATTTAGGAATAAGAGATCTATCAGTATCAATTTCGGGTATCTATAGAAAAGATGATCTTAATTCTAACTTGTTAGGATCCTAAGGTTTAGGATGTGAAGAAATCGGTTGTCACTCGTTGACTATGGTCAAATCAACTAGTTTTACCTAAGAGGAAATTATTCCTTGATCGGTAAATAGTGTAAACCTAGATGCATTAGGCTTGGATTCTAAGACATAAAGTATTTTAGGCAATTGGGAATAGCCTAATCTATTTCAACCAAGATAGGTTCCTTCACTTAAATATACAATGGTCAAAGTTGTTTGAATTAATGGGATGGAAAATGATTATTTGTCCTGATTGCTATCCCTTAAGGGTACCTAGTTAAGAATTAGTGATTTAATAATATTTAGATACACCTACTCTTGATCCCTACCCTAAGCGGTTTAGTCCCTCAGGGATGGATGGGACATTATTGAATAAAGATTCAAAATCATTCTCAACATGATAAGAACGATTGAATTTAAACTGTTCAATATTATGCAATAATTGGGATTCACTCTATGGAAAAAACATGAAACCATGATTATGAAATATAAATCACAACTCAATTAAATACTTACTTGAGATTATAGAGAAAATGAACACAACATGATTTCATCGATGATTAAAGATAAAAGAGGAATATGGTGCAAAAAGGGAATGAAGGCGGTGATGAAACACAATCCACAATGCTTATATTAAAACAAAATAATGAAATAGATGAATAAATTTAGAGTTTAGTGTCAAATGAACAAAATGGGATGTGAGAGGAATAAAAAACATATAATTTCTCTACTCTGGAAGCTCTGAAAATTTTCTGCCCTGGTGCCTTATTTATAGGGAAAATGTTAAACGATGTGTAATGGGATTCACGTTGTCTAATGTTGATTTGTGTAGATCCTTATGGATTTTGAATCAACATGTATATCCCATGTATCTCTTTCAAGATTTAAATTTTTGATATCTTTCATGTCATGTATTAGGGATTCATGATGTATACCGTGTTTCTAGATATATCTCCAGAATTGATTCTGTGTTCAAATGGTCCATGATGTGTCTTGGCCAATTACAACATGTAATGGATTTTTCACTTGAAATCTTCAAAACTTGGTTCATGACTTGATTCTTGACTTAGTCCATGTAGTGAAACACTATAACATGACGTGTAATGCTGGATCATGATGTATAATATAAAAATTCTTATATTTTTCTACATTTTTTTCTTTCAAACCTTAGAAGCCTTATTTCTACAAGATTCAGCACATTCCAAGCGCATTATCGAGTAAATCATTGAAAATATTTAATTAAATTATATAAAAACTTAGATATGATTTTAGATTATCATTTATTAACTCAACTGTGACCTAGTTCATAATATAGAGGACTAATTGTAAACCTGGATAGACACTCCTGGGAAATATGATTTGGTTTATCTCTTACTCATTAATAATCAATTTGATGGATTTTTTTCTAGGTTACTTTTTGGGATTAGTTTAAGAAGTATGAGAAAACCAATCATAAAATTTAACTAATAATGAAATAGGTAGAACTAAAAAAATTATAGAAGTACATGATAGTGTTAAATAATAAGTTGTTCTATAAAATGGTTGGAAGCAGATGGAATCGGGTTAACAGTGGGTGTGAGGGACAATGTGATAGTTACCCCAAAGAACAACACAATTTAATGGATGCTGGAGTATAAGACCCTGTAACAATACTCACTCAACTATCTAAAGATATAAATAATAACTCAAACTATTTTTATCTCTAAAACACACCAAGGAAGGGGAATATTTCTATTGAGTTTTTACATATTATTGTCCACCTTCTTTCAGTGGCTATTCAAATTGACTTATCCCTGAGAAATGGATCAATGTTATTGAAATCATATTTTTTAATCTCTAATGCTCATAATATGAAATGGTTATTCTAGTTTTTTACCATTTAGAAGGCTAGGCTAACCAATAGTAAAATATTTTAAAAAATACAATGAAAAAGTAATAAAGAGACTCAATGGAAGGGTAATAATTTAAAAAAATCTTCTTTACTATGTATTTTCCTCAAACACTTTAAATTAAGATCGAGAGGTAACTATTAGAGTTTAAAAAATGAGGATAAATACAATGAAACATATAAATAAAACTTCATGAGGCTCACAATGTGTTTATGTAGTTGTATCGCTTATCCAAAAATTAAAATTAATTATTTCTTCGGTGGATTAAAACCTAGTATTCGAAATGATTTGGCCCTATGAGACTTTGTAAGCTATGAAGAAATTTTATAATGTTACGCTAAAGGTGGAGATGGGATCTAGGGTCTCCCAGTACTATAGAGAGGAAAAAATAAATGTTTAATACCAGGGGAACCCTGATGGTAAGTCACATAGGTTGAAGAAATTTCATCTTCCTACATTCCAAAAGTAAGCAAGGAAGCTCTTGGATAATTTCCTAAAAGTATTGGGGGAGTGTTTTAAGTGTTGTAAAGTAGGATACCAAGCCCATAACTACTTAAGTAAGTCTAATAGGTTGATTAACACAACAGAGGAGAAGAAAGTCCCGAATAATGATCTACCCTCACTAGAATTCTTCAAGTGAAAGGATTTTGGATACTATGTGAATCAATTCCCTAACACTTGGGAAAATAAAGAATATAGGTTTCAACATCCTCACAAATAGAGGGAATAAGGAATGGAATTCATGATCACTACCTTAGAGTTAGATTATGATAATGAATTGATGAGAGGAACACTTACTCTTTATTCTAAATCTATAAGTACCTTATTTTATTCCAATTTTTCATATTATTTCATATCACATCGTTTTTTTAAGAATGTGGAATCACCACCTCGTGAAATGGATATCAAAATATCTAAGAAACCACCTAGTGTCACAATGATCACATCTTTGATATAAAAATCTTCTACAATTGAGATTTGTGGTAGGATACTTCTTACATATTTTATTATTCTTCCCATGGTTGAATTTGAAATAATTTTGGGTATGGATTGGATATCCCTTCATAGAGCCCACATCTACTTTCGGAGAAGGAGAACTCGTTTCATATTTCAGATCATATTATTCATAATTATCAAAATAAGAATGATCCCCCCGGAATAAAATTATATAATAAGAGTTTTCATACCCAGTAATGAGGTAATACTATATAAAATGTTTTGGGAGAAAGTCAGTATTGATGATATGCCCATTTTATAGTAATATACTAATGTATTCTTTGATAAACTACCTATACTTTCCCCAGATCATGAGTATGAGTATTTAATTGAACTTAAACCCAGATCTATTATTATCTCTAAGAGTATATATATAATTGATCCCATTTAATTTGTGGAATTAAATAAGTAACTAATGGAGAACTTGGACAAGTATTTTATCTGCCCAAGTGCTTCAAAAAGGGCACATCGGATGATGGAAAAAGGGAGATACCTCATGGCCAAGCTAATACTATAGGTGTCGATGGCCTCTGAGTCAGACCCTCCCCCCTCAGTGGTCGAGGGACCTTCATTTCCTTTCCATGGTTTTAGATCACTTATCTTTTCCCCTTTCTCAATCCTAGATTTCATCCCACCCTTTCCTCTAATTTCTCTCAATATGAAAGTTTCGGATCTATTCGATAGACTTCTGCAGCTTCCAATTTCGAATTCAAAATTCACTGAAGATTCTTACCTTATAGATATGAAAATAATTTCAAGATTCAAGCTTTTTAGGTCATCTATGTACTTCTTTGATCAATTTATCTTTAACTCCTTGGGTTTTCAGGAGCGTGTGGTCGTCGTTCTACTTGACTCAATGTAAATAATGATTAGATTATTCTTGGAGGTTCATTTGATAATGGGTTGGTTGAGTGCACCATGTGTTTGTAGTGGATCTCACTTCCTACTTTTCAAGTGGTCCTAAGACTTTCATATGCAGTATGAGTCACCCACTGTTTTGATCTAGGTGTGGTTTCCACATCTCCCACTTCATTTTCAAAACCCATCCATTATTTTCATATTAGGGAACCTAGTATGTCGATACCTATACTCAGATTGTTAGAAAAAGACTATTTGTCATCCCATTTCACCTAGGATGTTTATTGAGGTTGATGTTTTGAATCTGTCGTTTGATTTATTCTGGGTGGCTACGAGTGAAGAGTTCAGATATAAACAGAAGGTTATTTTTGAGTCTTGGTTTTATTTTTACTCCATGTGAAAACTATTGGGGAATAATTGTTAGGTTTTAATACACAGACATCTAGTTGTGAAGGATTCTGATAACCCAATTTCATTTGAGCAGGCCCCTGCTCATATTTAGGTTAACAGAAGCACCTTGAGGGCCGCTTGTAGTTCCTCTATGGGTAGGGATTTACCAAGTTCTGAGATGACTATTCAGGAGGCTGGATCTAACCACGTGAGATTAAAGCAACATGTTTCTCTTCCTCCTGATCTATAAGTCCAAGATATTTTTAGCATATTGAGATGTTTTTTCAATGGTGTGTCTCCTATTGTTGTAATGGTGGCTCACAGTGCATAGGGTGGGCACTCTGATGATAGGACTAAAAATTCAACACCACCAATTATAAATGAGGAATAACCTACTATGATTGCAGAGGAAGTTATTGAGAATGGGAATTATATAGGTACAAATTCACCTTCACACAATGAAGATAGTGCGGGATGGGTGAAGGTATCTAGTGGGGTGATTCCTGAAGGAATTAGTTCGAATGGTATAGTTTGCAACCGGTTTGAGTGCCTTGAAGTTGATGAATCGACGCAGGAGGGGGAATGTATTTGAATCCTGTGTTTGAGGTGAATGTGATTCATGTTGAACATATTGGTGGTGGTTTTCTATAATATTGTGGCCCCAATAATGATGTTCAACATGCTAAATATTCTAAAGAGATAGATGATCCAGTTCAGGAGCTTGAAACAAATGGGAAGAAAGGTGTCCACCAAGAGAGGAAGAATTAATCCTCTCTTCCTCCTCTAATGGAGACATGGTCATAAAAGAAGTTGAAATCCAACAGATGGAGTTAGGTGACCTGCTTCAGAAATATTTTTAGTTTCTCATGATATCAAAAGAAGAAGCAATTGAAAAGGTTTTGTCTCTCAATGGTACTGAAGAAGAAGCCACTGAAATGATGTGAAGACCATTGATGGTGACTCGCAATAGGGAGAAATATACATGTATTAATAAAAAAGACCTGATCTAAGTTGGGTGTTTCAATAATGGGAAGATCAGCCTTGAGAAGTACATCTAGTCTTGGGACATGTTAGCCTTTCGGATCAAATACATTCTTGTGGATGAACCAGACACTTAGGTAAATAAAATATCTTAGAAATTATTTAGGGAGATTAAATATGTTAGACTTAAATTTTACTTTAATAACTCTTGTATTTATTTTTGTGGTTTAACATATGGTTTCTCACTTTTTCCTTAAAAGTGTTTGGAAAATAAAAATTTAATTTTTGGTCAGTCAGTGCTTCACAATGGGGAGCACCAGCCCTCTTGTTTAAGAAGATATATAGATAAATGTAACTTGGCATTGACTATTGTGATCTTTACAAGATCACAACTATAAATAAATATAATTCACCCCATATTTATGACCTATTTGATCAACTCAAATGAGCTTGGTACTTATCAAAGATTGACTTTCTCTCTACATATCATCAGTTAAGTGTCAAAACAAAATATATTTTAAATAAAGCATTATAAATGATGAATGTATACTATAATTTTATGTTGATTCCATTAAAAATTTCTAATTCCCCCACCATCATAATGGTTCTAATTAATAGTTCCTTTGGAGACTACATGGGATAGTTTGTGGTCCTCTTTTTAGATAATATTGTTTTATACTCAAAAAGTAAGGAAGAGTATGAAGATATTTTTTTAATTTTTCTAATGACAATAAGAATGGAGAAGTTATATTCAAAATTTATAAAATGTGAAATCTAGTGAAAAATGGTTTCATTATTAGGCCATGTAATAACCAACAAGGGAATATCTATAGATCCATAAAAATAGAAATTATCGATCAATGGTCCAAACTAGACATGGTAGCTGAGATCCATAGTTCTCTTGGTTTAACAGGATGCTTTTGATGATTTTTGATAAATTTCTCATAAATATTGAATCTGCTAAATAATTTAACATAGAAGGGAGTGGAGTCAATTTATATAGAGGAATGTTAAGAATGTTTTAAGAAACTAAATAAGATATCGGTTGGAGAACCTATAATTAAATTATCATGTAGTGGGGAGGGGTTTTTATTATAATGTGATGGCTCAAAGAATGGATTGGTATGTTTCCTCATGAAAAATGAAAATTTAATTACTTAAGCCTAAAAAAATTAAAAAATCATGAGAAAAATTACCCAACATGTAATTTTTAACTAGCAGTGGTGATCTTTGAATTAAATATTTTTTTAGTATTATCCATATGGTGAGAAGTGTGATATTTAACCCCAAAAAAAGAGTCTAAAATATATATTCACATAGAATGAGTTAAATGTATTCTAATGGTTATTGTTGGTAATGATAAAATAATATGATTACTCAAAACATTACTTACTTGGGAAGGAAAATAAGGTGGATGATTCTTTAATCATGAAATATCTTTCTACCTTTTTTGATGAGGGTTAAAAATGACCCAATATTCATGGATTTTCAAAGGTTGAGTCTTCAAATCATAAGGGATAGTGATAAATATTATATTTTTCTAGTGAATACCCATCTATCCATTCATTTTAAGATCAAATAATCCCAAAAATATTATGTTAAGATACAGAAAAAGGTGGTGAATATTCCAGAGTTCAACTTTGATAAAGATAGAGTTATAAGGTTTTTAATTCAAATACATGTACCATAAAAACCATAACTGAATATGGGACTTTTGGATGATCCTAATATATCATCCTCCCTATTCATCTAGTAATCATGATGATGTATTAATATCTAAGGAAAAATCCTAGAGGGATAATATGAATAAAGATATTAGAGAATATATATCTTGATCCTTAGTATTCCAACAATTTAAGGATAAAGTAATAAGGTCTAAGGGTTTGTTGAAACCATTACCCATACTAGTATGGAAATGGGAAAAATTCAACATGGATTTCTTCATAGGAATATCCAAAATGTATAAAGTCTATAATGTTATTTTGGTTGTAGTTGATTAACTTAGAAAGTTGAAACATTTTATTTCAATCAAATAAGAATTATCAGGTGACCAACTCACCAAGATATTCATAAGGTAAGTGGTAATGGTATATGGAGTACCACTCTCCATTGTATCTGATCAAGATCTAAGGTTAACATTGAGTCTCTAGAGAAGTATTCAAAAATATTTTGAGATAGAGATTAGTTTCAGTATCTCTTATCATCCTCAGATAAATGGTTAGTCTGATATGAGTATTCAAAATCTAGAGGATTTGTTGAAATATTTTTTGATTGATTTCTAAGGATATTGGGATCAAAACCTCCCCTTGGTAGATTTCTCATGTAACAAAAGTTTCTATTCTATCATTAAAATATAACTATGTGAGTCTTGATATTAGAAGATATGTAAAAATCCAATATTATGATATTAAATTTGAGAGAGGAAGTTGATAGGTCCTGACATTTTCTAAGAAATAATAGAGACTGTTTAAACTATTCAATAGCACATTAAAGGAGAAAAAAATTAACAGAAGAGTTATAAAGATAACCATTGATGAGATATATAGTTTGAGGTTGATGATATTGTGCTCCTTTGGATATCTCCTTAGAAGTGTGTTGTGATATATGTGAAGAAATGGATGTTGATACCAAGTTATATCAGTCCCTTTGAGATCCTTGATCTTGTTAGGGTTATAACTTAGCACATTAAACTCCCTCAAAACCTCTCTCAAGAACAAAATGCATTCCATGTATCAATTTTTAGAAATTATATCATGCCCTATACATGACCTAAGCTCAAAATCCATTCAATTTGACCATTATCTCTCATATGAGTAACGACCAATGGAAAACCTAGATCATAGAGACAAGGTTTTTTGGAATAAGAACACTCATCTAGTCGAAATCCATTGGTGTAAACATATGTTTTACTTAGTTAAATGGAAACCTATGGATTTGATGAGATAAAATTACTCTCACTTATTTTCTCCCATGTAATAAAATTTTGAGGAAAAAATTATTTTCATGGGGGTAGAATGTAACAAACTGAAATTATGGACCTTGTAAGGTGGATTTAATGTTTAATAACTTATGTTACATGCTACACCCAAAAAAATGAACAAAAATATATTAGAAGAACAATATTGATAATTCTATAATAAACACTAAAATGGTAACCATTAAAATGTAATACCTTTAGAAGATAAATAATTATTTTGAGTTAATTTTAAAAAATTTAATTTTCAATAAAAAAATTTCTTTATTTTATATATTTTCTTTTAAATAAATAATTTTACAATTTTAGAATTTAAAATCGATAAAAAATAATTAATTTTTGAATTATTTTCATTAAAATTTAATTATTATAAATTCTTTAATTTTTTTGAAAATATTTATTTTTTATCAATAAATACAGTTTTGTGAAAATTATAATTTTTATGATTTTATAATTATCAAATTATATATTATAAGATTAAAAAAATAAGAAATAACATATTTATTTGAGAAATAAAATTATTAATAGTAATATATTCTTTTATCATATAAATATTATGTCCAACAATTTTAGAACTAAATTAAAATCTTACATTAATAAAAATTGATTTCAATATTTTCTTATAATTCGGTGTTTTGATGGTGAAATTCAGTTTTTTATGGCTATGAAATCCACCTACCATTTATTTTTTTATCTCAAATGAATTTAAGTCATAAAAATTCTGTATCTATGATAATATTATCTTGTACATAAATTTTTAAACATAAAAAATCACTTTTTCTAAAAACTATTTTTATGTATTATGTGCGTTTATTTTAAAATTAACTTTTAAAACCCATAAAAATTTTATTTGGTAAATTATTATAGATATTAAATCAATATTTTCAAATTAGTTAAAAAATATAATCTTATTTTTTCCATTAAAATTAATTACTAAGGTTAAAATTAATTTCCAAGGTAAAAGAAAATTAGGGTAAAAACTAAAATGATAAAAATAAAAAGACATAAAAATATCAATGTTTTCTCCCAAATGAGTGGTTTATGTGATTTTCAACCCAAAATCACTTTATAATCATCTTATTTCCATTTTTTTCATTAACCCATTAATATTAACTTTACATTATTGAAAATGTAATGGTTACTTCCCAAACTACCCTTCTCTTCACGTATAAAAAGGTAACAATTCCACCACTTCACAACTCACCTATATTTCAAGATTATTCATTAAAGTATACAAATTTTATAAAAATATATCAATATTCTACTTCCATAATCTTTGGTTCACTATTATTTTTCTTTAGGCCTTCAGTTAAAATGAGTTTTCAAAGAGAGAATTTAAGATTCCAATATGAGTATTACTTTATCTTAGTCATATATTTTAATATACTCCTTCATAAATAAACTATAACCTTATTAATATAATGAAATATGTATCAATAGTTTTCTAAAATTTATTTATATTAATTTTGAAACAATTATTCAATCATTTACATCTAATAAGAAAAAAATATATTGATCATGTGTAAATGCAGAGCACCACCTCCATGAAGTGATGTTTTTTTATTTTTCATCGCCACCATTCATGGATGGTATCAGGGATAGATTTAATTAATTAAAATTTATTTTCTTTAAAATTTATAACTATTATATTATAATTTATCATATACCATATTTCCATCCATTCATTGAGAAATGGTAGTGTTAATCGTGTGTAGGTATGGACTACCGCCTACATGGAATGATGCACTCTATTTTTTACTACAAACATACTGACTAGTTTAAGTTTATATTTTATGTTTATTTAGGATATATATAATTAAAATATATATAATTAATCTATTTCTTTATGGATAACATGATAATTAATAATTTTTATAAGTAAATCAATTGATATCATTAAATAAATCAAAATAAGTTCATCACCATCTTCATCTTCATGAAACATTACTAAAACTATAATATAATATAATTATAACAATATAGATCTTTTTATAACATAAATTCCATTACAATAAATGGTTTTGAAATTATGATCTTTGGAAAAAATGAATAACAATATCTCTTTTATGAACCCAGTTCGAAATGGTCATGATTATTAACACCTGATGTTGAAAAAATTATAATAATCTAATACATAAAAAGAATTGTTATTAAAGAAAAATATAAATGGAGAAGTATATTAATAAGTTTTTTAATTAGTTTATTAATATTTTTATCTTCATAATATATTATGTAAAATCAATTCAAGGAAATAAAGGGTAATTATAAGGAACTTGGTAACTTAAATATATTATTTGAGTTAGGTACTTTATTTTTTACTTTAATTCCCTTTTTACTAAATTATTTATTTTAAATGATATTTTATTTTTATATTTGAGAAAAAATAGATCCCAATCCATTCCCATGAAAGCTTATATTTTAAATTTTTTATTATTTTTTAAAAAAATAAATGAGATTTCTGAAAATAGGCATGTAACTATGAATTTTACAATGAAGAATACAAAAAAATAAAAATAAATTTATTTTCATTGAATAGTTTTCATTATTTTTAAATGATCTATCTATAATATATTTATATGTCATGTTTCGCCCTATATTTTATTCAATTATTTCACTATTTTGAGTGATCATGTGTTTGGTATCAAATGATTTAATTCATGATGTTATTTTATACCATTTGGATGTTTTATGAAACCCATTTTTTCAATGGGTTCCTTAAAAAATTGAAAGATTTATATTTGTATATTTTATGAAAATAATTTTATTTACATAGGTTCTTTATGATGTGAAAATTAAATTATTTTTAATTGGAACTTATAAGTATGGATGAATGATGGGTGGCGTTCTATATCACCCTAAAATGCATTGGTTAAGAGTTTTAATATCATGATATATGCATTCGTGAGTACATTTTAGTTGCACAAAATCATGGGAACTGATGGTGTGGCACATTAATGTAATGTTTCCTTATGATAATGTTTTTTTAGTTGAATGGTATTATTCAATTTGATCTTATTCTCCCATTATTCATGGTTTATGTTAAATTCTTCTAAGCCATGTTATAGCTATTATGTTTCCATTTTATCTTTTATGGATTTAAGTTCTAATTCCATGTACTTTTAAGAACACTTATGTTTTAGGGTTATTACACATGATCTTTTCATATTTCCCTTATGCTCATGTTTTTAATTATTATTATGAAGTAATTAAATATGAAATGTTTATACTCTTCTTACTGAGTGTCTGACCTCATCCTTTTCTTATTTTTTAATTCCCCGGGCTCTAAGGATGAGTCATTCTAATGAGATGTCTAGAATATGGTCGAGTCTGGTGAATTTAAGGATACATGATTGTAAGTTTTATAAAATAATCTTCTTATGTTACTAGTATCCAAATACGCTAAACTTTTATTCTATGTAATAAAATTATTTATGAAGTGAAATGTTTTAAAACATGTAAAGGATGTAAGAAAAGGTCATGTTTAACCTAGTTCACTATTATCCCCACCTTCATTACTGACTAAGGAGGGGAACCCATAGAGGAGGGTATGGACATCATTGGTCATATGGTAATTGGATATATTATAATTGTATATATATTATCATTGAATATTTTTATCCAATATATACATTAATATTTTTTAATTGTGAGTAATAAATGAAAAATGATATAATTAAAATAAAATATATAATTTTGGAATTAAATAAAAATTTAATAAATGACTAAAATACTTTATTATAAAAATATTTATTTGTATTCATCACATAATACTATTATTTTTATTATTAAAAAGTTATTTAATGTTTTTTTAATATTCCTAGAAATATTATAATACTGAAAAATTGATAAAAATCAATGGTTAGATGATATATAATGGGATGTGATTAAATTCATTTATCATTATAGTTACTTTTCAATTAATTGTTTTATGTGTTATGTATTTTAATGTTATAAATTTAATTGATCACTTGTAAAGAAATATTATAATGAAATTTAATTATTATATCTATTTAAAAATATAGTAATACTAATTTAATTAATAATTAATGTGAAATAATATTAAGAACACTAAATATTTAAACAATAATTTTTTTCTATAAAAATAGTTTATTTATATACTTTATGAATTCATTTAAAAGATAAATTTATTATGTACATATATTGAATTAGATTAAATGGAGTTCAAATTTTTATTTATAATATTAAAATTATGTCATAGTGGTCATCTTATATTTTTAGTACAAAAATTAATTGATATAGTAAATAATTAAACAAGGTAAAAAATATGTAAAAGGGTCTGAAAATGAAATTGATAAAAAAATTGATATTTAAAAATATATAAAATTAGTATAAAATGAAATTTTTAGGTTTTGGATTTCATACTAAAATTTCCACTGATATTTTCTTACCTATCTCATCAAACTCACTTGTGATTCCATGTGTGCCCTTCTCCAAACCCATGCGTATAAAGAAATATCCTTTATTTTTACCTATAAAAGTATCTCCCTTATACCCACTTCAAAGAATATATATTATTTAGTATTATTCTGAATCCATACCTAGATTCCCTCTCCTAACGAAATTTTACACTTTTTTTTATTCTAGTCCCAAAAAAGAGGCCTAAATAATTCATTCTGATGGAGGCTATTTTTAGAAGGGACAATTCCATCAAAGTATCTAGTTTTGATATAAATTGATTAATTAAATTATAATATAAAATATTTACAAGTCATAATATCTACTCCAATTACATTCTGTTTACATTAGTATGATTCTGTGAAAATCATATCCCTATTTTATAATTTTAAAATCATACTCATTCAATATTATGGATAGTTATCCTTTGCTTATGTTTGACCACCTGTATCAATGATGTTATTCCAACATCGTCATTTCCATCATGAAAGAGTATCAATACATTAATACTATTTATATATGGTATTATAGAGTAATTTATGAATTTAATATGGTTCCATAAGGGTGTCATAAAAATGAATTTTCATTATAATTTTAATCTTGTTATAGGTAAATTACATAAAAAAATTTCATCATAAATATTATTCTAAAAAAACATACCCATACCTTCCATCAAATGAACATGGGACTACATAAATAATTAAAACACAACTATAACACATCCTCTCTTAACAAATTAATTATGAATTTTTTTATTAATAATTGATTATAAACATTATCACTATGAAACATTTATAAAATAATCAAAATTTCTAATTTCAGATGATGAAAATAAACAATAACTAACAAATATATATGTAATAAATGATTTAAAATTAGTATTATAAAATGATAAATGAATAAAATTAGGAATTGTTTTATTAATATTTTTATATTTGTTATATTGGTGGTTAAGCACATTCATTAAAGTTATGAGTAATGATATGGGTTTCTCATCTCAATTTCCTTTCATTAAGATATACTCTATATTCAAAATTATGTTCCTTTTATATGTTTTATATTATTCTTTATATATTAATTTAATCATAATTTTCTAGTAATTAATGTGATTTAAAAATTTATCTCAGGCTCTTTATTTCTAGGGATTTTGATTCAAAAGTTACCAAAGCTGAAAGAGTTTCTTTTATGATCTCACTTAGATTCAAGATTTTATATGTATAAATTCCCAAGGGAAAAAATTATATTTTATTTTTTCTAGAACCACGTATATTTTATTACCCTCTGATTATTTCATGGTTTTACATATTTTCATATTATTTTCCCTCCCATTGGTTGAAAATTCACTTAAAATGATGGTATTAGGTGGAAGAGACCATATTTCATTTATTTAGTTAGAAATTGTTCTCCTATATACCCATTTTATTCATATTACTTTGTGGAAATACTTGTCCCTAATATTATGATTTCTTAAGGCTATTTTCTGTTGATATAAATTTTATTTAACAAATTCGTGAAAAGATTCTTTTTTAACATTTTTCCCATATTCTCTTTCTCTCACCATTGTCTTTGGTTTTCTTTATGAAGGTTCCTTTAAAAGTTTTCATAATTCCATTTTTTTTTTGTACTTTCTCAGTTTTTCAAAAAATACAGTTTTACAAATAATTTAATTTAAAATATAAGTTATCTTAAATTAAAGGATATTTAATAATATTTTTAAAACAAATTTTCTAATACATTTATATAGTGTTTTTCATCAATGATAATATCATTTAATGTTTATTATGTTTCAATTGGGATATATTTAAGTGGAATCATAAACATTCTTTCTCTAGGTGATACATTTTTATTCCTTGTAATTATTCTTATTAAACTCATTTAATTCTCATGGGTAAGTTATGTTATGATGTAATTATAAATTTTTTCAAGTTCATGTGGAACAAATATGTATATTTTTTCCATATATGAGGGGTGTAACTAGAATTATATATTCCAAAAATTCATTGGATAAATATTTATATCCCATGTGATGAAATTTAATGGATTGGGTAGTGGACTTAATCCACTATGAGACTATATTAAATATGTCTGTGCGAATGGGGAGTGCCCCCAATCCAATATGGGACAATGTCCACTGTATTTAGGGGATCAGGGAGTGAACTGAATCTAACATGTGTCTCTATCCAAAATTTATTGATAATCATGGATGTGGGGCTTGAATTAATAAATTCTTTTAAATATTTATAATTATTTCACATTAATATAAAACATTTTTATGTTAAGAAACATTCTTATATTATGGCTTTAAATAATTTCCTCATGATTCCATATTAAAATACCTCATTTTACATGGTATATCAAAATACTTATGTCGTGATTCGTGATTTTAGATTCATATATAATTTTTTATGATTTACTTATGTTATTTTCATGTATATTTATTATGTTCTATTACTCACATGTTTATCTTATGATCACTTATGGTTTTCAGTTGATATCTTTTATGTTTACCCCTTACAGAGTGTTTAAGCTCACTATTTTTTATGTTTCCATTCCCAAGGTAATCAATAAGATTATTATGTATTATTTTTATTGTAGGGTATCATGTGATAAGATTATTTCTATTACATATTAAGTAATTATTTTTAAATAAGTTGGTTTTTTATGTAATCTCCAAAGAAACTAAGAATATTGGTTCTTGGGTGTGATTTATTATGATATGAAATTAATATTCATGTAAAAACTATAATATGAATATATGTGATGTTTGGGTAGTCTTGGTTTATATTAGAGTGGTTATTAGTTAATTTTTGGGATTTGGTTATAATTAATAATGGGATAAAACAAAAATTAACCTATAATCATCATTAGTGAAAGGATGACTATATACTTCATTTGGGAATTACATCCCTTATATGGGACTTCATACCCAATCATGTGAGGTATTTTGCTAAAATGGTTAGGGAGAAGTTCGATATTATGGATATATATATTATGAATGAATAAATTGATGTTTTTTAAAATATTTTGATGGTCTTCCCGAAGATTATGAGGTTTATTTTTTCATAGACAACATACCTAATGTTATTCTTATATCAAAGACTCCTCATTGAATATACTTAATTAAATTAGAGGGATCGAGAAAAAAACTCCATGATAATTTGGATAAGTGTTATATATGAATTGGTGCTTCCCCATGGGGTCAACCTATCTATATTTTCAGGATGATAGATGGATCATTTAATATTAATATTAATTATCAAGAAATTAACAAGATCAAGATCAAGAACAAGTATCATATACCCAGTATTTATGCCTTTTTCAATTAATAATGAGGGGGATTAATACTTATCAATGATTTACCTTTTATTAGTATATCATCAATTAAGGTTCAAAAGAGAAGATACACCCAAGAATATTTTTTTTACAAGATATGGACACTATGAATTCAGAGTAATTGTATCCAGACTTACTAATGTCACTTTTATCATCATGGATCTAATGAATGGAGTCATTATAGTTACCTCAAACAATTAATAGTAGTACATATATGTATATATGATAGTCTATTGTATTAAAACAGTAAGTAAGAACTTTAAGATCATCTTGAGATAGGAGATAATGTATTCCAAATTTTTCAAGTGTGAATTTTATCTATATAAAGTATCATTTGTGGGTCATGTAATCACAAGTGAAGGTATATTTTTAGAACCTTCAAATATAAATGTTATTAAATAATGGTTTAGACCAATAATTGTAATATATATTCATCTTTTCCATGTATTTTCTAGATATTTTTGACTCTTTGATAGTATTTACTCAATACATTAAAATCCAATAATAAAGTTAACTTAGAAGGGATTTGATTTTTCTAGATATATGAATGAGAAGACAATTTCGGAGAGCTTTATAGATGGTTGGTCTTTTCACCTGTAGTTATCCTACTCTATAGTAGAGAATGGTTTGTGATATATAGTAATGAATCAAAGATGGAATTGGAACATGTCCTAATTCAAAATGACCATGTGGTAGCTTATTACTGACATCGATTAACTAATCACTAGAAAAATTACTTAAATAATTATTTTGAACAGGAATAAATAGTATTTTCACTAAATACATGTAGGTATTATCTCTATGGAGAAAAGTGTGAAGTATATACTGATCACAATAGGTTGAAGTGTATATTCACAAATATGGAATTGAACATGTGACAAAATATATTTTTTTGTTGATCAGGGACTATGATTGGTCAATAAATTACCACCTTGGGAAGGAAAACAAGGTGTTTGATGCTCTGAAATGGAATGATCGTGATAAATTTTCCATTATGAGGATTGAAAAAAACTAATTCTCATGCATTTTTAAAGGATGGATCTATGAACCATAAGGGATGGGGAGAAATAAAATCTTTCGCAAATGACTTCTCAATCCATGTGAAGTTAAAGGGTTTATAAAAGGAGGATATAAATATATATAAGAAGTTAAGGGATATTCTTTATTTCATCATTGATATTAATGGAAACATAATATTTAGAAAATTATTATGTGTCCCTTAAATACTATAATTAAAGCTGTTATTGGATTATTCTAAAATCACATCAACCTCTATACATACTAGAAGAAAAAATATGTATAGAGATCACAATGAGAATTTTCATGGGACCTTATAAAGACGGATATTATAGAGTATATATCTTGATTATTAGTATTCCAGTAAGCTACAACATAATAAAATAAGTATAATGGAATGATGCAACCATTACCTGTAAATTTATGGAAATTGGATAACATCGTCATAGATTCCATTATAGGTATTCTTAATATCTCTTAAACACATAATTCTATTTGGGTTTTATTTTATCACCTTATGAATTCAGAACATATAATTATTGTTTGATATGATTTTTCACTCAACAAACATATAAAGATATAAATAAATTATGTTGTAAGGATGTATTTACTACCACTCCCAATTATATCTAATTAAGATCTAAGGTTTTCCTTGATGTTCTGGAGATTTCCTTAAGAATCATTGGATAAAGAGAGTATCTTCAATACCTCTTATCTTCCTTTGATAGATGGACATACTGAAAGGATATTGAAAACTCACAAAGATATGTTAAGATAATGTTCAACATATTTCGTTACAGGCTTGAACCAATATATTTCTCTAGTATAGTTCCCATAAAATAACACATTCCATTATATAATTTAAATGCCACCTTATGGGACTCTATATGGGTAGAGGTGTTGAAATCTAACTTGTTAGGATGATGTAAGAGAGAAAAATCTACTGAGACCAGATTTTGCTCAGAAAATTTTAAAGAATAGTCAAACCATTAAGTAGAATATTAAAACCACAAAAAGTCTATATAGAAGTTATATTAATAATATTCAGTGAGATTTGGAATTTTTAGTTCGAGGTAAAATATTATTTCAAGATATCACCATGGAAGAGGTTTAGGAGATCCGAGATGAAGGGAATGTTAATCACTAGATAGATTTTCCCCTTAAAAGTCCTCGATCATTTGGGAAAGTTTATTTATCAACTTACCCTTCTAGAAAACCTCTCCTCAGTGCATAATGTGTTCTATGTAGCACTATTAGGGAAGTACATACCTAACCCCTCAAATGAATTAAACTCATAGATAGTGTAATCATAGCATTATATAATTTACTAAGAAAAGCTTATATAAATTTTGGATATTATAGATAAAGTATAAGAAAACATGACCAATAACTTTGTTAAATTTCTCTATAGAAATCATATTTTTAGGAATAAATGTGTGAACTTGGTGATGTAATGAGAAAAATGTACCCAGGATTTTTTCATCATAGTAGTGACATTATGAGGGTAAAATCCTTATAAGGGGTTAGAACGTAACACACCATAATTTTAGAATTTATTTCCCTTTAAATGAATATTTTATCATTTTATTCATCAAACAAAAAAAATATTTATTTCCTTATAGTAAAATTTTTCAATAAAAATGAAATAAATTACTAGATAACTAAATGAAACATAATTATAAAAATTACTAAATAAATAAGATCACATGTAAATAAAATTACTACTGGTTTGAAATTCTTAACATCACAATGTTCTATGAATATCAAATTCTCATTGATAACTATAGAATGATTAAAACATATTATAAATGTGATAAAAATCCTAACAAAGAAATTATGGAATGGGATGAATGATTTTATTAATATATGTAAGGTTATATGTCAGAATGTAATATGATCATTATATATTTTTTCATTTTTCATATGGTCAATGGATATATATTATCATTGAATGTATTTGTGTGAGATAATGTCATTGAAGTTTTTTAATTTTCAGAAATAAATAAAAAATAATATAAATCATATATTATAAACAATTATGAAAGGAAAAAAAATTTAACAATTAATAAAAATGTTTTTATAGAAATAATTATTTTTATTTATTACTTATTATTATTATTATTATTTATTTTAGGTGTTTATAAAATTTAGAAAAATATTATAATACTAAAATATTGATAATGGTTATTTGAAGATAAATAATGGGATTTAATTAAAATCATTTAATCTAGGTTTATTTTTAAAATAAATATTTTACTAACTATTCTATATTTTTATTTTGATAAAATAAATTCATAAATTTTAAAGTATGGTTCTAAAAAAAATAAATGTTTCTTTTTATTAAAAAAAATTTAATAACACTCATTTAATAAGAAATTTATTTGAAATAATATTAATAATCCTCAATATTTAAAAAGTCATTTTTAAAAAAAAATATTATTTATATATTCTATTTTTACTTAAAAGTTAATTTTCTCATATTTAAAATTTTAGTTATATTAAATAGAATCAAAACATAGAATCATCACATTGAAATATCGTATGATGGTTCATATTATATTTTAAAAAAAACAATATTTCTTATGGTATATAATTAAACAAGCTAAAAAGAGGTAATGGTGGGTAAAATGAAAAGGGGCAATTTTATAATATTTCAAATGATAAAAAATAATTAAATAATACCATTTTCATGTTTGGGTTTCAATAATATAATTCTCACAAACATTTCCTTATATGAGTCCCATAACATCCATGTGATTCAATTTTTACCCTTCACCTAACTCAAGATTCCAAAGAAATGTCCCTTATTTCACCTATAAAAGGAGATCACTTCCACCCATGTCAGAATACTTATATACTTTGTTTTTTATTTAATACCTACCCATATTACCTCACCTAAAGAATTTTTTTTGGTATCTTTCGGTCTCAAGAAGGAGACCTATATCCTTTAATCTGAAAGAACCCATTTCGAGAAACAACTCTATCAATTTAAGTATCTTCTTCTCCTCTAAAATTTTAAATTACCTTCTCATATCAAATATTTCTAAACCTCATTAAAAAATCTAATTAATTAATATTAAAATCATTATTATTCTATGAAAGTCACTTTACTATTATATAACTCTAATATATTACTTATTAATTAGTATGGTTAGTTCTTTTTTGGGTTAGTTCATCCTCATACATGAACTATATTATTCCAAAAACAAAATTTTCGTCATAAATTGTTTTCCAAAAAATTATTTTAGTGACATATGATATTAAAGACTAATTTTTTTATGAATATGGTTTTATAAGGGTGAAAAAAATGAATGGTCATTATAATGAAATACATTGTTGTAAGTAAATTACATTAAACTTGATTATAATAAAGTATATTCTCAAAAACCATAACCATACATTCAATAAAATAACAATTGGAATGAATAAATCATTGAAACACAATTATTTAAATACCTTTACAAATATGGGAATAATGAAATTATTATTAAATAATGAGTATCAACATCTCCATTATGAAACATATTCGAAATAATCAAACTTATTTATATTTTATGGTGATAATAAAAAATATCCAACTAATATATGTGTAATAAATTATGATAATTGAATATTATAACAGGTAATCTACATGAATAGAATTATGAAATAAGTGATTAATTTTTATCATTATACAATATGTTATTTAATTTTTGAGGAAGTTGGGAGTAAATGTAAGGGTTCATTATCTCAATTTACCTTTATTGGGATATTCCTAATATTCTACACAAGTTTCCTTTTGTGTGGTGTATATACTACCCAATGTATATATTTTATCATAAATTTCATGTAATTTAGGATATTTTCAAATCCATATTAGGTATTCTATTTCAAGGGATTTTGATTCAAAATTTACCAATGTTTTAATTTTCTTTCTTCCAATCTCACTTTGAATTGATATTTTCTTTGTATAAATTTATATTGGGGGAAATTGTACGTTATTCATCTCAAAAACCTTATTTTTGTTCTTCTACTCGAGTTATTTGTGTATTTTACATGTCTTCTTATGATTTCCCCTCCCATTGGTATATAATTCACTAGAAATGATAATGGTGATAGAAACCAACCTTATCTATTATTTTAGGTTAGGAATATTTCTCCTCCATGTCCTTGTTTTTTACGCTTTTATATAAATACTTATCCCTACTATTATGATTAATAATATAATTTCTATTGAATTTAACTTTATTTTATGAAATATTCAAATTAATCATTTCACATATTATTTCTCTTATATTTTTCTTTGGTTTTCTATATAAAGATACATTTTTGGGTTTTCATATATCTACGAAGTTTATTTTATAATTTATCATTATTTTAAAAAAAATTAGTTTAATATATATTATTTCACTTTAAAATAAATATTATCAAAATATGAATTTTATTTGTACTTTTTTTAATATATTTTTATGATTCTCTTATAAAGAGTTTTTCATCCATTCCAATATACATTAAGGTTTCTTATGCTTCAATGGGGATATTTTTAATGGAATAATCCACTATCTTTCCTAATATGATTAATTTTTATGAATTTTTATGATTCTTTTGAAACTTGTTTCATTCTCATTGGTTAGTTATTATATAATGAAATTATGAATGTTTTCATGTTCATGTATACATATATATATATATATATATGGTTTTTAATTATGAAATGGGAGGTCTCATAATTATGTAGTCTTCCAATGCATTGGTTAAAGATTTATATATCCTGATATGACATGTAAGAGACTAGGGAGTGAACTAAATTTTTCATGGGGATATTTCCACTATGTTTGTGAGAACAGGGACTGAAGTCAATCTATAAAGATATTTTATCCAAAATATTTATAGGAATATGGAGTGAATCCAATCCACCATGGGACTATGTCCACTATGGTTTGATGGCCTTTATAGTGATACTAGATATAATAAATGATTTTATATGATTATTTTTGGGATAAATTCTTATTACATATTTATTTTTTATTCCATATTCTTATGTTACATATTATGATAATTTTCTCGAGATTAAATTTTATTATACCACATTTCACATGTTAAATTGAAGTAATTATATCATGAATCATGATTTATGATACATGTTTTATTGAGTTTAATTTTCTTATATTATGTCCATATAATATTATTATGTTATCATACCCACATGTTCAAAATATGTTCACTTATGAGATCTGGTTAATATCTCTTACCATCACCCCTTATTGAGATTCTCTGTTCACCCTTTATTATGTTTTCATTACCTAGGTAATGAATGATATTACTATATATGATTATCATGTGAGAATATTATTTATAGAAGATATCAAATAATGTTTTTAAAATTAGTAGGTTATGTGTATAATCTATAATTCACTAAATATATAGTTTTTGAGATTGATTTGTTATGAAATTAAATAAATGTTCATGTAAAGGGATGTAATATGTATGTATATAATGTTTGGGTTATCTCATCACGCCATAGCGTGACCTTTAGGAACACATAACCTCCCTACTCAAACTCCAAATGCCTAAGATGTTAGTCCGCATAGTGATTCTGATTTATCTTAGTGGTATCCATCTTCTCTTGGATCACCTAAACATTCTCTATCATCTCTCACACTAACTCCATCCCCAATAGTGTGACTCACTTAACTACAAAAATTTTTGGGGTAACCTAGAAGTTCCCTCATAAATTTCCTTGAAAGGTTCAATATTAATGGTGGAGTGATATATATTTTCATACATAGGCTCTAAAATACTAAAGTGATCTTCTTGACTTCGATTGAAAACCAACATGAAAAACCTCAGTATATCTTAGAGAATATTAATAGTTCATTGAGTCTTTCCATCATTCTGAGGGTGTAATGCTATACTAAATCATAAGTGAGTCTTGAATGAATCATTCAAACTTCTCTATGACTAGTATATAAATTGATTACCTCCCTCTAAAATAATTACTCATGGTATCCCTAGAATTTAGATGAACTCCTCCATGTAAAATCACATTAATTAATCCACTGAACACAACTACCGAATAGTAAGAATGGGGGGCTGACATAGTCAGTCGGTCGATGATCACCCAAACATCTTCATGAACTCTCCCTAGTTTCTGGAGCCCAATCATGAAATATATCTATATTTCATCCCACTACTACTTCATATCCTAAAGGGTATTATCCAAAACCATTGGTAGCTAGTTATTTTCCTTCACCTATTGATAGTTGAGGTGTTGTGAGAAAAACTCAGTAAAGCCTTATTTTATATATGTACACCACAACTGACACCTAGTTTCTTAGAACGTCATCATCAATATATTATGTATCACTAATGGTAAAGTAAAAAAATTCCTTCAATACCTCCTCATACAGTCTAAAAAGAAAAAAAATTAATCCTTATAAGAGAATGAAAAGCTCTCCACCCTAAAAATATTAATTTGGTGGATTTCATGAAGATATCCTACCATGAAAAAATGACAATTAATGCATCACAATTTGACGTCCCTCACATGATGAAAAAGTGAAGGTTCCACCACCACAAATCAATGATAAAACACTTCTCCCTCATCAACAAGGGACAATTTCAATAATGATAACTTGGATTCCTCCCCAAACAAATGATAATAGGTTTTCTTATTAATGTAATTAGACACCACATTTCACTTTCATAGAGTATAGAAAATCTCAAAGCCACAATACCATTGGAACTCTAGACAATTACTATACCTCAGGTTAGGATCTCTTTGAGTAAATATATTCTTGGGACTCTTATTGTTTATATAGACTATCAACCACTCACAAATAATGTAATGTATAAATATTTTCAAGTTGAATACTACTCTTTTAAATTCTAAATCATGCATCGTATAGTTATTCTCATGAGGTCTCTATTTATTTACTTGTAAGAAATAATTATCAACCTTAAAATCAACACACAACCATGAAAATATCTAGATGTAATGTAAAATTCCCATTACTTAACTCCCACATCTAGAAACCACAAAACATGAGAAATCAGTAGTTTTTACTTTAGCCTCTGAAAAGATATATGGAATCACTTGGACTAAATGAATGGATACACCTTTCAAGTAAGGAGAATAAAGGGGGATACAATCATGGATAATTATTCTATGAATCTAGTAGTACACTACCAACCCATGGAATCTTCAAACCCTAAATAGACTCTTGAGTGACTCTCAATATCGAAATTCCTTTATCTTCACCATTTCTATAGCTACTCACCCTATGAGATTATACTACTTGAGAAATAGACCTATTGAATCTAGATTGGAACATAAATACATTTTTTACAGAATTTGCATCCAAAGGTAGTATAAAACAATCCTCAAGTGATAAGCATGATCTCCCTTTGAAAATGAGCAGACAAGGATTTCATCATTGAAAAATACCATGAATAGGTATAAGAAAGGATAAATATCTAATTAATGAGGCCCATGAATACATCCTAGAAGTTCGTCACACTTAAAGGTGTCACAAAAAAACTCCTAATGGAAAATTCATAATAAAAAAATTACCTTTAAAATATCCTCCTTCTGAAGCTAAATATATTGGTAGATAAAAGCAATATCGGCCATAGAAAAAAAATCTCCATTTAACTAACCCAATAAGTTTTCAATATTCGGAAGAGGTAATTCATTCTTGAATGTCACATGACTTAGTTAGTGATAGAAAATAGGAATCCATATGTTCTCATCCTCATTTTGGTAAAACTATACTAGAACTGACTTGGGTGACGCATTGGGTCTTATTAAACCATTCTCTATAATGTCATCTAACTTCTCATTCAGCTCTATGATCTAATTCGGAGACATATGATAAGTCATGAAATATATAAGAGTGTACCTAGGTTAAATATTGATATATAGGTTCACATATCATTGAGTTTAAAACCATGGAATATCCTTGGGAGAAATTCACATGTACTTTTCCACAACTATAAGATGTTTTTCCCCTAGTTGTCTCGCTCGCATAGTTCCAAACCCACCAACTGATGGGTGATCATTTATAACTTCTCACATATATTCTCTAATAATCTTAAAAAAATGTTTAATTTTACAATGAATGAGATTCTCAATTCATAATCTTGGAAGCACAAAACACTTCGGTTTTAGAAATCTATCTAGGACCAAATTGAGGATATTCAAGTTTTACCAAGTATGAGAACATATCTCTTTATAATTTACACTTTAAGGACTCGTGAAATAGTATCCTCACTAAGTAAAAGTATAGTCATTGAAAAATATGGGTTATTATGTGATCATAAACTATATGATTCTCTAGACATATGGGTGTGAGAAATGGGTTCTACTGGGATTTTTTGCTCTCAAATCCGGGATAAAAAATAATGGAATCCAACATTCCCTTAGGATATGTGCTGGCACCTAAGAGGGGGTTGAATCATGTATTGTTAATAGTTTACCAAATTCTAATATGAGTGTTAATTATTTCCCCCTATAGTATTTTAACATTTATTATAAGTTGAGATAAATGTGGATATGTTTTTTAACTAAACCACAATCACAACATGAAATGAATAATGTAAAGAAAAAGAAGCATATAGTATTTTTTTCATGGTTCTGCACCTCCCAAGAAACCTACTACTTATTTTGGTTAGTATCATCCAAGTTATATTTTTGAAAATATGATATTATGATCAATTACAATATTAGTTTTATATTAATCAAAATGAACCTATTCTCATGATATTACAAATGTGAGTGTTCATCATATTACATAGATAAATAGTTTCCTCTCACATGGGTTCTTTATATTGGCTCTCATGTGTTCTATAAAACTTATTTCAACATCTTAATGTAGATCTACAATTAGTATTAGAATCCATTATGTCCATATATTCATATCTACTTCCACACAATCAATATTTTTAATGGATTTGGATATTTAAGAATATAAGTGTCCCTCTCATTCTCTGTTTAAATCCTAATTCCCAAATAATTATTAGAATATTCTCACTAGAATTATAAACTAAGTATTCATGGTTTTTAAAAACCAATAAATGATCTATGAAACTCCATACAAATAAACTTTTGTTAGTTATTCTTCTTCTTCATTCAGAAACAATTACAACACTAGGTGTCATAGGATATAATTT
Organism: Viscum album; assembly: GCA_963277665.1. Classification (NCBI taxonomy): domain Eukaryota; kingdom Viridiplantae; phylum Streptophyta; class Magnoliopsida; order Santalales; family Viscaceae; genus Viscum; species Viscum album. The sequence goes on from OY728159.1 coordinate 1,669,551,738, forward strand.
CTATAATATATTCTTACTCTTATTTGAGAGTATAATGTTTTGAATCGTTTAGATTAATATTGAATTCGTTTATATTCTATTTTATCTCTTCATATTTTTTCTTGAGAGGTGCTCTCTCAAAATATTTTCCTTCTTACTGAATTTTTCCCTCCTCTTTACTCTACCATATATTTTATATTTTTGTAACAAAAAATTATTTTTTATATAATTAATATAGAAAAAATTCTACAATCTCAATTCCTTCATCATCCAGTTTATTCTCTTAAATCAAAACACATGGGTGTGTTCCCAAAATATCTTCATTTTTTCTCTAGGACAACATGTGGGTTTTTTATCATGGTAAAAAATATACCATTTTCCTTAAATAGCGATCTCCGTTGTATTTTCAAGAATTCTGATTTCATTTTATTCTCATTTTATTCCAACAACATTAGTATTCCTTTTATCCAGATTAATATCTTGGGATATATTATTTAAAAATATTTCCAAAAATATCATTAGAAGATAAATCATCATTTATATATAAAAATCAGATATCCATCCATCCAACGGCTTAGAGGGCTTAAATTTTTTTATTTTAAATAGAAACCCCCTTTTAAGGGAAGAAGGGTAAAGACTTATAGGCATCATCCACATAAGACATAACATGACCCAAAGGTCTAGTGATACATACCAAACTGACACATGGAGCTACCCCTCCCCAGTATATAAGCATGGAAAAGCACTCTATCAGTGCAGGGCTAAACAGCTAGAAAGTGTCTTATGTCAAAGCACAGGCTTGATCCGATAGCTGACACCATACCCTCTCAAACATCTAAATCTAAAAATATCTGAAATGATGAAGGGAAGGTTTAGAACCTCATCTAGGGTTGGATCCATGGGTCGAGTCTGAGTGCATAACCATACCAACAGACCTCACAAAATAATCCTTTCACCCTTACGAAATCACTGGTCCAAACGCCTCCATCAACAATAATTTTGGACCAACTCTGTTGACTTCCTCAAACACCCCTACCACTATAATTAGATGAGCTTAGAAGAGAAACCAAAGGGTGAAAGATCAGGCCATCGTCACCTAGGACTGGGTGGCTCAACCCCGCGCCAAGGGAGTGCCACCAATGATGGGATCTAGGTCGTCCTGAAATAGAAGCGCCACTCAGGGCATGATTCTTCTATGATTAAAACCATGGATTCACCCTCATCGGGTTCCAAAACCTCACAACAATGAGCAGCATGAAAGGGAAGAGAAGATCCAATGATGTTGATCCACAGCACCAAAACTGTATCCAAACAGAATAAACAACTCACAATATAACCTTAATTAAAACATGTCATACCCACAGAATCTGCAACTCAGACCCCCCCCCTCCAAAGCACCGCAGATCTGATCAGAAACCCACATTTGATCGCGCCGGATGAGCCGAGAGACCCAGGATGCTCTGAAAAAGCCAGAAGACCTAAGCGCACTGACCCAACATCGGAGATGCACCTGTTTCGCCGAACTAGTTGAAGCACACCAACCCATCTTCGCACCGAGTTTCGTCGTCAATGGAAGGGTGAGCCACGCTAGGCTGAGCACCATCGTTATGCTGAGATGGTCACACCAGATGCGCCAAGAGACCCTATTTGCTCCACCGAAATCAAAAGAATCCTGAACCAAATTCAGATTCGCACCATGTTTCTTCATCGATGAGACGAGGAGAATCACAGAGAGTCAGCTCTTAAAGACACAATGATTCCCATGCCAGACCAGAAATAGGCACCACATCCACGATTAGAACTAGGCAAGAGGGGGAAGGGGAGACCGAAACCAGAAGAAACCCTAGCCTCCATTGTTTTAGAGAACATGCCGCTCAGATGCCTATTCCCACTTTAAGTCATACCTAAAATACATTTTTAGTTTGGTACATTCTTCATGGAATTAAAGCATCCCGAAAAACTAGAAAAAAATTATCTTAACATTTTAATTATTAGAATTCATATCATCTTCCCATCTTGAATCATAGGTTCTTTTGTGAAATTTAAAAAATTTAATCATAGAAAAATAATTAATATATTTCATTTCTATTAGAATAATAAATTTTTAAATCACTTCATTTTATCTATATTTAATTTCTCAGAAATTTTTCTTTCTTTGATATTCCTTTCCATAGTCATGATTATTATTTTATTACTTTATATTGCTTTTATAAGATTTCATCTATGATGTTTTAATACATGAATAACATCTCTGGATATATTTGGTTTTAATTATTTAGAGTATTTAATAATCTATTAATATATTTTTTCTCATATTTTCATCAAGTTTTAACTTTATTTTTTTTGGAAGAAAACTCTATACAGATCTATGGCTCAACTCTTCAATGTTTAACTCTTAGAATTTTTCATCTCTACATTAAAAAGTCATTTGACCTTTTGATTCCATTTTTATGAACTCTATGAAGACCCAATATTGGGTTAATGAATTCTCTAAATACTACTTCTCAAAAACCCTATGAAGATTCAATGTTCCTTAGAAAGTTAAAATAATAATCTATGAATTTCTACAATTTTGCCTTATGAGGTCTTTCAACCCTATAAATATCATAAAATAAACTTCAAAAATATTAGTGAAAACCGATATAAATATGTTAATTCTCCATTTTTATTCTAACTAAAAAGACATACAAATTCTAAATAGTATTTAAGAACCCATCTAAAATTATTAAAAGATTCTCATTCTAGATAATTTTAATGTCTTACAAATTCATGAAAAAAATATTATCAAGTACTCAAAACCCTGGAAAATCTCCACTAAAGCCTTACAAAGTTTCAAAAAAATATTATATTGTAAGAAATAGCTAATATTCTAGACACATTACACAAAGTCTTATGAAGTTTAAAACATAACCATTTTCCAACTTCATCACAAAAAAATCATAAATTTCATTAAATATACTCTAAACTTTAAGGAATTCTAAAACTCTTTAAATTCGCTCAAAAACACTTTTTGAGATGTGTCAAACATTCTTAAACTCTTCAATATCATTCCAAAGGATTAAACAAGTATAAATACTCTTCTCTAAGTGTTTCAATAAAATCACACTGCAAAAAAACAACTCCATCCTTCTTCCAAGTGAATTCCATCATTGAATACAATAGTCATCATAATCAATAAACATTGGATGTTTTCTTTAACAACTTCATCTAGCTTCCAACTTTCTTCCATAAACCCTTGTATATTTTTTACACATCCTCATAGGACTCTTCAAATAATTAATACATTTTGTATATAGTGTTATTTAACATTTTTACATGTATTTGACATAATTACTATATCAACAATCATCTCAATTATTATTTCTTTTCATGAGTCTATCCATCCAATTATTCATGGATCGCAACACTTCATTATTCTTTTCTAAATTATATGGGTAGCATATTTATCTCCTTTTGGTGTATTCTACCTCCATCACCCATCAATCTGAGATACGTTAACTATCCTTCACTACTATATTTGTAATACACTGATAATAAATGCAACATAATCTTGATTAAAACATTTGGGAACATCAATCTCCCCATTTATATTTGTTTTCATTACCCAATTCACATCAAAAGTCCCAAAGTAAATTTAACCTTTTCCCCTTTATTGAGAATATATAAAAATGAAAAAATGTCTTCTAACAATTGGTGATACCATAAGTGTAAGGGAAGTCTTTCTCATTTATTAAACATAAATAAAATATTATAGCATTTTTCCCTCCCCTTTTTTTCTTCTCTCCATCATTGAGAGAATAATTCAATTCTGATGAGGTAATGATGGAACCACATTTTTGTTAGAAATGTTTAATTTACTAATAAACTCTAAGACTATTTTTATCACTCAATATAGAAAAAAGAGTGAATAATGTAGACAATAAAGATATCAATATTCTACATTCCTTGTGATAATAACTGTAACATTCACTTATTAGGGTCTATATAGAAATATTGTCATTAAATTTTATAAACCAATACACAAGTTCAAAAAACATCAAAAATATTCAAGTAATGTTTTTTAACTCCACTTTTTAATTTAAAAATAACTCCCCGTGATATTTATATTTATTATAAATGAAAATATACATAAGAAAATAATTATCAAACCAAAATCTTTAATTTATATAATTTATTTCTGGAATCATAGATTTATTGAATTCACTAAACTATGGTTGCTTAACTACTTTTATGGATCCCCCTTAAGGGATGCCCTCCACTAATATACATCATGGTTTTTTTTTCTTGAAGAAATAATATCTAGGTATTTTTTATACTAGTTTATGGATGGTACCAATTGATATATGGAAATAATTTTATTACAAAGAGACAAAATGAAACAAGTTGACAATCTACATGATTGATAAATCTTTTTTTATACAAATATAATATCCTTCACTAGTTCTAAATTTTTTACTTCACCACAATTTCATAAAATAAAAATTGAAAATAGAAATATTATGGGAATATAGTGAGATTCCAATTAGATCCTTAATAATATAAATAGAGATGAGATTTGTTTCTCACATAATAAAATCCAATATTTCTAACTCTATGTTCTTGAATACTCTTTATGATAGCTTTATTTGTGACTTTAAAAATATATGATTATTTGGGAAGCATGGATTTCTTCCTACTTTTAGATTTCTTTTTATTTATAATGGTCCTATAGAATTTAAAAAAATGATCAATTTCATTATTTTCTCCTCACTCCATCTTCTTATCCTTTTACAATAGATCATGATATATAATCAAGAAATCATTAGAAACATTCTATTATATCTCTTTTTACATAGACTCTTTTCTAGTTTCTATAGACTTGATACTTGGATTCATGATATATTTTCCTTTTTTTCAAAATATTTTCTTTTTCAAGCATCCAAGACATAAATTTGATAAAAATTTGTCAACTATGTTTCCAACTTTCATATAGGACATTAAAAACCATTTATATCCCCATATTAGGAGACCACTCAAACTCTTCATTATGGATTCCAACCACTAAACTGGTCATATTGTCCCTATCTTAGATCAATTCCCTTATAGAATTCATATTTATCAATTTATATTTGATATTTAAGGATATCTTGCAGTGGTCCATGATGCATTCTTTATTTCTATAGTATAAGAAACTCTACTATATATATATCTCTATCAAATTTATTGACTGACTTCATGGGAGTGGTTTTCTCATCTCTTTATTTTTTTTACTCCCCAAGGTAAACACATATATTTTCACACATACTTAATTATTTTTTGTGGTCCTATCTTCACATCATCATATTAGTTGGGATATCATGGTAGACACCACCACTCTTCATGATAGTGAAAAAATAAATTTCAATTCTCAGAAAAATTATCAATAGATTAAAATTCATTCTTAGTGGATATATTTTTTTCCTCTTAAATATACTTTTTCCATATGGTTTATTCATTCCTTTATTAATACTCCCGTTAGGTTCAGGGCATATATTAGTTTAATATGTTGTCATATTGTGTTAAAACACTATGGACTTGTGTCTAAACCACCTAAAACACCATTAATATTTAACAATTCTTCTTCTTTTACTTTATATTTATGTCTATCAAGATTAACATCCCTTCTATTTCTCATCATGAATGAAACACTTTTATTAATTATTTGGGAGATAATCTTCTTGGATATGATAACTGCCACTCTTGATACATTGGTGAGTTTCTCTTAATTTTTGGTGACCCAAATTTCTATATTTTTTAAAGTTAGTCCTCACTTTCCACCAAAAGAATAAGTGTAGAAATATTTAACTGGATCATGGGATATCTTCTTTTATGAGAATACAGTTGACAGATATCAAAAATATTTCAATCCATTCATTCTACTAATATGTGTCTTATTTCAAAAAAGACGCTCTTCATATCTTTCCATGTAATTATATCTCTTTCAATCTATTTAGAAATTCTATACTTCTTTTGATTCAATATTTATGTGTTTTACTTCTAATTGAAGGCACTTTAGGTTGACGGTATTCTATTCATCCTAAACTAATCTGAATCTAACTTACCATTCCATATTTAACTTTTGAATATAATCATAATGTTGTTTATCTGTATCCATTAAAAAGTTTCCAAGATCATTCACCCTATATGATTTGGATTCATATTGAGATTCTTTCACATTAATAGAGACTTGATAAAGATTTTTCTATGCATATATCACTTATATAACAACTATATCAAACTAAAATTTCTCACAAAAATCTCATTGCAATTATTCATCTACTATAGAATATCCTTCGTTGAAAAGTAAGATAGATTATTCATTAGATTTAACCAGATTTTTTGAAAGTGGTATAACTACTCAAATTTTGAACCAATGAATCTTTCATTGCATCAGGTTCATGTCCTCATTGTGATTTTTCTCATTATATTATCTTAATATGTTCATGTATATATGTGAAAACATAAATAGGGACCATTTTAAAATAATATTTGTTTTTTGAGTAAAAATATCTAATTGACTCATCATGTATATACTCTTTATGTTATTCACTTCTAGAATTTTATTATTTATAATAATCATAATCAACTAATTCGTCAAAACACTTTCCACATTGATTTAATTTAGATAGTTTTTCTTATCCCTTCATTTTTAAATTCTTCCAAAATTTATTTTCCTCATTATTTTACCTATTTTCAGACTCTTGTATAAAAAAACCTCATTTAATGTAATGTGAATTGAATTATAATTCTCCATCAGAGGGTCTTTAAAAACTATTCATAACTACACTTCATATATTTTGTCGAAAATACCAGTTTAAAAAAATAATTCCAATTCGAGGGGGTATTATTCTATAATAACAGTTGAAATTACCTTAATATTGGTTTGGACACCTCATAGGGTTGGTGAATTAGGTTTTTTTATTCATTTACAAAATTCTAATTTTTCGATAAATTATTTACCCACATTAGAATATGAATTTTTATTATTGGTTAAGATAAAAGTGGATCTATTTTTGTTACCTCAATCATACATACATCATGAAATGAATAATATAAAATAGGAAGGAATGATATGTTTTTTAAAGTTTTGGTCCCTCTTGGAAAACCAAATTTTTACTATTATTAGTGACATTTTAATTATAGATTTTATTCTATAATATTATGATCAATTACAAGTGGAGTTGGACTATTATCGAACTAAAACCATTCTCACCATATTACATTGGTTAGTTTTCATCATATTACACATATAAATAGTTTCATCTCTTGTGTATTTTTTCTACTGACTCCCACTAGTTCTCCACAACTTGCTTCAACCTATTAAAGTATATCACCTATCATCATTTGATGTTAGTGTATCAACATATTCAACTTTTTAACCTAATAATCAAATTTGTAGAATTCCATTGAATATTCATGAATATAAGCATGAAAAACAGTCTCTATTCAAAACTCACTTATCTTATATTTCATAGAGTCTCCTTATTGGTTATATAAACTCATCCTTCATGGTCTTTGATGGAATTAAATGTTCTGATAAAATCCTCACATGTCGTCATTTCTCAGTTCCTCTTATTCTCCTTATTTCTTAAATTTCCTCAACACTAGGTATCAGCAGGTCCTATCATTCTACAAGAATCCTATTCTTCTTATTTGATTCCATAAGTATTATTCTCCTTCACACAATTATCATATTATTCTCTCCTCCTTCATAGGTCTTCATAGGTTCTCCCAAGAGGTTCTCTCTCAGCGTATTTTCCTTCCTATCAAGATTCAATCTCATCTTTATTCTTCTTGAGATTTTATATTCATCTAAAAATGATATTATATATATATATTTATTTAATATAGAAACTATTATACAATATCAGTTTCATGATCCTCCATCTCATTCTCTTTAGTCAAACCACATGGGTGTGTTCCCAAAATCTCCTCGCTCTTTCTCAATTAAAACAAGTTTATTTTTTCTCACGATTACAATTATTCCATTTTTCTTAAACTATTATATCCAATGTATACCAAATAATACCCTTTTATTTTCATTTTCATTTTCATTTTATCCTATATTAATAATCATTCCTTTAATATAGCATACTATCTTGGGATATTTCATCTCAAAATATTTCAACAACTATTTATAAGACATAAATCTTTATTTTAATATTAAAATCAGACATAGAAAACATTTTTGGAACGAATCCTTCATAATATCATGTGATAATCTAAAAATGGATATATATTATTCATATTTACATTATAATTCTTAAGATGCGTCTCAAATTTCTGGATTGAATCAATTTTTTTTTTTTGATATTTAAAACATTGAAGAATTACCCAGTCATCAACAAATTTCATTTTCCCCATAATAAAAAAATCTAAAAATCTATTCATTTCAACTTCATCCATTTTCTCAAAAATTCAACCTTCTTTGGTCATCCTTTCTATATCAATGAAGCTTAGTTTTCTCATTTATCCATATTAAATTACAATTTTTTTGTAATTTTTAAATCAATAAATAATATCTTTGGAATTATCCAGTTTCAATTTTTCAGTATTTTAAATATTCTAGAAATCTTAATTTTCTCAAACTTTCACCATGTTTTGAACTCTATATTGTTAGAATTCAACTATACATAGATATGTGTCTCAAATATATGAAGTTAAACTCTATCAATATTGTAGCTCAATTATATGAAGTCATTAAACCTTATGATGTTCTACAACTAAACTCTATGAAGTCCCAATATATGATTTTTGAATTTGAAAAATTTTGGTTCTCGTCAACACTAAAAGGATTCTACATACCTCACAAAGTTAACATAAGACTATTGGAATTTTTATAGTTTTATCTTATGGAGTAATTTAAACATATGTAGATTGACCAGGAGCCTTATAAACTCTAAGTTGAAAACCCTATAATGATATTCCTTTTCTATTATTCATCCAACTCAAAAATTCTAATGAAGTCTAAAGTGTATTAAAAATTCATCTCAAGTTATTTAAAACTACTCATTCTATATAACTAAAAAGTCTTATAAAGTCATGAAAATCCTTATAAAGTTCTCAAAATCCTTAGCTATTTCCACCAAAGACTTACAATGTTTAATCAAAGTCTTAAAAAATATGAATTATCCAGCTTTCTAGAATTAGGATATAATGAAAAAAAATGTTCAAGACTTAACCATTTTTTATCTTCAACATAGAAATTCTAGACTTCATAAAATATTCTCATAAAATTAGGGTCTTCTCAAACACTTCAAAACAACTCAAACCACTTCAAAGAATTTATTAGATCTATTTAAATTATTCACCTTCATTCTTATAGATGGGAGTAGCATAAATACTCTTCTTTCAGTGTTTTAATAAAACACCCATACCAAAAATAACTCCAGTATTCATACAACTGAATTTCATTACATAATATAGTATACATATTAATTAATAAACCCCATATGGTTTCACCAAAAACTTTTACTAGCTTCCAACCTTTATCTTTAAACCCTTGAGTGATTTCTCTACACCTCCAACTAGCTCCTATCATCATTAAAAACTATTTTAGATAGTATTATTTAGCCATTAACACTTTTCATTAACGTGATGACAAGTTTAAAAACCTATTATTTAATAGTTACTTTCATGAATTTTTCTAGTAAACTAATCATGGATAAAAACACTTAATTTTTCTTTAACCAAATACATTGGTAGCATCTTCATATGCTTTGGGTGGATTATTCATCCATCACCCATCACTACAAGATAAATACAAATTCATTCACAAATATTTTAATAGTACAATGATAAAAAACTCAACATCATTTTTATTAATCCATTTTGACTCTTTAGAATTTCTCACACTGGTGTCTACTAGTATGGGTTCTAAAGTAGAGTAGACTGAGATCATACCTCAAACCATGTCGATTTAATCCTAATCGTAACCCTCCCTTATGTTCATCCATACCACTAATCACATTGATTCTACTGTGGACCTCTTGGGGTGGTGTTGTTTGATGTAGGTCATAGTGACACCCTCCCCCAACTCCACCTCCTGATACACTATCAGCCCTTTTGTTGGAGCCACCTCCCTAAAAAGAAACATGCATGTATCTGAGTGGTCCTTGATCACATCATTACATATAATATGGAGTTCCTTCAACTTATTTACTACCCATATTTACATAACCAAATTATAATTCACATACCACATGACCTCTTCATCCATAGACATAGATAATCATATCCCCTATATAAGTGGATCCTTTATCCAACTCTTGAGTTGTTGGTCCTTAGGATATAGAAAATTCATGTCAATGCATCCTATATTACAACATTAATGTGTACCATTAGTTGCCCATAGATAATGACTCTTATCCTCTATGAATGAATACATCACCATCTAGTTTTTTTCAATATTCCAAAAATATATCAATCACCAAGTATCACTTCTGAACCCCAACATGGGTGGGGTTATAGAGGGTTAAACTGCCACCTTAGATGTCTATATCAATGTTGTGTTTAAACTACCTCTCTTGGAAGGATATATCATGAATCGTGTTAATGAAGTACCTAATGGGATCAGAGAAACCCAACATGTACTCATAAATAGGCTTGTTACCCTGTTGAAACTCTAACAACTCTTGAATGTATATAGACCTCCACATCATTGGGTAATAATACTCATAGAAAAGATTCTTCAAATCTATCTATGAAAGAATCTCCTCATCATGGGTATGGATGATCAAGGCCCAATAGTAACTCATCACACTATTGTGAATGCTAGATTATAGCATGCCCATAAAATTGGGAGACATATAAACAGGGTGAAAACTCAAACCACAATCTCATTCCAATCGTCGAATACCTGAGGGTCGGGCTCCCTTAAATATATAGATTTTTTTTAAAACACATTTAGTGTATTTATCCTAATATTTTTTATCCTATAACACTAGAATAATTATCCACTCAGTAAGTGTAGTAAGATCCATTTACACTGTAGGAGGTGGGTCTTCTCACTATACAATAGACATAGGTACAACTCCCAACATTCATAGTACAATAACCTCACAATCTGGTCCATAGGTTGATTCTATGTCCCTCAACTATTCGATGAAAGGAGGCTCTATAATTGGCCTAGAAATGTCATATCCCGACTTCAAGATCCTAGTTGGTTTTCTATGTGGTTGAATCATATAATTTTTACAAGATGGACCACTATCATTAAATTATATAAAGGGAGTTGACTTGAGGAAGAAATGGAAATCAAATACCTATTCTTATATGATTCATCTAATAATTATTTTTTTCTTATAACGAATTCCTTGATATATTGAGTCAAAAACCATGTAATCAGAGTCTTAAGAATTAATAAATTAGAAACTATGATAATACTAGGCTACTTGGCCTAAAATCTAAACTCAATACACTATAACACAATTTCCAAAAATTCCCAAACCAATGCTCAGTTGACATCTAACTCCAAACCTTTTCCAAAATAGAAACACTCTTTGATACCACTCTAACATGATGTAGTCCATAAAGGCTCCACCTAGGTGATGGTAAGCTAAGTGTTCCACTAAAATCCATCCTATAATTAGAAAGGGGATGGTGAATAGCATTAAGTAGGTATATAACACACAATTAGAGGCCTTATCCTAATTCACCTATACACAATGTGCACCTCCAAAAAGGACCTAATAATGAAAAATAGAAAAATTAAAGTAACTACAATATAAAATTCATGTGAAAATGCTAAGATTCAAAGAGGAGTAAACATTGTATAAGCCATAATGAAAAAGGGGAAAGATACACACCCAATAACCTAAATTAATAAAATCAAATTAAATAGTTAAGATGAAGATATACCTATAATTTTCTAGTTTTAGGAACCAACATGGTCTAATAATATCACCTTCGGGTGCCATTATGTTTAGACAACACTATTTCCACCAAGTTCACCACTAAACTATCTATGATATACATAAGACCCGGAAAATGTAGGTGAAGACCCCCATGTATGGTTGAGTATAGATATTTCCAGTTCGAATCCCCAAAAAAAATAATCAGAATATTGGTCATCTCAAAACCATAATGTCATTATAGAGGGAAGGAACCTATAAAAACCTACATATTCATTAATGAATATATCCTATTATATGGGAGATAATCCCAATATATATATTAATGTTATAGGATATTTAGAATTAAACAACAAGAATCCTAACTACCAAACTCAACAACCCATGTCACCACTCTGGAATTATATTGGGGGACCTACGCCTCCTCAAAGAATATGTATTACTAAAGGGAGTAACCAACCCCAATGAAGGACTCATGCCTCATATGATCTGAATGATAATGGAGTACTCAAATTCATAGACATATGAATCATTCCTTGAGTATGTGTGGGATTGCTGAACTCTATCTGTGATTTTGAGGAATCATTCCATATCAACAACACGTTTTTAGTGGAATACCTAACCCATAAATTATCCAATCACCTTGTCTAATACATATCATTATCCCTACAAATATAAGGAGACTATACAACACATATCACTTCACATCACACATTTGATGTAAAAAATAAGTGTATTATCATGTTATACATAGAAAAACACTTAGGATGGCCTACTCACACTCCCAAATCGTAGCCACAAACTCATGAAAATCCAGTATGTCTATCAAAGTACTTGGAATGAATAATAGGGGTACATAGTGTGGAACCCCTCAAAAGTAGTCTGATCATATGTTTCCATACTCTATGAAATATATTCTTATACCTACAAAGAATGTGTGATAGAGTACATGATGCATGGGTCTGGTTGGGTACATAACATGTGGGTCCATCTATCTCATTCGGTATATATCCATGGTAAACTCAACCAAGCTATCTCATTATACACGGTGCACCCATAGGGGGTGTAAAAGTTGTTAAAATGTAAGAAAAACTCTTAATCTCATGCATATATAATTGAATCTAATTTCTATTTACAAATGATACATGGCATGTGACCTTAGGTAACATAATGTTTAGATATCAGTCTGGCATAAATCTTAAGGGTTGTACACAACATATAATCTAAGGACTACAAGAAATTTCATCCTCGAAATTAGACCGAAAATTTGAAAAAAAAAACTTGTAATAACCCTGATATTGTTGTTATTGCTTCAAATAAAAGCTAAAACTCCATGGAATTCCTCATCTAACATCATTATATATCTAATAATCAATTCTTAGGCATCCTTTTCCAAAAAAATTATAAAAATTAAGGTTACGCACACCCCCAATAACCTTTTACATCACTGTATCCATTGATCATGTGTTCTCACACCCTCAAATTATTTATCATATCTCATTATTGATCAATATTCCATGATCGTTTCTATAAAATTGAAATTAATAGATCATAAGACCAGATATTATCATTCTTCGATATGATTCCTAATTATTTGAACCATTATCCAAAGTGATAGTCATTGGTGATTTCATAAGATTAAATGAATAATATAATAAGAGAAATCATTGTAAAATTTATCATTTTTTGTGTAAAGATCCATCATTGAACATCAGGCATGGAATTCCCCACTGATAAAGAACTCATATAAGATAATGGAGACATGATAATAAAAATTAATAAGTATAGAAGGAAATATTTCGGTGAATAATAAATCAAGAAACCATTCTAACCTAGAAAATAATGATGAATATAGTAATAAATAAAAATACCAAGTCCTACCTCTTGATTTGACTAGTAATTAAAGAGGATTAGATCCTATTTGAGGTCTTTTGGAAATTTGTTGATGATATAATTTTTCAAATATCTAGTCTTTATTCTCAAAATGATCTTCTCCTCTCTATCCATATTTCAAGCTTGGGTTTATAGAGACCAATCCTATAGAGAGAGGATAAAAATGTTTAAATAGAGTATTTTAAGTCTATAAATATAACATTAAATCAATCAATAAATAAATTAATTTAATTGATTTAGTTCATTAGTTCCACCTATAACATCTCATTCCCAAGGACCCCAGTTTGAACAAATATTACACCTCTCCTAGGGAAAACCCCATATTTTATAGATAACCGTAGTTTCATATTTTCTATCTATGTCACTACATAAGAAAAAATGACATTTTTTATGATCTGGTATATGTGAGTAATAAATAATATATTCTAATTAATATATTATTATCATGTCTCCACTTTTCTCATATGGTAATATGGCTTGAAAACCCATCAATAAAATATAATCTAAAAACTATAAGCGTTTAAAAAATAAGAAACTAGGTCTATTGCATTTACCTTTTATTATTCATTAAAATGTTTTTATTTTAAGGTAAAATATAATAGTTCATTTATGTTTTTGAGGAAAACATTTCACTCTTTTCTCCATTAAACATTCCTTAAAATTTTCTTAAAACATTATATCAGGATCTCATTTATATACCTATTTTATTACCCTTTCTTTGGATTTTTCCTTGACTCAAGTTTTACCATCATGAATTGTGTTTAATTATTCAATTTTAAACATCCAAAATGACTTAGTACCTTATTTTATTATAAAAATTATAATATATAAATTTTGTATACTTTGAGTCATAACTACAAAACCCATTTCCTTCTTAGGGGTTTTTCTTAGGCTTGTTCTTTATGTCTAATTTCTTCATATGTGGAACTAATATGCATGACATTTTATAATGTTATAGATCAGCTCAAAATTATATTGCCCCTAGTTTATTAATTAATTATTTATATCTTCTAAGATCCTTATTTGTGGGAATGATGTTATTATCATTGTTTACAATGTTATGAATGTGAATGATGTAATTTGATTTACTAAAAGCATTATGAATTGAAATTATATTACTAGATTTTCTATAATGTAATAAAGTCTTACTAGTTATCCATGACTTCTGATTCTGTTAAAATTATTTATTATTATACCATGTTTTATTATTCTTATGATTTCCATATTCCTATTATTTCATTTTTCTTATTCAATGTTTCAATGATATGATTTATATTATTCATATTTAGGATTTTATGTTATAATTATTGACTATTGTATTATCTAAAACTCATTCATATATTTGTTTCCCTTACTAGGATTTATAGGTCACCATTTTATATTTGTATAATGGATTTCTGATGCAGTGATAGAATCGAGATAAAATATTGGAACCAAAAATAAATATGTAAATATAAGAGTATATAGTTTATTTTTAAGTTGATTTATTATGAAGCTATCATCACAATGAAATATTACCTGTACATTTAAAATTTTATTTTATCAATATTTATCTTTATAATGATGTGATAATATGTTTATGAGATACGAAAAATTTTGTTTTGGTAGTAGATCGTGATCAAGATATTTTGGGGGTTATGTTAGAAAAACTAATAAGAAAGACACCATAAATGACTTATACAGAAACTTAAAAAATTAATAAGTAATGAAATGCATTTGATTTATTATTTATTCTTTCTATGTTTCTCATTTTTCTTTCATATACTTATCGATTAGAGTATTCTTGTCACTAAAATTAATTTATTTCTATAAATGGTTGTAAATATTATGAACTATGTCAATGACCAATGTGATGAGAAAAATAATGAATTACTTAATGAGATGCCTAATATGGTGGGACCAGAAGTCAATAAACTCATGTTGGTACATTCTCCAAAATTTCAAGTTATGAATTATAACTTTAAACTTATGAATTGGCATCCTTATCCCAAAAGATATCACATTAAAGATAAATCATTTATGTGACAATGACCTCCTTATTTTTGGGAATCTTCCAATACCATAATTATAGAGTAATTAATTAATTCCATTCAGAATCAAATTTCATATCCTTCAATGATTAAATAAAGAAAAGGTTATATTGTAATGTCCTAGTTCTGGAAGCTTCCCAGAGGTGCTCCGTACCCGATTGGTCACATGGCCTCAAGCGCATTTCCCCGAATGCTAGAGGCTGCCAACTAGCAGTGAGGGACATGGGTGTGATAGTGGGGAAACAAATTCCCTCATTGGCAAAGTAATACAATCAAAGTAAAACAGATATACAATAGTGGAAGCAGTAATAATCCATACAAAAGGAAACAGAGGAAGACTAGAAATAATAAACTAGAGCACACACATATATATTTGAATGATGCACGATACAAATGTCTAGGAAAGAATCCAAATAAATAACAATGCTGGAATACAAAGAGTATTAAACCAAGGTACAAAAGAAAGACATATGACAGCTCCTCAGCATCACAAGCCTCAGCTTGGTCTCATGATCTCTAGATTCAAAACACTCATGTACCTTAAGCAGAAGGGTGTGTGCCCTTATATATACCTACAACAATATAATCTATTTGGGCCCAAAAGCATGACCCAGATAGGGTGTGAGACTAAATACCAGTAGGAAACCACAATAAGATCTGTGCCTAACAGTCAGTGAATATATGGCAGGTAATAAACAAAATAAGGCAGTAAACAGGGAAGTACTCAGCATTACCAAATCCTACAGTTTCAAAGAATTTACTTTCATATATCAAGTAAACAGCTAATCAAGTAGGAAAACACAAACAGGTAACCCTATGGTAAGTACTCATAGCCTATCCCCTCTGGTCCTACCTAACAACACAAGAAAACCTCTGGGAAGCATGCACAGTCTACCCCTCTGGTAGAAATTACAATGACATAATAAAGACTCTCTAAGGAAGTACTCTCAGTCAATTCTCTTTATAGTCAAAGTGATAAAGACTCTCTGAGGAAGCTCACACGGTCAATTACCCTTATAGTCAAAAGTGATTAAAGTCTCTCTGAGGAATCTCACATGGTCTATTCCCCTTATAGTCAAAAATGGTAAAGACTCTCTTAAGAAGATCACTCATTCAATTCCCCTTATAGTCAAAAATGGTAAAGACTCTCTGAGGAAGCTCACTCAGTCAATTCCCGTTATAGTCTACTACACCAGGTTCTCATGGCCCTGTGTAAGGCAAACGAGCATAGAAATGTAATACATCCAAAGTAAACTTCATGAACTAGTTGGATAAATAGTCTAAAATATATCAAGTATTTCAGATCAAAAAATCACTCCATCCTACAGTACTAGGCATGAGAAAACATCAAGGAATCCTAATGGCTAAATAAAAACAAACAGTTGTAAAAAAAACATGAATGGGAAAACACATCCGAAGCATATCAAACAACCCTATTCACATCCAATTAACCTCTAATAATGCATACCATCATAGCAGAAAACTAACACGGTTAAAATGGTAAACGCGCAATACCCCGTTCAAGGGTATTGGAAAAAATTTCACATATAACTCAAATACATTAAATAAAAAGTCACAAACCACCTACCTCGGTGTTGGGAGATAGCTATAAGTTAACCTCAAGCCTTGCATTTCCCAAGAACATGGTAGATCTACCAAAACGCCCAAAATGTTCAACCGAGGATTACTTGCGAAAGAGGAGAAATCAGGAAACTGTTGAATCAATAAGGTTCTCATTATGACATTTCCATTCCTTCTTATTTCAAAAATCACAAACACCTTATACTTAAGGAAATATAAATTTTACCTCCATAAGTAAAATTTTCTTCCATAATGAAATTTACCCTAACCTATAATTTCTTATACATAGAAATATTTTTCTTAAGTACAAAAACCGGATTCTTAACCAAAATCTCGCAATCATATAATGTAAAGTATTGGAGTATTCTGTTTCTAGGATCTGAATTCCGGATATGAACTATAATGAAGTTCCACTCCGAATTATGGATACAAAATTTCATGAGTTCAACTCCAAACTCTTAAGTAGTTTGACTCTGAACTCTTAAGTAGTTCGACTCTGAACTCTTAAGTAGTTCGACTCTGAACTCTTAAGTAGTTCGACTTCGAAATCTTAAGTAGTTCGACTCTGAGCTCTTAAGTAGTTCGACTCCAAACTCTTAAGTAGTTCGACTCCGAACTCTTAAGTAGTTTGACTCCGAACTCTTAAAAAGTTTGACTCTGAACTTTTAAGTAGTTAGACTCCAAACTCTTAATTAGTTTGACTCCGAACTCTTATGAAGTTCGACTCCAAACTCTTAAATAGTTCGACTCTGAACTTTTACTAGTTCGAGTTTGAACTCTGCATGTTCAGATTCTGATCTCTGGTGAAACCAGACTCCGAATTCCTATAAAATAGAATCCAAACTTTTCTTAACATAGACTCCAAATTTCTTTTTGGTTAGACTCTGAACTCTTAATTTTCTCACACTCTGAAATTTTTTATGGCTTTTACTTTCATATGCTTCATTTCAAAATGATGTCATGCATTCAGTTATAAGTGATTTATTATTAAAAAATGACGTTCATTCTGTTTCTAATTAACCGTTGGTTGAGTTACACGTGTACAGGTCCTTCTGAATTTCATGGAAAATATGACTGTTGGAGGAGGGAGCCGACCATTGGAAATTTTCCTATAAATAGGATCTCATTTGAAAGAGCTCAGAAACACAGTGAACAAGTTGATCGATCTAGAGACCACACGCTATTAAGGTGATTTCTAGAGAGAGAAGATTTTCATGCCTTGTGCATACTGAACTTCTCGTTCAGATTGCTTCGTGCAACTCCGAATGTTGGTGATTACATTTGAGGACTTCCGGGGATAGGAAGACAGAGGTGCCGATTACGTTGAAGTTCGATGGCTTTCTTACTGAGGAAGATAGAGGTTCCAACTACCTTGAAGTTGAGGTCTTGCAGGGATAGCAAGACATAGATTCCGATCTTCATATCGAGGGCTTACCCTAGTGTGGGTAAGACAGACTTGCTTGAAAGTATAAATCAAGGGACCTTTATCCAAGGTTGTTGGATACCCTTATCTTTGGGTTAAAAGACTTATATCTTGTTACTTGTTGTTTTCTACTTGTTTTCCCGTTGCACTTTTGTATTGTAAGGAAAGTATAATCTTCTTATATTTTCTTACACTTGTACTCTGATTAGTTTAGATTCTATATGCTTTAAGGTAGAATCTCATTTTGTAAACATTAGTTTCCAATTCTCCAATTGGTGTTTAGAGGTGTTGTGAATTTGTTTAGTTTAAATTTGTTAAACTTAGATCATTACTTGTCTAAGGAAAACATAGTTATCTGTAACCAACTATAATGGTTACAAAAGAATTTTTAAAGTATACAATTCACCCCCCCCCCTCTTGTATTTTGAGCATCTACATCGTTATTTCAATCCTAATGAAATGACTTTATAGTAGAAGGAAGAACTTACCGAAGAGATCCCAATGCAATCTACGGTGGTCGAATCAGAGATTGGATGCTCGGTCGGGGGCTCGGAGGAATATCGTGGACATACGGGCACTCTCGGTCGAAGAAGGCGAAGAAGAAGGTGTTTATGTTGATAAGAGGTGACCCCGATCCATTTAATGAAAAAAAAATAAAGTACACAGCGTGTACATTGAAAGTACATAACGTGTACTTGTCATTTATGTACTCTAATTTAAGAAGTCTCCAGGTCACCACACACGGCCATGTGCATGGCTGCTACACGTCCAGCACCCGGCTACCGGCGGTAACCCAGTACACAGCGTGTACTCATAAAGTACACGATGTGTACTTAATATTTTTCCAGAAATCCTATTTTTCTCCAAAACGACCAGAAAAGAAAAACATACCTAAAAATAAGGTCCAGGTTTTTACAAACTTCCCCCCTTACCGAAATTCATCCCCGAATTTCCCTAGCATGGCAGTGTAGAAGAAGAAACCCTGAAGAAGTCCGACCACTGCAATTGTACATCCGCCTCCCTCTCCCGAGTCTCATCCTGTACTTGCTTGTGATGCCATAGCACTTGTACCAGAGGAATAAACCAGCCACGGAGAACCTTCGTACTCCGATCAAATATCTATATAGGATTCTCCTCAAAAGATGCATCCACTTCTAACTCAACCTCCTCGGGTTGAAAATCATGAGATGGGTCTGAGAAGTAACATCGAAGCTAAGAAATGTGGAAACTTTCATGCATATCTCGGTACCTATGAGGTAACTACAACCAATAGGAAACCGGACCCACTCTCTCCAACACCTCAAATGGTCCGACGTACCTCAGTAAAAGCTTGCCCTGTCTCCTAATCCTCTTGTGCCCCAACCTCGGTGTGACATGTAGAAAAACCTGATCCCCGACCTCGAACTCCAGAGGTCATCTCCACTGATCATCATAAGAATTTTGTCGAAATTGTGCAGTATCCATCCTCTTCTAAATCAACTCTATCTGCTATGTTGTCTCCTAGACAAGAAGAGGTCCCATCATAGCTACCTCTCCTGCCTCTATCCAACATAAGGGTGATCGGAATGGAATATCATACAAAGCCTCATAAGGTGCCATCTGAATAGTTTCTTGAAAAGTATTATTGTAGGAAAAATCCACAAGAGGTCTGTGCTTCTCCCAAGAACCTCCAAAATCCAGGATGCATGCACAAATCATGTCCTTAAGAACCCGAATCGTACACTTGGACTAGACAAATGTCTAGGGGTGGTAAGCGATACTCAGAAGCACCTGTGTTCCCAAGGCCTTCTGTAGCCCCTGCCAGACCTGAGAAGTAAAATGTGCGTCCTTTTCTGAGAATATAGAAAGTGTAACCCCATGTAAATGTCAAATCTCTCAGATTTACAACCTTCCCAACTCATCAACACTGAAAGTCTCTTTGATCGGAAAGAAGTGGGAAACCTTTGTGAGTCTCTAAATGACAACCCAAACTGAATCATTCCCTCGAGGCGACCTCGACAACCCTATCATGAAATCCATCACGACTTCATTCCACTTCCACTCAGGAAAGGGTAACTGCTACAAAATCCATGTTTGTTGTTGATTCTCCGCCTTCACGTGATGACTATTAGAACACCTCATGATGAAACCAGAAACATATCTCTTTATACCTGGCCATCAATACTGATGGTGTCGATCACGATACATCTTGGTGACACTAGGATGAACTGCCCAAACTGAGGAATGAAAGTCCCGCATCATCTCCTCATGTATGTATGTTGGAACCCATACATGCCCCTAGAAATGAAAGATCTAATCCTCACCTATGGTTCATCCAGGAATAGGGTCCTCTCCTGACACACTTTCCCATAGTACTAGGCCTTCAAAATCTGATAGCTTCCTCATTCGCACTCGATCAATAAGAGTAGAGGTAACAACTACCAAAGAAAGAAACAACTGTGCAAGTCTATTGTGCACCTCCAAATGCATCTCAAAGAATAGATCAATAAGCTGCCACTC
This sequence comes from Viscum album, assembly GCA_963277665.1. Taxonomy (NCBI): domain Eukaryota; kingdom Viridiplantae; phylum Streptophyta; class Magnoliopsida; order Santalales; family Viscaceae; genus Viscum; species Viscum album. The sequence continues at coordinate 1,669,573,013 of OY728159.1, forward strand.
AATTTTTTCCACCTGAACTTACTATATCTAAGTCCTCCTACTCAACGGATCAGCCACGGCCTTGCCTTTCCCAGGAATATAGGAAATCTCAAAGTCAAAATACTGAAGGTACTCAACCCACCTGCATTGTCTCAAGTTCAGGTCACGCTGAGTGAAGATAGACTTGAGGCTTTTGTGGTTAGTGAAAACCACAAAATTATTTCCCAGAAGATAATTTCTCCAATAGCTTAGGGCTTGAACAACTACATCCAACTCAAGATCGTGCGTTGGGTAATTCCCCTCATGTGGCCTCAATTGTTGAGACTCGTACGCAACAACTCCTTCCCCCTCCATAAGTACAGCTCCCAGCCTGATACCTGAAGCATCACAGTAAATAGTATAGCTCTTTCATGGCTCTGGAAACACTAGTATCGATGTTCAGGTCAACCTCCCTTTCAACTTATGAAAGGCTGACTCACAAGAATCTGACCACAAGAACCTTGCACCCTTCTTTGTCAGACCTTTTAGTGGAGCTACTAAGCATGAAAAGTCTTGTATGAAATGTCTGTAGTAACCATCCAGCCCTATAAAACTCCGTACATAAAATATGATCTTTGAATTCTCCCAAGAAACTACTACTCTCACTTTCTCTGGGTCGACAGATACTCCTGACTCGAAGATAACATGACCCAAGAAGTGAATCTTGTCCATCCAAAAGTAGCATTTTGAGAGCTTAGCATTTAACTGATGCTCTCTTAGTGTACTCAAAAAGATCTCAAAATGGGTAACATGATTGTGTCAAGTGTGAGAGTACACCAAGATATCATCCACGAAGACCACCATGAAGGAATCCAAGTATGGATGGAATACTCGGTTTATCAGTGCCATGAAAACTGCAGGTGCGTTCGTGAGACCGAATGACTTACCAAATACTCGTATAGACCATACATGCACCAGAAGGTTGTAAGAGGTATATCAGATGGTCTAATTCACAACTGATGATAACCAGACCTCAAGTCAATCTTCAAGAACACCCAGGCTCTTCGAAGCTGATCAAATAGATCATCAATTCTTGGCAAGGGATATCGGTTCTTGACCGTCAACTGGTTCAACTTTCGATAATCCACACAAAGTTGAAAGGTATCATCCACCTTCTTCGCAAATAGGACAGGTGAACCCCAAGGAGAAGTACTGGGTCAGATAAAATCATTTTCCTATAACTCCTCCAACGGCTTCTTGAGCTCCTGTAACTTTGGTGTAGCCATCCTATAAGGAGGAATAGAAACTGGTTCCACTATTGGCACGAGCTCAATAGAAAATTCTACCTCTCACTCCAGAGGTAAACCTGAAAATTCCTCTGGAAAGACGTCCCTGAAACGATCCACCACTGGAGGAAAGTCCATATGTAAAGTGTAAGAACCCAGATCTTCTTTTCAAGTATGTTTTTCCTTTTCTGGTCGTTTTTGAAAAATAGAGGAAAATCTGGAAATTTTCAAAGTACATGACTTGTACTTTATGAGTACACGCCGTGTACTATGATACTACTGGAGACCGTGTGCTGACCATGTCATGGCCACACACAGGGCTGTGTGGGAGTGACTTGGAGGTCGCCTAATGCAGAGTATAAAAATAGAAAGTACACACCGTGTACAAAAAAAGTACATGCCATGTATTTTGTTTTTTTTCATTAAACACATGGGGGTCACGTCTGACGGACATAAATCACTTCTTCTAGGTCGTCTTTATTCGAGAGAACCCATACGACTGCGGATATTTGACGATCCACCAAGACTCCATCCTTCCTCCGATTAGAACTCCAGTGATTGCGTTGGAATTGCATCGGTGAGTTCTTCTTTCTCCCAGTGCATCGCTTTCCAATTACTCCTCTTTTTAAGTTATTGTGGGTTGAATGTTTTATAAATTTTCATAGATCTAAGATGTTTTTAAGAGATTCAAGCATTGAGGTTCAATTATATTGATCACCTAATGCCAAGGTAGGTGGTTTTTGCCTTTCCATTCAAAGTCTTTGATTATTATGTGCAATTTCCACCAATACCCTTGAACGGGGTATTTTGTGTTTACCATTTTACCTCTATTGTCTTCATTCCATGCTTGTATGCGTATGTAGAGGTTGAGTGGATAATAATAGGTTTGTTTTTATATTCCTTGGATGTTTTTCCCATGCATGTTCTGTTTACAACCGTTTGGTCATATTTAACCAGTTTGGACACCATGCATGTTTTCCATACCTGTTGCTGTAGGATGGAGAGTTTGAATCTTGAAATGCTTGATATATTGTAGACTGTTTATACAAGTAGTTATATAGGTTTAATTTGTCCATATTGCATTGCTATGTTGTTATCCTATATAGGGTCATGAAAACCGGGTGTAGTAGACTATAAGTGGAATTGACCAAGTGAGATTCCTCAGAGAGTCTTTGAGCATTAGGCTATAGGGGATAGACTGTGTGAGCTTCCTCATAGAGCCTAGGACCACATAGGGATATAAGGGGATTGACTGTGTGAGCTTCCTTAGATATTCCTTGACTTCTTAGACTATAAGGGGATAGACTGTGTGAGCTTTCTCAGAGAGTCTTTGTTTAACATTGAATTACTGTGCTTACCTTAGACTATAAGAGCGATTGATTGTGTGAGCTTCATCAGAGATTCTTTGAATGAATTCGGATATAGGGGGAATTTACGGAGTGAGATTCCTCAGAGAGTCCTTGACCTTGGGGCTATAAGGGGATTTGACTGAGTGAGCTTCCTCAGAGAGCCCCTGACTACCTTTGACTGTAATGGGAATTGACCGAGTGAGCTTCCTTAGAGAGTCTTATAATTTTCATATGACCAAACCAGAGAGGTTAGGCTGAGTGTACTACCCAGAGAGTAGTTGGTACTTGTTAGGTAGGACCATAGGGGGTGGCTGTGAGTACTTCCCAGAGGGTTACCTGTTTTTTCTTAGCTGCATGTTAGTTGTTGCTTGATATTGGAACTATGGGTTGTTTACTGTTCAGCGTGTTCTTGTTTACTAGTTTCTGTACTTTTACCTGCCATATATTCACTGACTGTTAGGAATTGATCTTCAGGTGGTTGCCTACTGGGATTTAGTCTCACACCCTATTTGGGCCATGCTTTTGGGCCTAAACAGATTATATTGTTGCGGGTATAGATAAGGTCAAGAGCCCTTCCACTTCAGGTACATGACATATAATGGAGCTGGAGAGCATGGGACCAAGCCTAGGATTGCGATGCTGGGGAACTGTTATATTTTTCTTTTGTACTTAGCCTAGTACTGTTGTATTCAGCATTGTGACTTGTTTGGATATTTTCCTAAACATATGTATCATGCATCATTATTATGCATTTCTCTAGTTGTTTATTATCTCAGTCTTCTGCTATTTACTATTGTTGGATATTTACTACTTCCGTTATTGCATGTTTGTTTACTTCTGCTGTGTACTCTTCCCATGATGGCATAGTTTCCCCACTATCACACCCAAGTCCCTCACTACTAGTCGGCAGCCTCTGACGTTTGGGAAAATACGCTAGAGGCCATGTGACCAACCGGGTACGGGGCGCCTCTAAGTGGCTTCCGGAACTAGGATGTTACAAAGTGGTATTAAATGAATAATTTTCTCTTGACTTACTGTTTGGAGCCTTTAGTTAGGGATAGGATTGAATGGGTACTAGGTAATAAGTTGTGCCCAGGAGTTGCAAACCCGTATACAGGGAAAAGCCAATCTACATCGTTTAATTGCAATTTTTCTGATTTTACAATTTTATTGTTGATTTGGTTTTCACTGTTGGGTGACTCACATGTTTTGTGTTGTTACTGTTGATGATATTGAGGTTCTATTTCTGTCGCAACCCGATGAGATGAGGGTATGCCATCCCATGCGTCATATAGGAACTTGCTAGAAATCACATGTCATGCATTATTTCCATACCATATAGGATGCATTGGAAATTGCATGTTGTTGTGATAGATGTTGTGTAGAATATTCATGTTTTTGTGAAAGATGACTTGATAAAATACATGTTGTTTGATGAGGTATTTTTTGTGTGAGGATTTGTTTGGATGAATGCCAAACTTCGGTTATTGGGGTGTTATGGGCCCTCATGGACCATAATTTGGTGAATCATCACTTTCTTATATTGTTATAACATGTGTAAGATGACAAACATCGATTCTCTGGGAGTATGGGCCCTCACGGATCAGAATTTGGCACTTTTAATGCTTGTTTCAGGGTTTTTCTAAGCTCTAGAGTAGTTTCTGAGGCTTACTACCTGGAAAAACCCAGAATACACGCCGTGTTGTTTTGACTACACGCCATGTGTTCTTCTATTCGAGAATAAATAGTTTTTCTTAAGTACATGTTGTGTACTGTATGTAAATGTCATGTAATCTCTAACCGTGTCATAGGTCATGTGGCAGAGACACGGGATGGGGAATTCCTTGTAGGAACATGTCGTGTACCAATTTCACATGTTGTGTAGTCTAACCTAGGTTCCTGGTCGTGTCACGAAAAACACGGGTCGACATTATCTTTTCGCATACACGTCGTATTAGGATTTTACAGGCCATGTAGTCTGACCTAGGTGATCGTTCATGTCACAAACAACATAGGTATGTGTTATCCTTTCACATACGCTTCATGTCCGTCTGGAACATGTCGTGTAGTGTCAGTCGTGTGTCAGGTCGTGTTACTAACAACACGGGCCAGGTGAAGCTTGTCTAGTACATGATGTGTCTACCTTGAACATGCCGTGTATTCTTATCTTAGGAGATCCATGTGGCTTAACCGTGTATAAGGACCCGGGCAAGGAAAGGGGATTCAGGTACACGCTATGTTCTAGGACAACACGCCGTGTGTTTTGGGGTGTGACACAACCAGTTGTGGTGGGAGTACACACCCATGTAAATAACTTAAGGGAATATGCCATGTAGAAGAAATACACATCGTGTAGTCATGTGTTTCTTAACTTTAATGCTTCCTTTCTCTGGTTTTCTTCTTGTGCCTTCAGTATTCAGTCCTTGATAATCTTGAATCTAAGTGTACATTTGACCTTGCAGAATCATGCCACCTAACCGTCCCCCGGTTGACCTCCAGTTGCAGGGTAGTGATCAGACGCCTGATATGGCTGATCAGGGACTTCCTGTAAATCCTCCTATTGTTCCAGCCTTGGCACCAGCAGTTATACTAGTTACAGGAGATGATGCGCAGTTTAGGGAGGGTTTTATGAGGATGATGCAGACCTTCTAGGGAGCACTTCCTCCTACCCCATCAATGGTAGATTAGAAGCGGTTTTTACAGCAGAAGCATCCTCCCACCTTCTCAGGGGAGGGAGTACCATAGGCTCCAGAGTCGTGGCTCGAAGCCACGCTGATGATCTTCAAGAATCTTGAGGTACCACTAGAGAGGAGGGTGAAGCTCGCAACCTACATGCTCTGAGACTCCGCCAAGAGGTGGTGGGATGTCATCTCTCATGTGGGATGCCACCAGAATATGGCTTGGTAGGAGTTCTAGCGTATCTTTTATGATTACTTCTACCCAAATACCTTGAGATCCAATCGAGCCTAGGAGTTTATGATCATGGAGCAGGGTACTCTTTCAGTGATGGAGTATTCTTCTCGCTTCACAGAGCTGCAGCGTTTCACGCCTATTCCAGCAGGTGATAAGTTTTTCCTGGCTAGGAAGTTTGAGTATGGTCTTAGGCAGAATATTTGTTTCCAGGTGAAAATATTTAGTTTGACTTCGATATCCTCAATCATAAACTAGGCACTGATTACAGAGCACAATCTGAGGGATTCTGGAGCTATGAGCCAGGGCGGTTCGGCATCCAGAGTTAGTATTCCTCCAGCTGATAGTAGGAAGCGCCACAGAGAGACTATACAAGGAGATCAGAGTAGGTGGGATGCACCTTCTGGTAGCCATGTGGTGTGCTACCAGTGCGGGAGGAGCGGGCATACAAAGCCATGTTTCCTGAGAGAGCCGATGGAGTGTTGATCTTGCGAAAATATGGGCCATCTATTGAATTTCTGTCAGTTTTTCTCTCCAGCAGCTGGGTACATGGGTTCTTCTATGACCCTGTGTTCAGGAGCATCACCGCCAGTTTCTCACCAGTCTGGGAACTGGAGTTCTTTCGGCTGTTCAGGCTGAGGTGGAGGTCATGGTCGGGGTAGTCATTCGCCGGTCCTTCAGCGACAGCTGGGTCGATCAGCTCAGAGTAGTCAGGCAGGGTCACATGGCCATGGAGCAGGCTAGAGTTTTGTAGTGGAGCAAACCCAACAGGAGCAGGATCCTAGAACCTCTATAGTTTGAGGTATGATCTTAGTAGCCTCAGTTTTATCTACTTCTCTTTTCGACACATGAGCTTCCCATAGATTTATCTCTGTTGTTGTTGTGGAAAGCCTTGGGCTCTGTATCTTTTCATCTGCCGATATGTTGACTCTTGGAACACTGTTGGGGATGAGAACATCTTGCATACATCAATGAAATGAGTTCCTTTTTGAGTTTGGTGTATGTCACTTATTATTGGACCTCTATGTCCAAGATATGATGATCTATGATGTTATTCTTGGAATGGACTGGCTAGTTCCCTTCCAGGAAGTTGTTGATTGTTATCGTCATAGGGTGAGTTTTGTATCACCAGAGGGTGGATGTTTTCTTCATAAGGGCGAGCAGGATGTCTAGGCGAGTAGAGAAGGACCAGAGCATCATGGGTTCGGAGGAGTTATGGCCCAGATTTATATTCTATATCTAGATGACCAGGGGACTTCATAGTTAGACTTCTATCCGGTGGTGGATCTTTTTAGGGATGTCTTTCCATAGGACTTTTCAGGTTTTCCTCCAGAGCGTGAGGTGGAATTTTTTATTGAGCTTGTGTTAGGAGCGGCCCCGGTGTCCATTCCTCCTTATAGGATGGAAACACCAGAATTATAGGAGCTCAAGATGTAATTGGAGGAGTTGCAGGAAAATGGTTTCATCCAACCCAGTACTTCCCCTTGGGTTTTGCATGTCCTGTTTGAAAAGAAGAAATACGGCACCCTCAAGCTTTGTGTGGATTATTGAAAGTTGAACCAGTTGACGGTCAAGAACAGATATCTCCTACATATGATTGATGATCTCTTTGATCAGCTTCGAGGATCCCGAGTGTTCTTGAAGATTGACTTGAGATCGGGTTATCATCAGTTGAATGTTAGACCATCTGATATACCTCTTACAGCCTTCTAGAGTAGGTATGGTCTTTTCGAGTATATGGTTATGTTGTTAGATCCCACGAACACGCCTGCAACTTTCATGTCACTGATGAACCGAGTGTTCCATTCATACTTGGATTCCTTCGTGGTTGTCTTCATGGATGATATCTTGGTGTACTCTCACACTCAACAAAACCATTACACACATCTTGAGATCGTTTTGAGTACACTGAGGGAGCATTAGTTATATTCTAAGATCTCAAAGTTCCACTTTTGGATGGACCAGATTCACTTCTTGGGTCATGTCATCTCAGAGACAGGTGTATCAGTAGACCCAGATAAAGTGAGAGTAGTAGTTTCCTAGGAGCAGATGAAGTGCATCTTTGAGGTACGGAGTTTTCTAGGGCTAGCTGGATACTATAGACGCTTCATACATGACTTTTCATGCTTAGAAGCACCGTTGACGGGTCTGACTAGGAAGGGTGTGAAGTTCTTATGATCAGATTCTTCTGAGTTGGCCTTTTAGGAGGTGAAGGGGAGGTTGACATAATCACCGATACAAGTCTTACCGAAGCCAGCCAAGAGCTATACTTGGTACAGCGATGCATCAGGTATCGGGCTCGGAGCTGTGCTTATGTAGGGAGATAGAGTCATTGTGTATGGGTCTCGGCAGTTGAGGCCACACGAGAGAAACTACCCGATGCACGATCTAGAGTTGGCAGCTGTTGTTCATGTCATACGCTATTGGAGACATTACCTTCTGGGGGAGAATTTTTTGCTTTTCACTGACCACAAAAGTATCAAGTACATTTTCACTTAGTGTGGTCTGAATTTGAGACAACGAAGGTGGGTCGAGTACCTAAAATCCTTTGATTTCAAGCTTGCCTATACGCCTGGGAAAGTAAATGCAATGGCTGATGCGTTGAGCAGAAGGACTCAGATACAGGCAGTTCAGGAGGCTAGCAGTGAGTGGAAACTTATGGCTCTGTTCTCTAAGATGAATTTGGAGGTGCAATACAGTCAGTGGAAGATGTTTCTTTCTTCTGTAGCTGTTATCCCTACTCTTCATTATCGAGTTAGAATGAGGAAGCTATCAGATTTTGAAGGCTTATTCCTAAGGGAGAGTGTATCAAGAGAGGACTCTATTCTTGGGTGGACCATAGGTGAGGATGAGATCTTGCATTTCTAGGGGTGCGTATGGGTTCCAGCAAACATACGCGAGGAGCTGATGTAATATTTTCATTCCTCAGTTTGGGCAGTTCATCCTAGCGTCACCAAGATGTATCATGATCTACACTGCCAGTATTGGTGGCAATAAATGAAGAAGGATATTGTTGGTTTTTTCATGAGGTGTTCCACTTTTCAGCAAGTGAAGGAAGATCATCAATGACCAATAGGGATTTTTCAGTAGTTACCCATTCCTGAGTGTAAGTGGAATGACGTCGCGATGGAATTCTTGATTCGGTTGTTGAGGTCGGCTCAGGGGAATGATTTTGTTTGGGTTGTAATTGTTAGGCTTACGAAGTTCACTCACTTATAGCCGAAAAAGGAGACCTTCAGTGTTGATGAACTGGGATGGTTTTACATCTGAGAGATTATACGTCTACATGGAGTTCCACACTCCATTGTTTCAAACAGGGATTCATGATTTACATCTCAGTTCTGGCAGGGGCTTCAGAAGGCTTTGGGTACACATGTGCTTTTGAGTACAACTTACCATCCCCAGATAGATGGCCAGTCTGAGTGTACGAGTCAGGTGCTTGAGGATATTCTTCGAGCATGCATTCTGGATTTTGGAGGTTCTTGGGAGAAGCAGATACCTCTTGTGGAGTTTTCCTACAATAATAGTTTTCAAGAAACTATTCAGATAGAACCTTATGAGGATTTGTACGGTAGGCCATGCCGATCACCCTTATGTTGGATGGAGGCAGGAGAGGCCGATTTGCTGGGACCTCGTCTTGTTCAGGAGACCGCATAGTAGATAGAGTTGATTAGGAAGAGGATGGCTACAGCACAGTCTCGACAGAAGTCTTATGCTGATCAGCGGAGACGACCTCTAGAGTTCGAGGTCAGGGATCCGGTTTTCCTGCATGTCACACCGAGGTTGAGACACAAAAGGATTTGGAGACAGTGTAAGCTTTCGCTGAGATATGTCGGGCTATTTGAGGTGTTGGAGAGAGTTGGGCCGGTTGCCTATCGGTTGTAGTTACCTCAGAGGTACTTGGCTATGCATGATGTTTTTCATGTTTCTCAGCTCTGACGTTACTTTTCAGACCCGTCTCATGTCTTTCAACCTAAGGAGGTTGAGCTTGATGTGGATGTGTCGTTTGAAGAGCATCCTATCCGGATTGTGGATCGTAGTACGAAGGTTCTCTATAGATGGTCTTTTCTCCTGGTAGGAGTACTATGTCAGCACGGGCGGGTGCAGTACAAGACTTAGGAGAGGGAGGTCGATGTACAATCACAATGGTCAGAGTTGTTTGGGGTTTCTTCTTCTATGTCGTGCTAGGGAAATTTGAGGATGAATTTATTTAAGTGGGGAAGTTTTTAAGAACCCGGATCTTCTTTCCAGGTATGTTATTCCTTTTCTGGTCGTTTTTTGAGAAAAAGAGGAAAATCTTGAAATTTTTGAAGTACACGTCGTGTACTACGATGCCGCTGGAGGCCGTGTGCTGGCTGTGTCATGGACACACACATGGCCATGTGGGAGTGACTTGGAGGACGCCTAATGTGGAGTATGGAAACAGCAATTACAATCCATGTACACCAAAGGTACACGTCTTGAATTTTGTTTTTTTCATTAAACGCACCGGGGTCGCATTTGACGGACAGAACTGACTTCTTCTGTGTCATCTTCGTCCGAGAGAACCCGTACGGTTGTGGATCTTTGATGAGTCTCTGAGCCTCTGTCAATCCTCTGATTCGAACACCATTGATTGCATTGGAATAGCATCAGTGAGTTCTTCCTTCTCCCAGAGCATCGTTTCCCAATTCCTCCTCTTTTCTAAGTTATTGTGGGTTGAACGTTTTATACGTTTTCATAGATCTACGATGTTATAAGGAAATTCAAGCATTGAGGTTCAAGTATATCGATCACCTAATGACAGGGTAGGTGTTTTTTTCCTTTCCATTCAAATTCTTTGAGTATTATGTGAAATTTCCACCAATACCCTTGAATGGGGTATTACGTGTTTACTGTTTTACCCCTATTGTCTTCCTGCCATGCTTGTATGCCTGTGTAGAGGTTAAATGGATAAGAATAGAATCATTTTTCTATACATTGGATGGTTTTACCATGCATGTTCTTTTTACAACTGTTTAGTCATGTTTATCCAGTTTGTCCACCTTTCCTGTTTTCCATACCTGTTATTGTAGGATAGAGAGTTTGAATCCTGACATGATTGATATGTTGTAGACTATTTATCCAAGTAGTTTTGTAGGTTTACTTTGGCCATCTTGAATTGTTGTGTCGTTATCCTACACAAGGCTATGAGAACCGGGTGTAGTATACTATAAGAGGAATTGACTGAGTGAGCTTCCTCAAAGAGTCTTTGAGAATTAGGCTATAAGGGGATTGACTGTGTGATCTTCTTTCGAGAGCCTAGGATCACATTGGGCTATAATGGGATTGACTGTGTGAGCTTCCTCAGAGAGTCCTTCACTTCTTAGACTATAAGGGTATAGACATTGTGAGCCTCCTCGGAGATTCTTTGTTTTACTTTGAATTGTCGTGCTTACCTTAGACTATAAGAGGGATTGACTGTGTGAGCTTCCTCATAGAGTCTTTGAATTACCTGGGCTATAAGGGGAATTGACCGAGTGAGCTTCCTCAGAGAGTCATTGACCTTGGGGATATAAGGGGAATTGATAGAGTGAGCTTCCTCAGAGAGTCCCTCACTACCTGAGATTATAAGGGGAATTGTTCGAGTGAGCTTCCTCATAGAGTATTATAATTTTCGTATGAACAAACCAGAGAGGTTAGGCTGAGTGTACTACCCAGAGGGTTATTGGTACTTTTTAGGTAGGACCAGAGGGGATGGTTGCGAGTACTTCTCAGAGGGTTACCTATTTTTGCTTAGCTGCTTGTTAGTTGTTGCTTGATGTTGGAACAGTGGATTTTTTATTGTTCAGCATGTTCCTTTTTACTGCTTTCTATACTTTTACCTACCATATATTCACTGACTGTTAGGCATAGATCATCGGGTGGTTGCCTACTGGGGTTTAGTCTCACACCCTATTTGGGCCATGATTTTGGGCCTAAACAGATTATATTCTTGCAGGTATAGATAATGGAAATCCCCCTTCCACTTCAAGTACTTTACTTTCTATGGAGCTGGAGAGCATGGGACCAAGCCTAGGCTTGCGATGCTGAGGAGCTGTTATATTTTTCTTTATTACTTGTTTCATTACTATTGTATTCAGTATTGTGACTTTTTTGGATATTTTTCTAGACATATGTATCATGCATCATTATTATGCATTTCTCTAGTTGTTTATTAGCTCAGTCTCCCATTGTTTACTATTTTTGGGTATTTACTGCTTCCACTACTGCATGTTTCTTTACATTCGTTGTTTACTCTTCCAATTAGGGAATAGTTTCCCCCACTATCACACCCAAGGCCCTTGCAGGTAGTCAGCTTCCTCTGGAGTTTGGGAAAATGCGCTTAAGGCCATGTGACCAACTGGGTACGGGGCGCATCTAGGTGGCTTCCGGAACCGAGATGTTACATGAAGTCCCCTGGTCATCCAGATATAAACTAGAAATCTGGGTGGTAACTCCTCCCAACCCATGATGCTCTGGTCCCTCTCTACTCGCCTGGACATCCCATTTTCCCTTATGAAGAAATTATTTGCCCTATGGTGATGTAAAACTCACCCTACGGTGATGACAGTCGACAACTGCCTTGAAGGTAACTAACCAGCCCATTATAAGAATGACATCATATCCTGTCATCTTTAGGGCATAATGGTCCCATAAGAAGTGACACCCACCAACCTCTAGAGGGAACTTCTTTCATTGACATACACTAGTCATTCTAGTCCCCAAAGGAGTTTCTAGCATCAAGATATCAGTAGAAGAAATGATGAAAATCCCAAGGATTTCCACAACAACAACAAATATAAAGCTTTGGGAAGCCCCTGTATTGAAAAGAGCAGAAGATAAAACTAAGGCAACTAAGATCATACCTCTAACTATAGAAGGTATGGAATCCTACTCATACTGGGTCCGCTCCACTACAAAAGTTTGACCGGCATCGCGGCCCTGTGACCCTGCTTGACCACTCTGAGCTGATCCACCCTGTTGTCGCAAAAAACTGGCGATCGGCTATCATGGCCACGACCTCCACCTCATCCTAAACGGCCAAAAGAACTCCAGTTCTAGTACTATTGGGAAACTGGTGGTATTTCTCCTAATCAAGGATTCATAGAATAATCCATGTCACCAGCTTCTAGTGAAAAGAACTGACAGAAACATTGAAGATGACCCATCTTGCTACAAGACTGGCACTCCACTGGGTCCCTCGGGAAATGTGGCCTCATATACCCGCTCCTCCCGCACTGGTAGCACACCGCATGGATACCAAAAGATACATCTCGCCTACTCGGATCTCCACGTGCAATCTACCTATGTTGCTTCCTACTATCAGCTGGCGGAGCACTAACTCTGGATGCCAAACTGCTCTGGCTCACAACTCCAGAATCCCTTAGATTGTGCTCAGTGATCTACGCCTGGTTGACTATAGAATATATCGAAGTCAACCTGAAGATGTTCACCTAAGATCGGATATCATGCCTAAGAAAATCCTCAAACTTCCATACAATGAATAATTCATCTCCCCTAGAAAGCATGTAAAGCACTGTAGCTCAGTGAAGCGAGAGGAATACTCCATAACAAAAAGGGTACCCTGCTCCAGACTCATGAACTCTCATGCTCAATCATCCCTCAACATCTCTGGGTAGAATTAATCGTAGAAGGTGCGCTGAAACTCATCCCAAGCCATATTTTACTGGCGTCCCTCCTGTGAGATCACATCCCACCATCTCTTGGTGGATTCGTGAAGCATGTAGGTAGCTATCTTGACCCTCCTCTCTGGAGGCATCTCTAGATACTCGAATATCATCAATGTGGACTCTATCCATAACTATGTATCTTGAGGTCCACTTTCCCCCGTAAAAGTGGCAGGATGCTTCTACTGAAAGACCAGAGTCAATTCTGCCATCGACGGGGTAGGAGGCGACACTACCTAGAAGGTCTACATCATCCTTAGAAATCCCTCCATAAACTATGCATTGGAAGCTATGTCAGGTATAACTATTGGTGTTGAGACTGGTACAACTGGAGGATCTGTTGGTAGTCCCTGATTAGTCATATCCAGTGTCTGATCACTGCCCTGTAACTGGCGGAAAACTGGAGGACATCTCGGTGTCATGAATCTGCAAATTCAAGCGCACACCTTAGATCAAGATCCTCAAGGACTTAAAACTTGAAGAGTACGGAGGAAACATGAGAAAGAAAGCATTGATGTTTTCCAAACAAGGGTACATGGCGTTTATACTTAACTACACGGTGTGTTCCTATAATAAAATCACATGGGAATGTACCTCTACCAAAACTGATTGTGTAACACCCCAAACACGGCATTTTGTCCTTACACACGGTGTGTGCTTGAATCCTCTGCCCCTACCCAAGTTCCCTTACACGTCTAGGCCACACGATTATCTTACAACAAGAATACATGGCGTGTTAGTGCCAAACATGGCGTATAATAGATGAGCTTCACCGACCTGTGTTGTTAGCGACACGATCAGATACATGGCTCACACTACACGGCATGTTCCATACGGACACGGCATGCACTGAAGGATTCATACCAACCTATGTTGTTCGTTACACAGCTGGATTCTAGGGATTACACTACACGACGTGTTCAAGACTGACACGGTGTGTATTGCTTAAGTTTTTATCCATCTGTGTCGTTAGTCACATGGGTGGAAACAAGGTATACACAACACGGCGTGTACAACTGGTACACGGAGTGTTCCCCCAAGGATTTCCTAACCTCGTGTCTCTGCCCACATAGTCTAAGACATGGTTAGAGACTAAATGGCGTGTACTTAAGAAAAATAGTTTCTTTTTTAACAGAAGAACACATGGCATGTATTCATCAATACACGGAATATATTATGGTTTTTTCTAGACAGTAAGCCTCAAAAACTACTCTGGAGCCCAGAAAAACACTAAAACGAACATTAAAGCTCAAAATTCCGATCTGTGAGGGCTCATACTCCCCGCGAATCAAATCTTGGCATCTTATACATGTTATAAACAAGGATGATAGGGAAATGATCCACCAAATTCAGGTCCATGAGGGCCCATAACACCTCAAGAACTAAAGTTTGGCATTCATTCAAAAATAATCTTACACAACCAATACCCTATCAAACAGTAGGTATTTTTATCATGGAATCTATCACAACAGCATGCATATCTAGCACAACATCTATCACAATAACATTCAATCACTAGTGCAACCTAAATGGCATGGATAGAATGAATGACATGTGATTTATAGCAAGTTCCTATATGATGCATGAGATGTAAAACCATCATCTCATCGGGTTTCAATAGAAATAGAACCTCAATAACATCAACAATAACAACCCAAAACAAGTGAATCACCCAAGGTGAAATCAAATCAACTGTAATAATTGCAAAACTAGAAAAGTTTCAGTAACGAGGTAGATTGGATTTTCCCTGTATGCGGGTTAGCTACTCCCGGGCACAGCTTATTACCAAGTACCTATTCCTTCCTATCCATGTCTATAGGATCCAAATAGTAAGTCAAGAGAAAAGAATCCCTCTAATACCACTCTGTAATGTCCCGGTTCCTGAAGCCACCCAGAGGCACTCTGTACCCAGTTGGTCACATTGCCTCAAGAACATTTCCCTGAATGATAGAGGCTACCAACTAGCAGCGAGGGTCATGGGTGTGATAGTGGAGAAACTATTCCCTCATTGGTAGAGTAACACAGTGGAAGTAAAACAGATATACAATAGCTGAAGCAGTAATAATCCATATAAAAGGAAATAGCAGAAGACTATAAATAATAACCTTGAGCACACATATATATATAAATGATGCATGATACATATGTCTAGGAAAGAATCCAAAAAAATCACAATGCTGGAATAAAAATAGTACTGAAGAAAAGTACAAAAGAAAGATGGATGAAAGCTCCTCAGCATCACAAGCCTCAGCTTGGTCCCATTCTCTCCAGCTCCACAGCACTCTAGTACCTGAAGTAGAAGGGAACTTTCCATTATCTATACCTGTAGCAATATAATTTGTTTGGTCCCAAAAGCTTGACCCAAAAAGGTTGTGAGACTAAATCCCAGAAGGCAACCACCATGAGATCTGTGACTAATAGTCAGTAAATATATGGAAGGTAATAAAAAAAGAAGGCAGTAAATAAGGAAGTACTCAGCAGTAACCAAATCCTACAGTTTCAAAGAATTCAGTTTCATATATCAATTAAATGTATAATCAATCAGGAAAACACAAACAGGTAACCCTATGGGAAGTACTCACAGCCTATCCCCTCTGGTCCTACCTAATAACACAATAAACCCTTTGGGAAGCACACACAGTCTATCCCTCTGGTTCAAATTACAAGGATAAAACAAAGACTCTGAGGAAGCACTCTCAGTCAGTTCCCCTTATAGTCAAAGTGATAAAGTCTCTCTAAGGAATCTCACACAGTCAATTCCCCTTATAGTCAAAAGTGATTAAAGACTCTCTGAGGAAGCTCACGCAGTAAATTCCCCTTATAGTTAAAAATGATAAAGACTCTCTGAGGAAGCTCACTTGGTCAATTCCCCTTATAGTCAAAAATGGTAAAGACTCTCTGAAGAAGCTCACTTGTTCAATTCCCCTTATAGTCTACTACACCAGGTTCTCACATCCCTGTGTAAGTCAAACAAGCATAGAAATGAAATACAGCCAAAATAAACCTCATGAACTACTTGGCTAAACATTCTACAATATATCAAGTATGTCAGATCAAAAAATCACTCCATCCTACTATACTAGGCCTGGGAAATCAGCAATGAAACCTAACGGCTAAATAGGACCAAATGGCCATAAACAGAGCATGCATGGGAAAACACATCCAAATCATAGAAAACAACCCAATTCACATCCAATTAACTTCTACTCATACATACCAACATAGCAGGAAACTAACAGGGTTAAAACGGTAAACACACAATACCCCATTCAAGGGTATTGGAAGAAATTGCACATATAACTCAAAGACTTTCAATGGAAAGGCACAAACCACCTACCTCGGTGTTAGGAGATCTCTATAAGTGAACTTCAAGCCCTGAATTTTCCAAGAACATGGTAGATCTAAAAAAACTCTCAAAACATTTAACCGAGGATAACTTGAGAAAGAGGAGAAATCAGAAACGAAGCTCTAGCAGAAGGAAGATCTTATCGAGGCGATCCCAATATAATTGACGGCAGTCGAATCAGAGATCAGATACTTGGTCGGGGGATCGGAGGAAGATCACGGTTGTATGGGCACTCTCGATCGAAGAAGACGAAGAAGAAGGTGTTTCCGTCGATAAGACGTGACCTTGGTCTGTTTAATGAAAAAAATAAACTACACAGCGTGTACTTTGAAAGTACATGGCGTGTACTTTGAAAGTACACGGTGTGTAATTTCCACTTCCATACTCCGCTTTAGGCGATCTCTAGGTCACGACACAAAGCTGTGTGCATTTTCGCTACACGGCCAGTACCTGGCTACCCGCGGTAACCAAGTACATGGCGTGTACTCATAAAGTACACAACGTGTACTCATAAAGTACACAGCCTGTACTTCAAATTTTTTTGGAAATCCTCTTTTTCTCAAAAATCACCAGAAAAGGAAAACATACCTGAAAAAAAGGTTCAGGTTCTTACATATATTATCCATATACCTACTAAAGGGATAAGCCTATTAGTGGTGGATATTGATTATGAATAGTAATCCTAATGATGAAATTTACTCAATGTAATGATAATAATTCACTAAAATATTTTTTAAAAAATATTTTTCTTTCACCCTCAAAATTAAAAAATAGTGAATTCCTTTAGTAGAATAAAATTGAGGATAAATTAATTAGATCTTTTAAGGAATGTTTTACAAGGCTTCCAAGGCACACCTTAGGATTTTCTATTAACCTAGATTGAAAATTTTACCATTTTCCCAATGGATTAAAACCATTTCATCAAAAAGCATTAGTATTTTGAGACATGCATAACCATGAATAATATTTTTATGCACCTTTAAAGTTGATATAAAAGTTGGTCATTTTCAATGACCTTGTAGTTATATATATAAAAGAAAAAAATGGATTCTAACATTTTGTATTTAAATAATAAATCCCTCATATGGAAAAAGATTAATCAACCCACATGTCATAAGTGTGGGAAAAAGTATATTGAAAATTGACTTAAAGGAATTGGTAAATGATTTAATTATGGGAAATAGTAGTATTAACAACAAAAATACCAAAAATATATGAAGAATCTTATAAATATAATGTATTAATAGAAGGTTCTTATCAACCCTCCACAAAATTTCAAATGTTATAACTATAAAAAATATATTCACTATAAATAATTTTTCCAAACCAATGGTATTAAAAGGATAACTGAGATCCATAGCCTTCAAATCCGAGGTAAGAGGAAGATCTTATGTTATCACTATGGTTTAGTAGGATCATAAAAACAAATAGGACATTTTTTCACTTGGTATTCATTCATATAAAACAAATGTTTTTATTTAATTCAAGGGTTACACATTTATTCATATCATGTATGTTCTCTAGATGTATTAAAACACCACATCAAGATTTGGAGGTTGAAATATTGGTGAAAATAACAAAATGTTAGACTCATTGTATCTCAAATATACAACTCTTCCCCATTTACATTTATGGGTAGAATATTCTATAAAATCATGATATACTCCCCTTAGAATAACTTTATAATATACTGCTCATGTTCTGGTTTTCTTTATATAGAGCCAATACCATCTGCTGGAAGAGGAATATCAACTCCCATATCCCATAAAATCATTTAATATTATACACTTATAAGAATAATGATGAATATACTTTTGAAACTCTTTCTTAAGAATGTACTTCCTTATAAACAATCTTATCTAGCTCAAATGCTGGTGAAAAAGGAAACGGTTATTCATGAAGAAATTCCCATTATAATGGAATATGTTAATGTATTCTTAGAAGAGTTTTTTGGACTCCCTTAAAATCGAGAGGGTTATTTCATAGTATAACATAAACCTATAGTTATTCCCATATCATAGACTCCCAAGGTAATGCTCTCTATGAAAATTTATAGTTTAAGAAGAATCATAAACAAAAATTAGTTGATCATTTTATACACCCTTGTGATTCACTATGGGCTTACCCTATCCACTTTTTCCAGAGTAAGGATGTCTGAATATGTGTCAATAATGATTTCTGTTCACTCAAAAAAATAAAAATAAAGTAAAATTGACCTCTTACATGGAATGAAGGCTTATTCAATCAACTTTATGGGGCTCAGTACTTCTCAATAGTGGAACTTTGATTGAGATACAATCATTGAAGCTAAAGGAGGGGAATATTCCAAATAATACCTTTCACATATGATATAGACTTTATTAGTTTCTTTTGATGCCATTAAAACTCCAAAATGAACTATAAATAATCGTGGAATCAATTAATAGACTCATTAGAGAGTAGAAATAGATATTTATGGGTTTTTCATAATTTATATTCTCATATACTCAAAAAGTATGGAGAATGTGAAGATAATTTTGGTATATTGATTGAGATTTTGTGAAAGGGGATGTTCTTTTCAAATTTTCGTAAATGTGACTTTTGGATAGATGAAGTACCATACTTGGGGAATGTTGTAACAAGTAAGGGGATATCAATTCATCCTTTACAAAAAAGGTGATATAATAATTGATCATGAAACCATTTATAATAGTGATATATAGTTCCTTGGGATTAGCTTGATTCTATCAATTTTTTCTGTGAAGATTCTCATGATTTTAAAACCCAATAATCATGTTCACATGGAAAGTATTGAAGAATTTATTAATATATATATGTAAGGAATGATTCATGAAATTCAAGAAGAGGGTAATCATTGATCCTACAGTCACATTACAATCTATTATGTATTAAATTACGATATATAGTGATGATTCAAAGAACTTCTTGGGTTGTGAACTCTTGAAAAATAATAAATAAATAGTCTATGTCTTGATGTATTCGAGAGTGCATGAGAAAATTTATACAATGCATGATCTGAATCTAGCTATAGTAATCTTCCCAGGGAATATTTAGAGACATTATCTCTTTTGAGATAAGTGTGTCATAGATAATAATTATAAAAGTATTAAGTTTATATTAACACAAAGTGATATCAACATACACCAATGAAGATGGTTATACCTAATAATTGACTATGACTTATCAATGCATTACCATCCAAGTAATTTGAATAATGTATTAGATTCTCTAAGTATAAAATATCATTAATCTTTATCCATGATGATGATTAAGGATTCCAATTTTCCTACTAACATAAATAATGAATTTATGAATCATAATGGGAAGAAACAAGACCTACCTATCTCTCATTATAGCTCAAAAATCTATCCAAGAGAAGAATAAATAATAACAAAAGGAAAATATGTAGATACAAAAGAATTTGAATACAATAATGAAAAAAATATTGGATTTAATCATTGACAAATATGGCGTTTTAATATATGGGACATGATTATGTGTATCATCAGATCTTGATACAAGGAAGGATCCATTAGATATTAATCAAAACTCAAGGCTCTATGTCCACCTATGAACCATAAAGTTATATAGAGATCCCCAAGATCACATTTGGGGAGATAATATAGAGAATGATATTTCAAAATATATATCATTTTTCTTGATATTACATAAACTTAATGAAAAATAGAAAATGGAAAATGGGATAACTCAATCATTACCCATACCAATATAGAAATTTTATAACATCTCCATATAATTTTTCCTGGGTATTCCATTTAAATTGAGAGGAAACAATTCAATATGGTTTATAGTGGATATTTTTATAAAAAAAACCTACTTCCACTCAATTATATAAGACTTATCACCCAATAAACTTCCAAATATATACATCATAGAAGTGGCGAGGCTTCATGGAACACTACTCTTGATTATATCTGATGGATATCTAAGGTTCACCAAAATGGTTTTCATGAGTATTTAGAATACCTAAAACATAGAGTTAGACTATGGTTTTTAATACCATCCTCACATAGATGGTTAATCATAAAGGTCCATTCAAACATTAAAAGGCACGCTTAGAGGTTTCTCTATAGACTTTAAAGGAGGTTGGGATCAATATTTTAATTAGGCCAAGTTACCATAGAAAAATATCTTTTTCCCAAGAATTTAGATGTATCCTTATAAATTCCTCTATAGGAAGAGATATAAAACTCTAACATACTGGGATGATTTCATAAATGGAATTATATTGGGAACTAAACAAGTTGAATAAATGATAAACAAGGTCAAATCCATTCAGCAACACATCTAGGAATCACAGATTCTATAGAAGATATATGTTGAAAATCACTAATAAGACTTGTTTTTTGAGGTTATAGATAAATTTTTCTTTTAGATATATTCATTGAAGATAATAAAATTTTTTGGTGGGATATATAAGATAATTCCTAGGAATATTTTCCCTTTAGATTTTATTTATCGCATCATGATTTTGTTCCATCAACTAGAACTTCCACCAAACCTATCTCAATTACATGATGTATTCCACATATCCCACTAGATTAAGTATGTAACAAGGACCTAAAATTTAATAAAAAAAGGGTTGTATAGTTGTATAATTATCTCTTTTATAATGAGTAACTGGTGAAGGCCTAGATTATAGAGAAAAAATGTTACAAAATAATAAAACTCACAATGTCAATGTCCATTAGTAAAACCATAAGTATAAAGAGGCATCATGTGATCCTAGGGATGTTTTGAAATAGAATTAAACTCATATATTTTTATCTTAGATTCTGAGTTAAAATTTAAAGTAAAAAATATATGTGGGTGAGGATCCCCAGACCTTGCCTCTTGGGTATAGTGCTAAAACACTTTCTTTAAACATTAGTGTTAATACAATGTGAGATGAACCTATAATTATTTTGAAACACTTCCATAAATTAAAATTTACATCTCATAATAATCACATAGTACTAAGAATATAACTTTTAGTGTCTCGGAGGACCATTTACATAGGTAACTTATTTTATAAAACATGTGAACATTTCTCTATAATTAAACCACACTAGAATCCCTTCTAGCATTCTCATAGGTTATACCCATAAACATAACCAAGGTAATGGGAAAATGAGAAAGGGTTTATCTCAAATTCTCAGTAAGGGAAAAATCATTAACATGAAATCAAGGGAAAGATCATAAGTATATAATAAAACATGATCAAGAGAGAAATATATTATTAAAAATAACATGGAATAATAATACTTGTCTATATGTCATGATGTATGTAAATTTAATATCAAATGAACAAAAATATACCATGGAAAAAAGAGTGAGTAATCATGAAATAATAAACATGATCAATAGATCATAGTATAGGTGTATGATTAAGATATAATAGTGTGTCACAAACATAATAATATAAATCATATGTCAAGACTACCCACCAATACACTCATCACTTAGTATGTCTTGGGTAACTGCTAGTTTACCTTCATGGGGTTGGGATTTCCACTTTTAAACAATTATTAGTATTAGTATAATATACTTATATACTCTTGGTCTAGGGATATTAATCTCTTGTATCCTTTGGATTGGGGTATTCCTATTATGTACCCTTTCTTCTCAAGATAATCCTTCCATATACCCATTGCCTTAGGATAATCCAATTGTGTCCCCTTTTGAGCACATGTGATATAAAACATCAACCATTTCATTAGAGGGTGATATAGGAACCCTCATTTCATGATCTATACATGTGTATGTTCCAAATGATAGCAATCACTGATCACACCATAATTAACCCATGGAAAGGAAAATGGGTTTCATAACATTTTAAGATGAAATCACCAAAATGTACCTCAAGAATGTAAATGTTTAGTACAAAAATTATATCACATAAAATTATTATTTTATATTTATAATTATATGGTAATTTATTAAAAAATATTTCTAATTAAATATATCCTTTATATATAAAGTTAAAAATTATAGTGAAATCATAAAATATTTTTTAAAAAATGTATTTAAAGATGTCATAAAATTAAAAGTTTCATATTACATTCAAAAGTCATTTTCAAAAAGGTGAAGTGAAATTTTTGAAAAAAAAATCATTTAAAAAGAATATTTAATAATATATCATTGATTAAATATATATTTTATAAAAAAATTAATTTGTATC
The DNA here is from genome assembly GCA_963277665.1 of Viscum album. NCBI lineage: Eukaryota > Viridiplantae > Streptophyta > Magnoliopsida > Santalales > Viscaceae > Viscum > Viscum album. The sequence continues at coordinate 1,669,595,731 of OY728159.1, forward strand.
GAAAGATAAAACATTTGATTAGGAAAGGACGGAATTCCATTTTAATATTTTGAAATATCTTTATTGAGAACCCAGATCAAAAAAAAGAGGAAGTAAAAATTCTATTTGAAAATTCGTAATGGGAAATAAGATTCTCACATGAGTAAAAACATATTTTAATTATAAATTAATAAATAAAAATATGTTTTGTAATAATTAACATTGAAATGGAGTAAAAAATCTATCTAAAAGAAATGAGGTATTTTTCCTAAAAATGTTATAATTTTATAAAGATAGATTTCCTTAAGAAATAATTTATGAGTTGAGGAAATAGTTTTACCTAGATAAAAAAGAAGAAATATCGTATGAAATAGGAAATTGAATAATTTATCAAATTTATAAGAATTATTCTCATGTAAAAATGTCTTAACTCAAAGAAAAGAAATTTGAGTTAACCAAATCCCTTATATATATCATAATTCGATTAGAAAGAGACATTTAGAAAGGGGTTTTATGTGGTAGAAATGTAAATCACTATAAAACCAGTATAAAATACCACATAATAAAATAAAATACCATAATATACCCAACATATAAAAAATAAGTTCAGAAATAACAGTCATAACTCAATGAATGAGAATTGACTCAACAAAATCCCTTATATCATCATTATATTTTGAATTAAAAACACATGAAAGGTAAAACATGAGAAGACACTTAATATATATTATATTCAATGAAAAATTGTTATAAAATAATCCATGGTCAGTAAATAAACAAAAAATGAAATAAGTGGTGAATATGTATCATATCTCAATAAAGTAAAATTGAGATCCAAAAACCAATATGGAAATGGTAACGTAAGAATCAATAGACCATAAGAGGGATAACATTAAATAGGCATTAAATTATCATTAAACAAAATTTATTAATTATAATTAAATTAAATAGGGAGTAAAATACAACATATGGAAGATATTATGGTGTATAATATCAAATATGTCTCATGGAATTGAAAATAGAGACAAATAACCCTTACCTCAGGTACCAAATCATTTTATGTGTACACATAACATTCTAAATAATAAAATTAAATTTAATAAAAACATTATTAAGAAAATTTAGCATTTATATTTCATTTTATAAGTCATATGTTTTATCATATGTTATTTCATTATTAAATAGTTTTCGTTTATTGTAGTTACATGAGGTTGTTTGGTCGATTTTTCTGAAAAATCATTTGTATATTGATCATGGTAAAAATTATTGTAAAATAGATTCAAAATATATATAATTTTATATTTTTCTTATTTTATTATTATATTATTAAAAATTATATAATTTCATAATTTTTCCCAAAATGGACTCAATTTAAGAATGGTTTATTGATATATATATTTTATTCTATTAAGTTTACAATGAATTTTTATTATTAATTTCTCTTATAGAACATCCAATATTATATTTAGATAATATTAATGTTTTCATAAATATCCTTTTCATACAATTGATATGTTTTTTAATTCATCTATGTTATGTGGTGAAAAAATAGAACACGTCATTCAAGGAGTCGCTAGTCCTCATGTATATATTGCGATGACTTCATTTTTTGAATGTTTTTTAACCTAAAAAGGGATATTTCTTAAATATAATAACATTAAATAATATTTATAATTATTATTTTATCATACATTCATGTATTATAATGTATTTGAGGGGGTAGATTATTAAAATAATTAAGAGAGATAGGTTGAGAACATTACCTCTCCCTTTGGATGTTCCCCCTTGGATAACACCTTAAGAATCCTTTTATTGGTCTTTTGTAAATAATATAGAATATATAATATGGGGAGAGATATTAGGGAAGACTAGGGTAGAGTTTTGGTTGATTTAGGTAATTGGAATTGATGGTGAAATGTGGTGAATGTGACCTCTTTTAATAAGTGAATAAAATGGAACTTTCTTAAATATCAATTATTTTTTCAATGATAGAATGACACTATTCAAGGATCAATGGATATAAAAGTGTGAAATAATTAATTTTAGGGTGATATAATGTTGATAAATCCTCTACCATGCATTTTTATACACGTTTTAAACATGTTACATGTTTTTTATAACTATAGGTTTACGTTTTACCTTTTGTTTTCACCATGGAAACTTGTTTTTTACCCAAGTAATTTATATTTTATTTGAAATATAAGTAAAATATACTTACTAAATTTTGATTTTATCAACATAAATTTAATCCTCATTTAGTATAATTAAATTTTTAAATAATATAAAAAAATTAAATTTAATAATTTAATATATAGAAAAATATTTTTTATCGAAATTTCGTTTTACCATTAAGTGTTCTTAATATTTTATAACATTAATTTACAATTAAATGAGTAATAATTTATTTTCATATATGTGAAAAATTCATATCAAATTGATTATTTAAAAAAGATCAATTTAATTTATGAGATAAAAATTACCAAACATTAATAAAAAATTCTTTAAGAATAACTCATTTAGCATTATCATGATCATTAAATTTAAACTTAGTAATCATATTTTTCTGTGAAAAAAAGAAAGTGAACTTATTACAAAATATGAAAACATTTATCTAAAATATGAGTTCCATTTTCTTATATTATATTTCTATAAGTGATGAAAAGTAATTTTTTAATATAATTTTATAAAAATCGTTTTTAGATTAAATATTATATAAGTATACAAAATGTTAAACATTGATTTTATAAATTCAAAAATTATTATAAAATGAATAATTTTACTCCTTAAATATATCTTTGGCATAAAAAATGTATGTTTTTTTAATAAATACTTACTTACTGACCAATAATGATAAGATGTTTAGAAAGATGACATGACTTGTAGTCAATATTTGAAATAGGTCATAATTCTATAAAAAACTATCATTGAACTAGCGTAGGTGAATGAACATTCTAGAATGACATGAATAAGAAAGGGAGGGTGATAAATCCAACACATGTTCCCCTCCAAGAAGTCTACCTCTAACAAGTACTTGATTCTTCAATAACTCCATAAAAATAACATTCATCAGTGAGAATGTAGCACATAGAAGAAAGGGTAGTCGTAAAAGTGACATATAATGTTTTAATGATAGATATAAGTATAGAGGAACTGTCAGCCACAATGATAGCACCGCCATTTTTTATTAATCGATAAAACTAATGAATACTTGTATTGTAGGTGACATGATTAGAAGCTCTAAAATCCAATTATCATGTAATGAGATTCTGAGATAAACAAGTAGAATATTATTGAGTTTGAGATATACAATCAATTAAAAAAGATGGTTCAGAACATCAGGACTACAAAATTTGATATTTCTTAATAGAGAGATCCATCATAAGAAGATTATCAAAATGAGGGGATTCATAATTAGTCCTTGTGTGCTAAATGGTATGATATTGTAGATGAGGTGTATGATTACAAATAAAACTTTGTAACTAACAAAACATATCAATGGGGTGACCTAAATGGCCTCAATGAGTACACTGAGGTTGAGCATAACCATGAACCCCACTACCAGATTAAATACTAGAACAACCACCACATCCCTCACTATAAAAAAGTAAGATCACTAAAATCTATAAAATATATAGTAGTATTAATGTATGTTGGATGAATTTATCAAATAAGGAAACTATACACCAAGTATGGAGGTAGAATTCTTGGACTAGAAAGACTCTTGGTTACGATAGTAGAAAACTCTAGATTCAATTCCTATAAAGAAGAAGACAAAAATAGTTGTTCATGTTGAGTCTTCATCTCATCAGGAGTCTAGGGAATTACCATAATTCATATATTTCATCCAAAATCAATGTCCATTCATTGTAATATGGTTTAATCAATAAGGGCCCATGTATAATAGTGAATAATTATTTGAAGATATCAGAAACAAAAGAAAAAATATTGGTCTTGGAGAACATAAGAATCAAGTTGTCCTGGAGCTTCTTCAATGTAGTCTCATTCATAGAAACATGAATTATAGACATATCTATGGAATTTAGAATATGTGTAAATATATTTTTATCATTTTACTATTAATATAAAAGAAAAATTATTTAAGGTATAGAAGAGAATTCACAAAATTTGAATAGTGTCTCGTCCATTTTAAGGAAAGGGGCACTGTCATCTACCTCATGATCAAGATACTTTAATTGAGGTGCTCATCTATAAGATGTGTAGAAGAAGTGATCATTTTTAGTAAAGGTGTAGCATCCAAATAAAAAATAATATAGGGAGAACTAACCATGTTAGTGATAAGGTTAGAACTAGATCATTAAAAAATATAGGTTGGGATTTTAAACGAACCCATATGAATTCATGAAATAGAGATACACCTCCTAATACTCCAAATGTATCTGTATCTAATATCAATGATTTTTATACTTATTCTATTCTCAAATAGGATGAATAATCTTTTTCTCCAAGTGAAACAATTTCTAAACCAATCATAAAATATTCAAGGAATAAGAGAATAAGAGGTAAAAATAAATTGGGTTCCAACCCCAAACATAGGTTCAAATAGATATTCTTTTTTAGAATTGTAAGTATGTAAAAAAACCTGACACTATCATTTATTTAAAAATATTATTTACCCAAACAATCCAAAAAATATTTATATTTTTGAGCCTAAGATTTAATTTTCCCCAAGATTTTGTAGTTTGGAACAAAATGGTTATGTTTTTATTGGTGCTAGAATTAATAATTATTCTATTGAATCTCTTTGGATTTTTGCACATTCCTCATTGAAAAACGTTTATTCTTATAACATTAATTACTAGGTTTTAACTTATGAAGTGGTATCAAAAAATTACCACATGTTTTATTACATTATTTATACTAGAAATAGGTACAAATATAGGATATTCCTTTGGAATAATTTTTCATTATTAAGTGGAAGAATTCATGATCCTTGAATCATTTTTAGGGATTTTAATGTCATCCTCTGTTTGAGTCAAAAAATGGGTCCAACTCATTACCCAATTTCTTTAGGGGAGTTTAAATATTGCATTTCGGATAATAATTTAATTGATATCAACCTAGTTAGATCCAATTATACTTGGTATATAAGGCACTATAATAGATTTATATCTGACAATATTGACAGAGCCTTTTCTACTAATCAACCCCTTAAAAATTGGGATACAATCTCCTGCACAACCCTTGCAAGACTAAATTCGGATCACCATTTGGTTTTGTTCAGTCTTTATAATAGAAGCTCCAAACATGTTCTTCCCTTTATATTTAATAATTCATGGGCCTTTGTTTTTAAGTTTGGTGATATTTTTATATAGACTTGGAAAACTATGAATTATTGAAATGATTCATTCTCTTGTATCATAAAAATAAAATTCTTAAAACAAAAAATAAAAGGATGGTATAAATTCAAATACAACCAATTGAAAATGATATTGCTTACTTTGAAGATAATCTTAGTCATGTACAAGTTTCCTCTACTAACTCTAAATTTTCTACTAACCTTCGACAAGAAATAGATGTTTCTACCAAACCTAACTCTCTTCTCTTTATAAAAATAAACATTAATAATAGATCTTCAAATCCAAATGTCTTAATGATGGGGATAGGAACACAACGTTCTAAAAATCTCTACAGAGATCCGAGAAATATTGTAGGCCTCTTAGATTTATAATGTATGGAGACAATATAATTGATAATGAGGAAAGACTTGTTGACCCTATTGTCTCTTATTTTAGTAATATTTTCAATGTTCTAGATCTTAATAACGATTTAGTCCATGATATAATCCTATTCACTATTAGTAAGGATGAAAACATTTTCCTAACCTATATACCCCTTGATTATGAGATCAAAGATGCAGTTTTTATTCTAAATCCAGATAGTTCTCCAGGTCATAATGGTTTTACTAATTCCATTTTTCAACACTAATGGTATATTATTCAACTTGATGTATATAAATTAGTTAAATAATTTTTTCTAATGTAACTCTTCCCCATAGTCTTAATTCCCAATTACTCTCCTTGATTACAAGAGTGAAAAATTCTAATAATTTTCACCATTTCATACCTTTATCCCTTATTAACAGACTCTACAAAATAATTTCCAATCCCCTTGATAGTAGGCTCGCTATAATTTCTAATAAAATTGTTTCCTGAAATTACTTTGTTGTTGTTAAGGGTCGAAGCATTCAAGATTGAATCTTATTGGTCTCTGATTTAACCAATATCCTAAATAGATCAAATTGAGGAGGCAAAATTTATATTAATCATGACATTAGAAAAGCCTTTGATACTATGGATTGGTGTTTTGTATATAAGGTTATTTAATGTTTTTGTTTCAATGATATATTTATTAATATAATTAAACCCCATTTTAGCTCTACTCATATTTCTATTATCATTAATGGATCTTCTGAGGGTTATTTAAATTTTAATAAATTTGATAGATAGGGTGAACCCATTTTTTTATCCTATTTTCTATTTCTGAGCATTATTTAAGCAAGATTCTCACCCTTTTAGTGAATCAATGTACACATAACCCCATCCTTGACTCGAGAAATTTGTATTTTCTTTATCACCTATTTTATATTGATAAAATTATCTTATTTTTACAAGGGGGGAAAATAAATATCCAAAATATGAAGATAGCTCTCTAACATTATCATGTTGTTTCAGGACAAGCTATAAAATGGAGTTAATCCTTTATTTTCTTTGGGAAAAGGTTTTCTATTGCTATAAAAATTAACATTAAGAATGAATTGGGTATCAAATAGGGTTTTTTTCCTTTCACCTATCTTAGTGTCCATATTTTTTGGGGAATTCATGAAAGTAGTTACTTTTCTAAAATTATAGATCAATTAAAAAATCAACTTTACTCTTGGAAAGGGAATTCTTTATTTATGGTTGGAAGAATTTTCCATATCAAATCCACCCTTGTTTTCGAAATGGTTTATTCTTTGATGGTTTTAAAATGGCCTATTAGACTTCTTAAATAAATAAATTTCTCCATTTAAAATTTCATTTGGAGTGGGAGAACTCCAAAAAGTAAGTTAATTATTATCCCATTGATTAATTTTTGTAAGCATATTGATAATGGTGGACTTGGAATCAAGAATATCAAGTTATTTAATGATTCTTTATAGGCTAGGTTCACTTCGAATATCCTGAATAACAATTCTATGGCTCTTAATTTTCCAAGAGGAAGGTTTCTAGAAAAATTAACGAATGGAATCCTGCTTTATATGGACTCTTAGATTTGGCTGGCCATCAAGTTTTATTTCTCCAAAAAAATTTCTCGCTCCATATGAGTGGTTAATATGGATTATTCACTAAATTTTAATTTGGATAACTAGACTATCTCCCCACTTATCTCCATGGTAGATCCCTTATTTTTTTATAGTAATGTTTAAATAAATGATTTATTGAACTATATGAGTATAGAATTACCTGATGATATTAATAATATAGTTAATAATTAATATTTTCTAATAATGATGATTTTTTAATATGGTAACCTACTAATAATGGAATTCTAGATTCTAAACTTTTCTATAATCACAATTTTACTGGAACAAATCGTGATTTTTCTTGGCTGAAAAGATTTGACAAGCCTTAGATCAGGACTTCCACATTTACTCTTATTTATAGGATTTATCTTAATTAAATTTCCACTCATAATTTTCTACAATTATTGTGTGTTCAATTATGTTCCAAATTTCATTTTTACAACCATTGTAAAGAAGATAATAACCAAATTTTCTTATCATGGGCTACTCCTTCTACTTTCTGGAAATACGTATATGATATTTTTGAATTGAGGTGGCTATAAATGGACTCCATCTAGAATAATTTATAGCATTGTACTTCTACGGACTCCTCTACATACATTAATAACCTTTTCATTATTGTAGTGGTTGAACTACTTCATGTGATCTGGTGTGATACGAATACATTTATACATTATAATAATATGTTCAATCTCTATGCAGTATAAGTGAGGATAAACAAATCTATAAAATAAGTTTGCTCGATTATGTAGGGTATTTTCCACAAATCCATTAGAGACATCACTATCCTCATCACATCAGAATTTGTTGAAAATAAAGCTAGCATAGGGGTACCTTTGAAGTATTATGGCAAGCCCCTTTTCCTGGTTGGATCAAAGTCAATGTATATAGTGCTTTAAAGGGAAATATGGGTCCCTTAGGTTATGGAGAAGTCTACAAGGATCATAATAGGAGGATTCTTGGATTATTTTATGGTACCTATTGTATTTCATCTTTATTAGAAGTTGAAATGTTTAGTGTTATCAATGCAGTTATTTTCGAAAGGAAAAAATGTTAGACCAACATATGGCTTGAAATCGATTCATCCATAATTGTACAAGTGGTCTAGAATGGTGTGGAGAATCTTTCATTTCCTCCTAAAAATTTATGGATAGACTTCCTACACTCACTTTCTAGGATCAACCATACTACAACTCATTCATTTCATGAGGTGAACACGGTGGAATATGGGATTTCCAATAAGGGAGTAAAAATTGACATCACTTGGATAGATGAAATTCCAATAGAATTGATATTTTTTGAAAAATATTGTAAAAAAAATCCCTATTTCTGGATTTTTAAATGTTTCAATTTTAAATATATTTTCCTTGGCCTTTTAGAACAAGGAATCACCTTTCTAAAAAATAGAAAAATAGATACACTTGTGAGACCAATGTGAGAAGAAGTCCAAACATGATTATGCAGAAAAAATATAACAAATATACATTCACATGGAAAAACATTGGTTTCTCAGTGAGTGTCCATTTTTCATCATGGTTTCAAGATTGGATTCTATAAGGGGAAGTACACATGGGGTGAATCCCTCACTTATTAACTTCTATTAGGGTGTGTTCACATCTATGAAAGGCATTCTTGTCGGTCGTATCTCTTAGTAGAGATGCATGTGTGAGCCACATATTTGGGGATAGACGCACCTTTGTGTTGCATCTCGTAGGAGAGGCATGACTTGTACCTATAATAGGTATGGTACTATGGAGGTATGTCCAACACCTAGGGAAGGGGAAGCATATCTCCTTGGACGATGGAAATAGAGGACTACCATGAAATAAAAAATAGAGAGGGTGGATACAATATTTTCATCTCTGAAACCATATAGATACTGAATACCAAGAAATTATATCCTTAAAATGAAGTCTAGTAGTTTTATTTAATGATGAAGATATATTATAAAATCCTAATATAGTGGGATACTTGAAATTTAAAAATTCATAAAATGATTCTCTAGTTAAACCTCATATCCTAAATATATAAATAGTTTTCGACTTTGTTAATTGCCCATTTGATCCATATCGATTGTTATGATTCACTCTCCCGTACATGGGCTCCCCCTCATAATAAAATGGTCAATGTGAAGAATAAGAAGTTTTTATTTTTTTAATAATATGTAGAAACTAAATAACTCATGTGATGATGATAACTAGTTCTTGAACAAGTAATATGAAACAGATACCAATGAGTGGCCTCAAATGAATTCATGAAATAGAACCTACCTTACAAACCTAAATGGATAGGTGAAACAAAATCTCTTTGGAGGAAAAAATGGCCAGGTCAAATGGAATATGTATTGCAAACCTCAAACGATCAGTTGAATGATCACCAATCATGCATACAAAAATAAAATTAAATCAGTGAAAATAACTCCTAAAATATTAAATAAAATGATTTTATTGCTAGGAATTTTGGAGAAGATACATGTATAAAAGTTATTGAGTAGTAGCATGGTAGAAGGATACTGAAATGGGGATGGATGATCCCAGAAAAAGTTGATGGAATAGAAATAGAAATTTTATAGATATTTCTAGATTACAACATTATAGGATTGGAATAATAAGGGGAGAAAAGCTCTACAAATAAAAAAAGATAAATGAATGAAATATTGAATTTGATCAAAAATACTAGCTAGAGTGATTCTTTGAGTACATAATATAATAGAATCATCTAGTTTAAGTTATCTAGAAAAATAGGTCATGCCTGATAATTGCTGAGTTCTTTTTAGAGAATCACTAAGAGAGAATCCTGAAGAAGTTACACTAGGATATTTTCACCTAGGTTTCCCAGGATACTTGGATCATGACTGGAGGGGGAAAGGGTTACACCAAGTAGGTAGGTTCAACCTGGGAGGAGGATCTTAGAGGGATCACTTGAAATAAAGATGAGGAAGGGATTTATAGATCCTTGATATGATAGTAGTGTCCATGAAAATATTGAGGGTGACTCGTTATTTTTTTGTATAAGTGATCTAAAAGGTTGGTCAACTAGTTTGGGTTGGCACACCTAGCCTAGGGCACATGGACATGACTCGGACTCAGAGAGTGAAAAAATAAGGAAGAAAGGGGATAGGGTTGGGAAACGCACTCTAATACCATGTAAAATGAGGATTCCCAGAATATGTACCTTTAAATGAGGTTGGATTGTTATTATTTATAGATGAAGAAAATGATAGAACATAAATATAATTCAAACCATTAACCATTGACTTAATAAAAAATTAGCCTAGTCAAATTCATATATAAATATCTAAATATTCTTAAAAAATATGATTGTTGGGAATGTACATGAAATAAATGTTTCATTAATAAATACAAAAATAATAAATAATCCTATTTAATTCAAGAATTATTTTTAAATAATATTTATTTAAAGTTGTATCAATTATTTCATCCCTAAAGGAGAACACTAATGTACATTCCATATTGGAATAATTAATAATTTGAATTAATGAAAGTTTATTTATGACTTAAGGAATTAATATTATGCATGATCATATTATATTTTTCCTTATTTTATCAATACACCACCGTGAATAAACTATTCTGATTTGAATAAACTATATTTCTCATATTAAAGTAGACAAATCCAATTTTTCCATGGTGTATTATATCTTGAATTGTCACTCTATATAAAAAAATATACTAATATTATAGATGTTAATAATGATTATAAAAGTCTTTTATGTGACATGGTAATGATTGATTTGATTAATTTTATGTTCATATGAATGAACATATAAAGTAACATCAAGTCAACTATTCCAAAAACTAAAAGTGAAAAAGAACTTATAAAATTTGAGGAAGAATAGTCTCTAGCTATTGAAAAGTCTATTCTCTATAAATTAATGAGTACATTAACCACTAGTAAGTTTGATGACTCTTTTATTATTCATGATTATTTCATTAAAAAGAAAAATATTATGGAAAGTCTAAAGTCATTCAAAATGGATGTGGATGAAAGCTACTATATAAAATGTTTTTGAAAATCATTACCATTAGATTATGGAAAATTAAAGATGAAAAATAGTACCATAATAGACAAATTGAATATGGATGAATTATATATTATTCAATTGTAAGAGGATATGAGTCCTCTAAAAGGAACTAGAAAAACATAAATAATGAAAATTTTCATTTTTCAGTGAATGTTGGACATTTTTGAGAAATATTGTCTAAAACGAGACACTTTATTCAAAAAGTAAGGAAAGTAAAATGATTATGTATGTTTTAAATCACAATTAAATGAAATTACACATAAAAAATTGTATAAATTTCTCATTTAATGGATCAAGTTTCTAATATGAAATCAAAATTTCTTATAAAAAATATCTCAAGCCCAACTAAAATTTTTATTTTCATAGGGTATAGAACTATGGTTCTAGTGAAAGAGATTGGTATATTTAATTTAGGTATTTATATATAATAATGTTTGGATTTACTTAAAACCATTTATTTACCCATTATATCTAGTAATTTGGTTTCATTATCAAAACATGATATTGTTAGATACATTTTTAACTTTGATAATACATGTTTTAGTTTATTAAGGAATACTAGCATGATTAATTATGGTTAGTTATGTGATGGAATATATAAATTTAATCATGATAATTTTTATGTTAAAAAACATATAAACATACATCATAATGTTGGTACTAAACATGTTTTAACATATGAAGGATTTTTTTATTTGTGGCATAAAAATTAAAGCCATATTTTAAAAAAAACAGGTATCGATTAATATTAAAATTCTTATAGATTTGGATTTCACTTACCAAAATATTTTTTCTGATTTTATTAAATAAAATAAAATAATTTATATAAATAAATGGTGGAAAACAATCAATAAACCCCTTTCGATCATACATACCAATATATACGATCTTTTGATATAATATTTTTTGAAAATAACAATATTTCATCACTTTTAGTAATTATTATTCACATTATGGATAAGTGTTGGTCAAAGTGTTTAACTACAGAGGGAGGTGAATTGAGTTTACCATAATAATCTCTATTAAAAATAATTTAAAATGAAATCCCCCAATTTAATTAAATTCCCAGTTAATCATAAATATAGAATAATATAAGTTTGACCTTCCAAAATATTTCTCAAAATGAGATTAAGGACCAGTTAAAATAATATTTGAAATCACTTTAACTTCAAAAACCATTTTACTTAATCAAATACTTTATACTAACAAATTTTAAAATTAACTATCAAAGTATAAGTTTTATTCCATATTTGAAAACAAAATGCAGTTTTAAATTTGAAATAAAGAAAAACAAAACTGAAAGATCACATAGAGGAGTAGACATGGTGTTCATTATCAAGATGAGAATTTATCCCATCCACTTGGAAATCACCCGCTCTAAATAAGATTATTATAACAATAATCAGATCCAAAACTTGGATCATGTATACGAACTACAACACATAGGTTGTCCAATCTCAAGGAATCTTCCACAGTTATGCATTAGAAGAGAAATAACATAGGAGATAGAATGCCTTAGTAAATAGACAAAAAAACACATTTCTTGAAATTAAATCATAAAACAAATATTGAGAGAGAGTAAATAAGTGAAAATATTGTGTTTCTCAATCTGTGAGGATTCAATTTTTCAAAGGTCCTTGAATATGTCTTGGAAAAGAGTTCGAAAAATTATCTCTAAAAGTGAAGGAAAATAGAGTGTCATAGAGTTTTGTTTTCAATATGTATTGTTCTTTTGACTCATTGTATAAAAGTATCTGGTTCTTTTGTATGTTTCATACTTTTACACCTGCATGTATTTTTGCATGTAAGACGCAAAAACCCTGTTACACCCTGAGATTTTATGAGAAATAGTATTTTTAATTTCATTTATGTCTTATGTTGTATGTTACACCAAGATTAGATTGTGCTATATGCAACACCGTATTAGCTTGTAGTATATGCAACATTATTCTGGTCTTGTGTTGCACGTAAGAGCGACCTTCCTCAATAGCATGTGTTGTACGCAATATCGAGTTTTACTAAACAACGATATATTGTTATAATATTATTATGAACTAACCATTATGAATATTATTAACCACATTTTTAATTTTATAACATTATAATTAATCTTACACGTTTTCTATAACATGGAATGAGAACAAAATCAATTTTTCATATAAAGGATGTATTTTTCAAAAAATGCAGTTTTGCCGTATTTTTTTGGCGCACCCATTTAAAATCAAATTTTTGACAAGTTTATAAGTTCAATTTGACAAATTAAACTTCTTCTTTTGAATCATAATATAAAAATTTATGTTGGATAAATTTTTGACATTATTCTAATAATCTTCATATTTTGATGAATAGTAAAAATACGCTAACTTTTAATTAAAACAATTATTTTCATCAAGATAATTTATATGGTTAAATTATAATATTGAATGGTTTAAAAGTATAAATAGAATATATTTTTACCATTTAATATAATATAAGTCATTATCATTAATTTTAAATTTAATTCATAGGTAAAAACATTTCAATCTTTTGCAATGTTTTAACTTTTAAAACCCGTTTTCTCAACAGTGGGATTAATTTTAAATTAAATACTACAACTTATGTGTATTGAATTTGGAAAAATTGATTCCATATTTGGAATCATTATATCCAAATTATTTTAATAGGCTACTTTTTATTTTTGGGAATTATGAATAGTAACTACGGTAAATTTTATTTACCACAGTTAAAGGTAAATCAGGTAATTAAGGGTAAAAATAATATTATAAAATAACACAAACACTTGTCTTAATATCATTGTTTGATTTTATTTCTCTCTAAAACATACTTGGGTCTAAATGTAATCTATTGAAACCCACTTGGATGAGATTAAGACCTTTAATTTATTTTATTTAAAGGTAAGTGAAATATGTCTCACTCAAACTTTATTAATTAAATTATTTTTATATAAGGTTATACCGAATATAAATTCGATTATAAATACTCATTTGAAAGATAAAATGTTTTTATCCATCATGGTAATTTGTTTTTAATTTTTAATAAATGTATAATTACCTTAATAACTTATACATTAATGATGCAAAAATTATTTATCTAGTGAAAAATCAATAATATAGATTTTATTAAAATAATAATACCCATAAAAAGGACCAAAAACATGACAAAACCTTATTAGTCGAGTATATATATACCCTAAGTATCCAAGGGTAGACTGGTGGACCATTTGGAGCCTTATAAAATAGATTATGACATTTATATTTTTTTTATTTTAAATGATGTCAAAGTTTCCACCTTCATAATTTAATAAACATATCATTTTAAAAGATGGGTGTTTTAGAAGATAAATTCGACTAAAAGTATTCTTATGAAATATAATATATTTAAATTCATCATAGTATTTTATTTTTAATTTTTATGAAACAAATAAGTATATTAAATAATTATACGAAAATGTTTTAGTAATTATTTTATTAAGAGAAATATCAAATAAATGGTTTTAAAAATATTAAAATAGATATTAAATGAACTAATTAATGTGCTCCACTAATTTTATAGAAAAATATGAAATTTTAGGAATCTATTTAATATTTTTGTTCGAACATATCTTTTTTGTGAATTTATTTAAATTAAAATAAATGAATAATGTCAAAATTGACACAATTGATATATACAAAATTGACATAATTGATATTTTATAAAAATAACATATTATTAAATTGTTTAAAAATCACAAAAATATTTAAAAATTAAAAATTAAAATTTATATGGTCTAAAATGTCATAAATTATCCAATTATGGACAATTCACAACACATAAGTAAGTATTTATAACCATTTAAAATTTAGAATATTATTACCACAAATAAGATTAAATAGATTAAATAAGCGTAAATAAAATTGATAAGGTTTAAAATAATTTCCCATAATGTATAAATTTTAATTTATGGTGATATTAAAAGCATATCTCATCTAATATTCTAATTTGATTCATTTTGTAGGTTTTTAAGTGGGGTTTGAGTTTATTATAAATTAATATTTTGCAGTGTCCAAAAGTGCCCCTCTCCTCTCTTATAAAAGGAAACCCCTTCCTCTTCTCTTCACTCCATTTTAATACTTCAATCTCGGCCAAACCCTGTCAATTACTATTCTAAACCCATCTAGTTATAGTATATAGGTTCTATACTTCTCAAAAGACCAACTCTAGTGCCCTAATAGGAAGCTTAAAAGAGGGACGTCAAGGAAGAGGTAATCTCTTCTACCGATTATTTCAAGTTTCTTTCTTCTTATACTTCCTCTTATTTAGTTGTTTCATTATAAAGTAATAACATAAGTATCACTAATACACTGATATGTAATTATAAATATGAAACAACCCTATTTCACCTTATATCCATCCTACGAAAAATGAAATCACCGCGCGTGGATATGTACTGCTTACCGTCTCCACGCCATGGTGTAATATGTTTTTCCACCATCACCATACTTGGATGGGTATAATGGTGGAAATAATTACAATATATTATTATTATAACATCATACTAATTCTGAAATCTTATATCATCCACTCCAATTCCATTCAATAATTATGGTAACGATATCATCGCTCGTTCGTACGTACGGATTACCGTCTCCACGACGCGATGAGATTCATTCTCCATGTTAACCATTCAAGAATGATTATAAAGTATATATAATAAATAATCATGAAATATATGACATAATAATGATACTGGATTTATTTAGATGTTATTTAATTACTTCCATTCAATTTAATAAGGAAATTAAAACAGCGATCATGAGTACGTACGACCTACCGTCTCTATGAACGGCATATTTCATTCCATTTATCGATCTATTATATATATATATATATTATTATGAATATATACTATATATAAATCATGTTTTACATTATTTTAGTAATTAATCCTGATATATGTAATCATATGAATAATTAGAAGTCAAAACACGTACGACAAATGAAACGATTTTACCCAAAACACTACTTTAACATGGAATTGACAAATGAACGGGTAATATAAAGTCATATGTGAACCATATAAGATATCATAAATATTATTATGGTTATGTTAAAAGTTATTTATATGTTTAAACCCACTATATAGGGTCTTAGACACATATGGAAGAAATTGGGCATAAGGTAATGGATAATTATTCCAATCTCGTTCTTATCTGAGATTGTTTATTCGTAAGTATTTATAGGGGTTATATTTATCATCCATGTACATGTTTTATGGAAAAAAGTTTTCATAAAGTTTTTAATATTCTTACATGTATGTTTAAAGTCATTTTTACCTCTTTTTGACTTTTACTATGTAGTATGGAATGAATCTTTCTTTTGTTTACCATACGAGGTGCTTTTTGACTTTTCCAGAAAAATTACGAGAAGAATGTTTTTTTTACATATACAGCATGAATAGATATTTACAGTTTCATAACGCCATATTTCCATGAAGCTTCCTATACATGATTTCATGATTATTTTCAAAAAAAATCCTTTTCTTTTAAAATTTCATGGCATTTTGAGAAAAGAAAATTATTTTGAAGAAGAAAGGATATTTTCCTCAAGAATTCATTTCAAGTGTTTTATCAAAACTATTTTCCATCTAATATGACATTATTTAATATGTTTATGTTTCAAGTATAATTTATCTATTATTTACATGGTTTCATTTTTCGTATGATGAAATGATATCCATTTATTTTATATGGATTATGTTATGATGGGATGATGTTTATGAAAACCATTTTATTCATTGGGTTATAATGAATGATTTATGTTCATTTTGTGGAACATTAAAGAATGATTTCATTATGAGATGGGTGGGACCTATATTTTCCTCCAATGCATTGGGTAAAGATTTATATCTCATGATATAGACATGGCTGGAACAACAAGTAAAATCTGGTTCAGTGATACAATGATGGAATGACAAGTATACCTAGTTCAGTAATGAACTTTTTCCATTGTGATGGTCTTGGCAGAAATGCCTTGGCTACAATGGAAATCATATCATGTGCTTAATTGTTTCCACAATTACATGTTTTATCCCTATGCTATTTTATCATGATTAATGTTCCTTTATAATCTATGCCTTATGTACTGCCAATATTTATGACATTACTCATGATTTTGATGTTTTATGTTCATGTTTTTACATTCAAATGTTTATGGATTGTTTTATGTTCTCCATGTTTACCCTTACTAAGCATTTGAGATCACCCTTTTTATGTTTTATTTTCCCCAAGATATAAATAAAGGTTTTAGGTATGAAAACAAAAGGGTAAGATCTTTATGGAAGATGTTGAAGATCTTTCACCATTATTAGAAGATTATGTTCAGAGTTTCCAAAGACACTAAACTATTATGGTCTTTGGGTGTCTATTTTTGTTATATATTCAGTATTCCGAAAAAGTAATGTAATGTCCATATATGTCAATCTTGGGTCTCTACAAACCCAGCAATGCTCACGATGAATATTTTTGAAATATATAGCTCTATAGGTCCAAATATTCATTGGAGAATAATAATAAAGATATCCTAAATCCTCAAACTGGGCATAAAATCATGAAACCTCTGACTTGGTCTTTAATACATCTGTGGAGTTGTTTAGGAATAATTATTTATAAAATTCTTGTGAGTTTTTATGCATTAAATCCCATAAACTATATTTTGTTAGAATTAAATTCGAATGAATTATAGAATAGCGGTAGTAGAAATAATAATGGTGGATCGAATCTAATGGTATCATAGATCAACAGTAGCATGGCTAAGTGGTAGAAAAAGACAATAGTAGCACATATAATGGTACAAAGTATATGGGTAGCATGTATGGTGGTAGAAAAACTTGGAGATAGGATGTATGATAGTAGAATAACCTGGTGGTATCACAATTGAACTAATGGTGGCAAAAATCTGGAGGTAGAAGAATTGAATTAACGATGGAATATATCTAGAGGTAGCAGAATTGAACTAATGATGGAACATATGTACAATGGTTGTCATATTTAAACTAGTGGTAGATATTTTATATACATATCCAATTTTCTTTTATAAATTATATACTATCATAAAACATTAAGCTCATTAGAAACCAAATAAACATTATTTGTGATGATTAAAATAATATGGTTCTGAAAATATCCCCCTTTTTATGATCATAAATCATGGAATTTTATAAAACAATTATAAAACAATGATAGGAATAAGTAGATGAAACATAAGTAATGATATTTTAATAACATTTCAAATTTATAATGAGAGATATTTTGAAACATTTTTCCTTGAATCATAATGAAAAACATAAATTGTAAACATAGAGTCTTAAAAATAAAACATGAAACTTGAAAGGTAAATGACATAAAAATAATTTCTTTCCCTTTTAGGTTTATCAAAAATATAAGAAAATGAATATAGTACAAATATAATATGTAATAAAATATGAAATGGAAGAAAGAGATCAATAAAAATAGTACATAAAAATACAAGGGAATAAATAATCCCAAAAAAAAGACCAATCCTATTCTAAATCACTCTCAACTCATTGGGAGGTTGGATCAATAGGGAATTTTACTTTTCCATAGGCAAGGGCCACTGATTTAGAGGATGAGGGTGAAGATTAAGTCTAAGGTAGATCTCAGATAACCATTGGTATGACATGTCTAACTATTTTGTATGGATGCATACATAATGGCTAAAATTTAGGAGGAAGAGGTTCATAAAATGGTACGACAGTAAGGGAACACATAAAAATAGCCTTAGGTGCCACAACTATTGTACCAAATACATACAAAAAAGGATTTTATGAAGTTCACAAAGTCCATGAATATATTTCTACCACTCTTTATAGAACTGATTTAGTCCTTCTTTTCTTCCATAAAAAACATGAACAAAGGATCCAAGACTTTGAGACAATGTACCTATTCCTTAAAGTCCCTGGTGGAAGGTGGAATTCTTAAGTTCTCATATAAAAACTTAAAGTGATAATTAAACACATGATTTTTATATATTATAGAAAGATAGTATTTGATAAACATAGCGATGATTTCCCTATCACTTTGGGCTTCATTCAAACACACTTTTACCAGTTTATATATATGATCACCATGCTTTCTAATTCAGCATAGATATTCTTGATGAGATTTATGAACATCACAAATAATGGCTTGAAAATACTCTCTAACAATTTAGTTGATCATCTCACCATAAAATAAGGAAGAAAGAGGAGAAGTAGTGGATATAGAATAAAAAATAGATGGTAATCTTTCCAACCTCTCTAAAAATAGATGTCTGGATAGTAGAAAGGGTGTTCATAATCTCCTCCATAATAGACCTCATGGATTCCATCTCATTGGCCAATCTTTTATTCTTAATATCAGCCTCTTGAATCTTCAAAATCATTTTGGGTTGAATATATAAAATGAAAATATCAAATATGTGATGAGTATTGGCTTCACTAAGTTGAGTAATAAGAGGAGCCTAAGATCTCATAATACCACTAAAATAAGAAACTAACCTTTATCTGAAGGCATCAAAATCATCTCTGTTAACATAATCTGAATGAATAGAGTTGACAGTATGAATAGGAAAAGGAACTCTCTCAGAACATGGAAAATGGCCTCTACGTGTTCTAATACAGTAGTTGGAGCATCAAATGGAATAGCCTAAAGCGATCCAGTATCATCAATCTAGTCAAAAAAATATCCCTTTTGTTATATTCCTACAGAAACTAAGATATCAGGTCCACCATGCTTTGGTGGACTATTGTGATCATCATCACTACCATAATCTCCATCTAAATGAGGATATGAATATCCAGGAATATTTGACCTAGGATATGGTTCCTCATTAAATTCAACTTCATCCACAACTGAGATAAAAGGCTCATCCCTCTATATTTACTTCTAGCTAGAAAAACATAGGGATTCCTCTCCCATAAAAGATTCCTTTGGATCACCTCTAAAAGAAGAAACATCATCAGCTAGATAAAAAACCTGGTATCTCCATAGCCCTAGTAGAAACAAAACCAATAATATTGGGATGATGTGACTGATACTTCCCAACATCATCATCAGCATTATCATTATAATGACCTTCTGAATCATGAGTTTCGTCACCATTTTCATTCTAATCATTAGAAACTTCCACCACTTCTATAGAGTTTTTAGAATAACTCTGAATTTTTTATTCACTAGATACTTCAATCTTTTCTTCTTCTCCTTAACTCAAGATACTCTCTCTAGAATGGATAGAAATAGGTGGGCTTGAAACTCTATAAAATGAAAAGGTAATTTTAGTGATATTTGGATCACTTCCTTCCTCATAAGAACCAATAGCCTCGTCATCTTCTTCCACTTCTTCTTATACATTCACATTAGAAGAATAAATAAAAATATCATTAGGCTCTAATACAGAGTCAATAACATTCTTGGGTCTGGAAGAGTGTTCTACGGGATTAAAATCCTCAGAGAGCTTATCATTATCCTCAATCCATTTCTTCATCCATGGATTCTAGTTCACATTCATTCTTTTACTATTATTTTTTATTAAACAAAAACAACCACAAATTACCTCTACTTTATTTTATTGATCAACTAATCCCTTTTCTTATAGAATAACTGAGATCGAATTAGTAGAAATATAAGGATTAGAACTGTATGTTGACTTTCACATCATCATCATGTACAATATATTATATCTATACAAATTATCTTTATCCCCGCTTTTCATAACAAATAAAAGTAAAACATCCTAATATATAATTGTATTAAAATAAAATTTTCTATAACATAGAATCTAAAAAATTAATTTTTATATAATTATACATTAACCATCTACATCAATTGAAGTAGGTCTCCTCAATATACCATCCCTAGTTAGTTCCAGTAGTGCATCATTTTATAAAAATAACTCACTATCACTTTGTATAGAAACTTGATAGTCATAAAGAATCTTAAATGAGGTATATGTATACTCATAGATAATTTTTCTAAATAAATTCTATCTTTATTTCCATATATCATACTCTGGATGGTTTCTTTTTTCACCAAATATATACTCTGCATATTAGTAAAACTAGTGAACCAACCTTGGATAGAAAGTTCTATCATTTCATGAAAACCATTATAACCATCCCTAGTCCTGAATAATCTTTAGAACCATTTAATTTCTTAATAACATCCACTCTGCATCAATTTATTTCTCTATAAAAACGACATGGTTTGAAAGCTAGGGGTTTCTCAATTCGAATGAAGCATGACTTAGTTCTTCATGAAATATCCTATCATGCCTCAATCCTTCTGGAGATGATGATGAAGGGAGATTAAATCTACCTATTTAACTAAATAGAAATGTGAAGGATGAGTGAAATTATGGTTTAAGGTTGTAATATAAGGAGAGTCATAATAGTTCAAAGGGTGGGAGTGAGAAAGAGAGTGACTCAAAATCAAATTAAATTCAAAATTTTATCATTTTGGGATTCGAAATCAGAATATAATAAAAAATAAACATGTAAATAAAATAAAAATTTAACACAAAAAATTAGCATCGGTAGCAAAACAAAAAATGATATCGGTAGATCACTCAATGGTGCATCATTCTAATGGTGGATCATTCCAATAATGGATAATTAAAATAGTAGATCAATCCAATGGTGGATCAGTACAAAGGTAGATAATCCCAAAGATGGATCAGTTATAGTGGCTCACCCAATGGTGGATCACCAATAGTGGCTCCCCCAATGGTGGATCACCAATGGTGGCTCACCTAATAGGGGATCACCAATTGTGGCTCACCCAAAGATGGATCACAAATGGTGGTTAATCTAGTGGTGTCTTATCTAATGTAAGGATTAACAAAAAAATTGATAACTAGATCATGTTTGATTTATCTTTATCTAACAACATTAAAGGGTTTCTTAAAAATATCATCAAGATGATGTTTAGTTCTTATGAATTCATGAGTTATATCACCCTTTTGGAAATGATCTCTCAAAAAGTGATTTATTACATCAATATGATTTTTCCAATAATGAGATACATGATTCTTAGAGATATTTATCGCACTTGTTTTGACATAGTTTATATGAAGATTCATAAATTCATATCCATAGTATATCAATGTGTGTTTCATCTAGAGAATTAGTACACAACAACTTCTTGCAGCTATGTATTCAACCTCAGTAGTAGATAGTGCAATAAAATATTTCTTCTTCCAACAAAAAGATACTGGAGACTTTCCCAAAATATGACATGTTTTGGATTTTATTTTTCTATATAAATGAAAACCACAAAAATTATCATCTAAATAACTCACTAAGGTAAATTTTTATCCTCTATGATAGAAAAATCCTAAATTGGTTGTTTATTTTAGGTACCTGAAAATTATTTTAACCACTATCAATTGCGATTATTTAGGTTTTTCTTGAAAATCTAAAAACAAAAAAACACGAAACATATTATATGGTCAAATAGTAGTTAAATATAATTAGCTTCCAATCATACCTCTATAAATGGTTTGATAAACTGGATTTCCAATTTCATTCAGATCCATCTTATAAGTGGTACTCATGGGAGTATCACTAATTTTAGTTTTATCCAAAAAAAATGTTTTAGAATTTTTTATTATACTTAATTTTATTTAAAATAATTTCATCTTTATTTTGAAAATTTTTAACACCAAGAAAGAATTTAATTTCACCCATTAAATACTTTTCAAATTCATATTTCATTATTTTAAAAAAACATTAAACAAATAATTTTTATAAGATCCAAAAATAATATCATCAACATAAATTTGAACTACTAAAATATATTTTTAATTTATTTTTATAAAAATAGTAGGATCATCAATTTCTTTTGAAAAAAATTAGAAATTAGAAAAGAGTTGAGCCTATCATACCAACCTCTAGGAGAATATTTTAAACTATATAAATATTTTGTTAATTTAAAAATATGATTTTGAAAATGATAATTTTGAAATCCAAGTGGTTGTTCAACAAAACTACCTTAACTATATAACAATTTAATAATTAACTTTTGAAATATATTTGATATATTTTATAATCACAATTTTTTCCATAAAAATTCACTATTCTGATGGATTCAAGTCTAGCCACTGGTGCAAAGGTTTCCTCTAATTCAATGCCATCTTCTTGATTATATCCTTGTGAAACCAATCTAGATTTATTTCTAACTATAGTTCCTAACTCATAAACGTTGTTTCTAAACACCCACTTAGTGTCAATAGTAATAATATTGTTATGTCTAACTACTAGTTACCAAAATTCATTTCATTCAAGTGTGTTATGTTCTTCTTTCATTTCCATCACCTATAATTCATCATTAATCACATCATTGACGTTCATAGGTTCAATATATGATAATAATGCTTGATGTTCAACCTGATTTATAAAAGAATATCTTTTTTTGTTACTCAATCTAGGTCCCCAACTATAGTATCTAGAGAATGATATTTATGAGTCTTAACAGTTCATGGAATATAAGGGATAGAAATATCACCGTATTCTATAGGTTTAGGTTAGGGTTTTTGTCAAAATTGGATTTTTTTTCTTCTTTAATAGAAATTTTAGAAGGTCTGACATTGATATTTAGATTTGATAGATCATCCCCAAGGTCTTCAAAATGGGGTCTTAGGCTCATGTGGATTTGTTTCATAAAATTTTATATGAACAGATTCTTCCACAATATTTTTTCTTTTATTAAATACTCTATAAGATTTACTAGAAGTTGAAAAACCATGTAATCTTCCTTCATCACTATTGGAAGCAAATTTATCAAGATTATTCTTGATATGAAGAATAAAGACAATGAAATAAATAAATCTAAATTAATTCACCTTTTTTCTACCATTATATAATTCATAAGGATTTTTCTTTAAGAGAGGTATTATAAGAACTCTATTACCAAGAAAGTCTAGTCAGAAGCAATGCTTATGACCATTTATTAAGAAGAAATAAAAAAGTACCGATAAGAGGTGGATGGGATAAAAAAATAAATATCCAAATCCAAATAACACAGGATTAAATATCATAATACGATATATCATTTCCATAATCAAAGTCATTGGCAGGCTCCCACTCACATTGAGATTTATCCTGATTAAAAAATTCTGAGTCCATATTCATGTTCATCTTCGAAGACGATCTAGTAGACATGTTCTTAGGAAGGTTAGAATAATCCTTGTGTGGTCACCACGTTGAGGGAACATAGGTGAAATCCTCACCATCATTCATCATTTCCTTGCCACTCAATATTAACAAGTTGTATTCATAGCTTCTATCCAAAAATAAATTGGCAAGTCATACTCCTTGATCATGTTCTGGGAAATTTCTTGAAGATTTTTATTTCTCCTTTCTATAACACCATTCTTTTGTGGGTCCTATAAGCTTAAATGTTTTGAATATATCCATTTTATAATTAAAATGATTCAAAATGTTGATTTTCAAACTCACAGTCGTGATCACTCCTTAAGGTCTTAATTCTAAGTCCACTAATATTTTCTACATATTTATTATACTTGGTAAAATAAGAACAAGATTCACTTTTCAATGCTAGAAAGAATAAACAAGTAGACCTAGAAAATTAATTTTTAATAACACGAATATAGTGTTTCTCATTCAATATAGAAACTATAGAATGTCCAAAAAAACCCATGTGAACTAAATCTTGGCATTGAGAAGTTGAAACGTATTCCTTTAATTTGAAATTGGTTTTTATGTTTCCCTTTTTGACAGGGGTTTCAGAATTTATCGTTTGGGGATTATAGTTTTGGTAGATCTTTTACTAACCCTTTCCTACTTATCTTTCTAATTAAATGAATTTATCAATGGTCAAGTATACTATACCAAAGATAGGATTAAATATGAAATTCATATAGACAAGGAATATTTTGGGAAAATAATGAATATAAATTAATAGTATAAACATTATCATTTATCATAGCAGAAAAAACGAAGGTATTTTTAGAAACAAAAAAAATTAGGCATTATTTTCAAATTTAATGTGAAAAACATCATTACATAGTTGTGACATGATAATTATATTATAGTTTAATCAATTTAAAAATAAAACTTTAGAAATTAAAATTGTATTATATTTACAAATTTGGACAGGGACAATTATTTTCCCTTTGGAATTGTCACCAAAAGTGAAGTGACCACTATCTTCCTTGATCAGGTTCTTGAAAGTTTAATAATCATTAGTCATGTTTCTGGAATAACCATTATCCAAGTACCATAAGTTATTACTATATCTTCTCAAGAAGGTTCCATACAAAGAAAATTTTACACCAAAACTTACTTTGGTTCCCAAATTTCATTGGGTATATAAATGTTAGAAATCAAATCTTTAGGAATAAAAAATTTCTCAATAGGTTTCCTATAAGCATATTTAAACTTTTATAAATAAAAACTATTTTTGGTCCAATTGAAAAAATAAATTAGTAAAATATTTTTCCAAACTGGAACTAGGAATACAACTATTTTTAATGATCCTCTTCAATTGAGGTTGATAACCAATTCTAGTAGTGTACTTCGGAGTAGTTCTCTTTCTATGAATTGGAGTAATAGTATTTCTCCCATTTGTAAATGTTTCCATATATTTCTTTAATTTCTCATCATATAAATTTAATTCATTTTTCTCCGTTAATAAAAAAAATTATCTTTCTCAATAGTAAGAATAGTTTTAAAACTAGTAGTTAAGGCGTGTTACATATTTAAAATCATATATTTATCTTTGAGTTCATTAAAAGTATCTCAAAAAATTAAAATATTCGAAAATTTATTTAATATAAATGTTCTCATATTTTTTTCATATCTTGAAAAATTTGAGATATAAACAAGATTAGTAGAAAAAACATTGGATTCCTCATATGTGGTTATCATGAAACACATATTATCACTATCATGTTTATCCTACTGGGTTGAGTCTCAATCACTCAAGATATACTTAGAATAACTCCATGTTTCTTTCATGAATTTCTTAAATATTTTATCCTTTTCATCAAACTTCTTCTTGAGTTTTAACTTATGGAATTCATCTTTCACATGACCTTTCCTCTTTCACTCATAGAAAATTATTTCATTCATAGTATCATGTTTCTTCCAGTTATTTATCCAATTACCTCAATTTTTATATTATCCTTTATAAATGGGTTTTATAAATAAATTATTCCACTTATAATTTTTTTGGATATTCTATCCATGTGGGACATTTCTTCATCACTATTAGCATATAACACTTCATCACTTGAACTGTCATCTTGTATTTTATCCTATTTTGAAGGCTATATATTTTCTTTTTGGTCTATCCTATTTCTCTCTATTTCCCTTGAGTTCTTCTTCATGCATCATCATCTTATCTATCATCTTCTTAATAGGTAACTTTCTTACATCACATGAATCTCGGATTCACACTGAAGTTGCTTTCCATCTATCTTGTAAACACCTAAACAAGCTCATCACTTGATCTTTGTTAGAAATAGGTTTCCCTAAAGAATTAATTATGTTCATGGTCTCATTAAACCTAAGATACATATTAGAAATATTTTCATCAAGATTCAATTTAAAAGATTCATATTTAATGGTATAGTTGATAGGTATTGGGGCCCGTAGTAGAATTCGGTGGGCTGGGGATTTTAAAAAATTTCATCGAAGGGATGACAGAACTTGTCATCGCCAATGATCCAATCCTCGGTAAGGTCCAAGGATCTCGCGTAAATTATAAATATTACCAAATTAAAATGAAAACATACCCATTTCAAATATGAAGTCTTGGTCGACTGAAACTAGTTGATGGCGATCGTCGCTTGAAGGATCCACAGCAGGATCCCCCTAGATCATCCACACACGCTTCAAAAATCCTCTGGAACATCGGTCGTCAAATTCTAGGTTCTAGCGTAGTGATCTAACAATTTCTTTGATGCCCCAATGATCATATAATCGATATCCCTCCGATTATTGGGGAAGATCTTGATCCATGCTCTTGGATCAAATTCTTCTCTCTCTAGGTAGAGGGAGGAGAGAGAGGCTCTCATTTTTCATTCCATGAAATGAATGAATATTAACATGGAGATAGGGCCTCACCACTATTTATAGTGGTGTTGAAAAATACCTGGTTGGGTTCCCTGGCCCCCATTTATTTCAACGTCCACTAAATAAAAAAAATTGACAAACTAAACTATGTCAATATTATTAATTATTTTATCAAATACTTGAAATATATATAAAATTTATTATGTGATAAAAATCAAGCCATTTAACTCGACTCGCTATCCCGCTTAATATTAAATGGACTTTGAATATTAAAATAATATTCATTTGATTAATATGATCTCGTATTTACTAAACTTGTAAATACATTAAATAAATTCAATCCCAAATATTCATAACTTGAATATT
Source organism: Viscum album (assembly GCA_963277665.1). NCBI lineage: Eukaryota > Viridiplantae > Streptophyta > Magnoliopsida > Santalales > Viscaceae > Viscum > Viscum album. The sequence goes on from OY728159.1 coordinate 1,669,623,493, forward strand.
AATTTATTTATTTAATTATTGGGGATCGATAACTTGAAATAACTATGTACTATAATCTATTTTTCATTAAATATCTCATAAAGCATAATGCACACTTATGTCATCGTCCTTTTCTTGATTTAATATTTTTTTATCTATCCAGATGGATTTGCCTTTCTACTACACTGGCCAAAGACTTATAAAGGCAGAACCATCCTGGTCAACCAGGCCTGAGATATACAACTTCCTAAACTTGGAAGAAATAAATCACTTCTTGTTCATTCAACAAAAGTCATACCGACAACGACACACCCAACACAAGATACCTCGATATGATTTCAATACCATGGTTTTTGACTTGCATCAATGTATGAAATAAAATGGTACACACTAGTAATGATATCAAGTTAGGAGACCAATACACATGTCAATAGATAAGAACAACCAATGACACCAAAAACATATTGTGTTCATATTGGCGGGTTTGTCCTCATGATTGCACTACTAGAGACCCCCAAGTGCGAACTTCATGAGAAGAAGTCTCAGTGCTTATGAGCCACCAACACCTGATAGTCAAACATATATTTTTTCTAGTCAGTAAGATTTATCTAGACCATAGAACATATACTTAATATTAATGTCATAGTATCTCAAGGTTCTCATTATATCCTGGGATATGCTATAACCTCTCAACATGAAAATTAATCTTTGGACATTACCATTTCAATAGTGGATACAAAAAATTATACACTATAATGGAAAGAAAACATCATGTATAATTAACTATATACATGATATTGTAATCAAAAGTTTGACACAGTTGGGTCTAGGGAACCCACTATTTCAACACTCCCACATGCACTAGAGCCAACATGCTAACCAAACTTGTTAGCTACTCACATGATAAAGAACATGCTTCTGGTGAGTAATGGATTTAACTGCTGGACCTGCCACATTTTCACCACATGAAATATCTATTGTATGCGACCTTATCTTCTTGATTAAAACTGTTCAAGATAATTTATCCCTTATTATATCACTATTGTCTATTTTCATAACTTTACCACTTTTCTAGTAATAATATCATAATTTACATTATGATAATACATTTCTTACTTGGTGAAATTCCAAGAACTAGAATAAATCGTTGCATTTAACTATATCTTAGCTTCCTTAGAAGCTGCAAGGTACTCGGTATTTATAGATATGGATACCACTGGATTCTATGAGCTTGACTCTCTAATCTCCATAGCCTAAATGCGATACCAGATCAAATTGAACTAAGTATTACTAGTTTGTATCCCACCATAACTAGTATACCTTCTTCTACATATACCAAGTACATATCATTTGTACTTGTCAATGTACAAGATGATAGTTTTGACTTCTTCACTTGTAGTGCTCTTGGAGATAATTTATATCTTCCTACTATAAAGTATATCCTGGAAGTATCAATTCTTGTACATATCATGGAATATGTGATTGATCCATCACTAAAGTGTATAGTACTCAATTAAAAACATTAATCTCTTCCATGTTCTGAACATGTCAACCTGGAGAGATTAATCCATGTGACATTGTCAAAAATTCTAAACTTGAATTGTTCCAACTTGTATTTTTTAATACAACGCCATTGTATGTATGATTGACTGGGTCCAAGAAACCATTAGATCTACCTCAGTAGATATTGTTCCCTAGAACTTAGGTTGCTAATTTTAGTCAATCACTAGATAATTAATTTTATCATGATATTATCTAACTGTAAGATCAATATATGTTTTCCATATGTTGTCAAACATATTTATATTGAAAACTTTAGTGATCCTACTAACCTTCGGTCGATATAAGGAAAATATTCATTTGAAATGAATGCTCTAAGATCTTATTTCTTACTGGATTCCTAAACTAGATTTTAGTAACTTGCAACCATTATTAGCATCCAATGGTGTCATCATCCCTTTCCAGTTGCGTCTTATTGTCACTGTCCATGAAATTTGATTTTGACATCCAATTTCCAATATAATGATCTTAGAAGATAGTTATGATAAGTAAAATTCTAATGAATTTAGGCATAACTACTTGGTATAACCAATCGATCCTTATTGGTACCAGGCTTGTACCATCCATGTATCATCTCATTTGAATACCCACCACAGTATTCAATTATAATCCCCTTTGTAATTTGATACATAGAATCCATTATTGAATTTTAATTGATATTTTCAATAATAAATAATTTCCATATACTACTTATTGTAGGATTTATCATTCTCAATGAATGATGTATCACCAGATATAATGAAATCAAAACCATAACTTTGATTTTTATCCTTCCGAAACAGTATGTGTCTTTGGAACATTCATATTCCACATGTACATGTGCAACTTGTTTCTATGCCAACAATTTGTGCATCTCAAGAATTGACTAAACCCAAGTCAATCTTTCTCACACTATCACTAATAGATATGTGCACCCTTATATAGAAATGTAGTCTTATAATTTACTATATCTTTTCAATCTTAGGGATTTATGTAATATCCTAAACAACATTTAGGATATTTACTTAGATGCACCATGTGTTTAGATTGATGCATGTTTGTTTGTTTTTCCTTAACAAACGCTTTTCATCTTTAACACATGTTCTATGACATAATGAATTTTCATCATAGTATGAATCTTATGACATTCGTTTTTCATTTAGAATATTTTTTATGGTTTTATACCATTATTTGAAAATCATATCTTGAAATATGATGGAAGTTACTATAGGTTGAAACATTGATACAACTTTTATCATTACATTGATGTATAAAATGTGCGTTTAGGAATTACTCCACACTACATTTTCTTGATCAATGTTAATATGTAATAATCATCATCGTTCCTCCTTATGAACATCAATATTGTGATGTAGATAAGATAACATGCATTTAGTAATTACTCCACGATACATTTTCATGGTTGATGATTTCATAGAAAAGATATTCTTGGGCCTACCGATCTGAAGCCACTCATATCTTTTGACCATACACTTACTTCACTTAAACATTCCTTAACAACTTTAAGGAATCTTATGAAGTATATTTAACTCTAGCTTTCCTTTGGAATAGTCACACTCTCGTTTGAACTAACCCTAAAATATTTTTCCAATACCTTTATTTCTAAAGGTTTCTTTGTTTAAACTAAAGATGTCAATAATACCAAATGTGTTTACCTATTCCAAACCAAAATACCATACTGGTTATATAATTGATGTCCAATTTTAGTTTTACTATATAAATAATTATATTTCCACAACTGGGTAAGTATTATATTTTATACTCATCATGTGTTGCCTTTGATTCAAGTATGTCTGAACTATTTGTTGAGTATGTTACACCAAAAACAACATTCATTCCTGAACATGAAATAATGTATCATTATTTCTAAAGGGAATGTGAGATAAATATTTTGGTTATACTCAATAACCTATTCAACTAAAATCATTCACTTGGAAATTAGAAGTTATGTGTTTCTCACCTCTGACTTAGGAATCATCCTTTCTGAATTGCTTGGAGAAGACACTTTACTTCTTATAATGTTACTATACTCACTTGGTTACTGTATTTAAATACACATATGTTATTGTCATATTATATTAAATACCCAATAACTGTGTTAGAAACATTAATTTATATTGATGAATATACCTGAACGAGAAGCAGGTACTTTCTTCTTGTATTTCAGTTCATTGTGTTTTAAACTTCCCTAAATTTATTTCATTATATGTGATGAAAATAACCTCCTGTTAAATAACCAACCACTTTATTTAAATGAAATTATGAAGGTTCCTTTAACGTAACTTTCCATAGGCCTTTTTTCCTTGTCTTTCAATATATTCACAATAAGAAAAAAAAGATGGTTTTATCTTTAATATTCTTATTTCTTAGTGAATGTTACCTCAAAGGTAACAAAACACTTACAATATTCTATTCATTAGTATCCTTTAAACAAAACTAGAGTAATTGGTTGTAAAAGGAATAATAGTGGGATTCCATGAAAAATTATGAACTTTATTTCACTTTACAAAATGCAAGTGAAATCATCACATTCAAATATTTCTTATCTTTCTCCATGGAAACTTCTTAGAGATGAGACTACATGTAACATCATCCATGTCATAATGTAGTGACTGCAAATAACATTAGACATTGATGATATAATTATGATAGAACCATCATATTCTTAATTCCTGAGTCTCATGTAAGCTATTTTACACACTCACTTCATGAGGTGGCTTAACAGGTTGGGACATAAGCACCTTCAATTTTCGATATAGTAGTATTATGTGGAAATCCCTATACTAAACTCAGTATTTCATGTTTTTTGGACATTAACTTTTTCCATTATTTATCTCAGTTTTACTTGTGGTATTTCTATCCATTTTCAACAAATAAAATTTAGTATATTAGTACTTTTTAATGTTAATTATCGAATGTGACATTACCGATTAATTTAATCATTAAATGTCTCCCACTAATTTATCTAATTCTAGGAACCCTTTTTTCTAGAATCAGAATACTCTTTCATTTGAATATTCTAGTGTCAAGGATCATTGAACCTCCCTCATAGTCTACAATCTATGGTTATGCCATTACTCGGAGGGTTCAAGGTAGGTTTTTGGCTGGCAAACTGCATTAACTCGTGGTTACTTGATCTATTAAGTGAAGTCCCACCTACAAAAAAATATTAAGTATATTTATTCAATGTGTTCCTATAAAATTACAACAATATAGATATGGTTATTTCTTTACTACAATATTAGTTAAGTTGACCCACCACTCTTATAAGAACTCCCTCTTAGTAAGAGGAATCGTCAGCTATGGCATGACTGGCACTCCAAACACCCCGTTTTATTCAAACTTGAATGATGGAAGGCTATTGTGACTTAATATTTCCTTGAGGGTTTTATTGGATTCTTTCTTGATGAATGTAATCCATTTACATTAATCTTGTTCATATATGTTGTCACGCTCACAACTAGACATTAATAGAAAAACATACACCTCTTCTTTATAAATTTTATTATTTATTACTTTAAATATTTTCTTGTTGTTTTAAAAAATGAATAAAATAATAAATAAATGCATAAATATAAACTATTACCCGACTGGTCTTGAACATCTAAACAACCTAGGGGAATCATACCTGAGTCGAAGATTGACTCTTGATGCAGCTTTCCCCCATCCTGTATATCTTCTTCGCATATGAAGTATCATATTGTCTTGACAGGGTCCATGTCACATCTTGGAGTACCACCTCATCTTGGTGGGATCCACATGTCATCTTGCACCATCTTGATCAATATGAAAAGCCTCATCTTAGTCAGGTCCACATCACGTCATGCATCGTCTTTGTCTGAAATATAAATATACTCGTGCGTAGGTGATGGGGAATAGGTGTGTAAATATACATCAGGTAAATTGGGCATGCAAGCCCTTATAATTTTTAACTAAAAAGAAAGACGATGTGTGGACCATATATTTAATTAATTAAAATCATCACATATAGTTAATTAATTAATTAATTAATTACAACATACACAGGTCAGTGCTCAAGACCAGAATGCGGGTTAATAATGCGCAATAAAATTAAAATGCATTAAATAAGTACGAGGGTTATAAATTAAATTAAATTAATAAATTAATTAATATAATTTATTTTAATTAATTATCGGTCCTTAAATTAATTTAATTATTATGCCAAAATTAAATTAATTAATTAATTTCATTTCATTGAAAAATTAAATTAATTTATATTCCGGGTATTAAAATAATTAACCAAAATTAATTTTAATTAAATTAATTTAGATACTAAAATTAAATTAATTATTTTTATTATTTTTATTAATTTAAATTGGTCGGTCCCCGAATCACCATTACAAGGCCTTTGTGGGTCAATTCAAACTCGTGTAGGGCCCCACCAGGCCGTACAGGGCCAAACTGGGCTGAACCGATCCAGCAAAACTTGTTCTGGGTTGGGAAGATCTTCCCAGACCATTTTGAGGCCAATTTTTCCTTGCCAAAAACTTGTAAGAAAAAGGGTACCTCCTCTACGGTGACCAGAGAACCTCGGGAAGCCGGAGGCGGGTCAGACGACTGCCTTACAAGGTCACGGTGGCTACGACACAAGTGTAGTGTGTGGATCTGGTCTGGCAGGGCACCACCATGGGTGCGCCACAGATGGGGAGTCCGCCGGACGACCGTGAGGTGGTAGCAGCGCTGGTTCAGGAGGGGAACGACCTTCTAGTGTTAGTCGTGTAGGAGGTCGATGCGGCATCTGGGGTTATATCAAGGCTGAGGAGGCTACAGGAAGGCTGGGAAACCAGGTGAGGAGGGGCGCCGCTTGGGGTTTCTAGAACAGGAGGCCGGTAGACGGTCATAGGGGGTGTCGATCTGGTGGTGGCTTGTTGTGGGAGGTAGGCAGAGTGACACCCTCAGTGAACATGAATGGTAGGAGGTCAGCTCTGGGGAAGGCGGGATGGAGCGGCGGGATGCTATCTGGCCAGTGCAGGTCACCTGGTGCTTGTTGGTCGGTCCGGTGTGCTCCCAGTGCAGAGGAGGAGGAGGTCAGCTCCAAACCAGACAGAGGGAGGTGAGTGAGCTGGGTGGAAACCTAGAGTAGGTTTAGGAGGCGATGACTAGGGTTTCCTACTTTGTGGGTGCTCTGACGTTAGGAGGTGCGACAACCTATGTTAAGTCATACCGAGGAAGGAAGTCCAAGGGGTCCGTGCGGACTCCCTTTTTTCATCTCTTTTAATATTTTTTTAGGCTTCTTCCTGTGCCACCCCACTAACCCCCTTAGGGTTCATTCTTTTTTTATTATGTCTTGTTTTATTTTATTTTATTTGAAAAAAAAAGAAGTCTTCTCCCCATTTTTTTAAGTCTATCCCTCTTTTTGAGTCTCCTCCTCCTTTGCCTATTTTTTTCTTTTTTATGTTTTTTCCAGACACAAAAATTTATAAAGGATAAAAGATAGCCTTTTAATTTAATAATAATAAAATTATTATAATAAAATAATAATTTATTATTATATTATTATTATTATTATAAAATAAATATTATTACAATAATAAAATTATTATGAAAATTATGAAATTATAAAATTATAATTTGTACAATTAAGATTATTTCTGATGAACAGATCTAAACTTAATCAGTCATTCGGAATGAATAAAAATTAATACTTGTGATCAAACCACAAATTCTATCAAATATGAAAATTTAAAATGTCCATCACTTGGCCGTTCAAAATCGAATCGATGCGTGGTTTGAACCATTGAGACCGTTTTTTGACTCTACTTAATTGTAATGATAATTTAATTTTCTAGGTTCATAAAATCTATTTGATCCCTCTGATACCACTGATAGGTACCGGGGCCCATAGCGAAAGTCGTTGGACTGGAGATTTTAAAATTTTTCATCGAAGGGATGATGGAACATTTCATCACCAATGATCTAAGCCCCTATAAGGTTCGAGGATCTCGCATAAATTATAAAGAGCACAAAATTAAAATGAAAACATACCCATTTCAAATCCAAAGCCGCAATAGACTACAACTAGTAAATGGAAATCATCGCTTGAAGGATCCATAGCAGGATCCCTCTAGATCGTCCACACACACTTTGAAAATCCAATAGAATATCGATTGTCGAATTCTTAGTGCTAGCACGGTGATCTGACGATGTCTTCAACGCCCCGATGATCACTGAATCGATATCACTTTGATTCTTGAGGAAGATCTTGATCCATGCTCTTGGATAAAATACTTCTCTCTCCGGGTAGCGGGAGGAAAGAGTGGATCTAATTTTTCATTCCATGAAATAGATGAATAGTTACATGGAGAGAGGGCCTCACCTCTATTTATAGTGGGGTTGCAAAATACCCAGTTGGGTTCCTCAGCCCCCGTTTAATTCAATGTCCACTAAATAAATAATTTTTATGAACTAAACTCTATAAATATTATTTATTATTTTATCGCATACTTATAATACATATAAAATATATTACGTGATAAAAACTGATCCATTTAACTCGACTCTCTATCCCGCTTAATATTAAATGAAATTTGAATGTTAAAATAATATTTTTTCAATTCATATTATATTGTATTTAGTAAAATTATATATACATTAAATAAATTACATCCCAAATATTCATAACTTGAATATTAATGAATTTATTTAATTATCAGTGATCGATAACTTGAAAAACACTCTAACCTTGTGGTGGGGCGCACCATATCCGTATACTTATTCAACATAATAGGGAGGATTCCTGAATACGCTGTTGTGTGGGACCCTCTAGGACCTTATCTCAATAGCAGTGAATAAAATCCATAGAACAAGAGTGGATTCTCGTAACCCATCATGGCCCCTAAAGAGATAAGGATTGTCATAGCAATGACAACCAACCTAGTAACACTAACTATGTACTATATTCTCTTTTTCATTAAATATCTCATAAAGTAGGATGCACACTACTGTCATCATCATTTTTATGCTTTATTATTTTTTGATCTATCCGGATAGATTTTCCTCTCTAATGCTTTGGCTAAAGACTTATGATGGTAGCCCCATCCTGATCAACCAGGCCTAAGATATACTACTTCCTAAACGTGTAATCTACAAATCCATTCTTTATCATTTAACCAAAGTCATACCACCACCGACCCACCCAACACAAGCTACCTCTCCATGATTTCAATACCATGGTTTTTTCCATGAATCAAAGTACGCAATCAAATGGTACATACTGGTTCATATTTCACTTCAATGAAAGTACAATTTTCAAAACCCATTCTTTCAAGATTCATTTTCATTTTAATTTTCTAATGAGCATAATTGTTTCCTTTAAAATAAGGAGTCCTATAAGTAACAGGAACCTCTTGAAATTTTATCCATAAATAAATAAATTTAGATGTAACATAAATTTAAGATCTTTAAAAGAAAACTAAATCGTAGTTGAAAAGATATTTTAAAATACTTTGATATCAAATGTTGGTGGGAGTGAGTAACTCAAGAGGGGGTGAATTGAGTTCCCAATAATAATTTTTATAAAAAAATTAAAATGATATCCCCTAAATTAATTATAATTCTCAGTTGATCAAAATAGTATAATAATATAAGTTTTATCATTCAAAATATTTCTCAAATTATGATTAGGGATCAGTTTAAAAAATATTCTAAATCACGTTAACATTTGAAACAAATTTACCTAATAAAATCATTTATGTAAAGATAGGTGAAGACTAACTATCAAATTATATGTTTTATTTATAGATTTAAAAACCAAATTTAGTTTTATATTTGAAATAAAGAAAAACAAAATTGAAAGATGAAATAGAAAAGTAAGAAAGGGGTTTAGTCTCAAACTGAGACTTAATCCCCTCCACTTGGAAATCAGTTGTTTCCAATAAGATTATTATAACAATAATTAGATCCACAACCTGGATCAGTTATACAAGAAATAAAACATAGTCTTTCCAGGATCAAGTCCTGTTGACGCTCCATTCTGTCACAGAGTCTAACGACTGAAAAAAAGGAAATATCTGAGCTCAAAGTGATTCATCCTTTGAAAAAACATCAAAAATTGACAAAGGGATGAACAAGGAGAACATTGCCCATAGGTCGCGCAAGTTCCCTCATGGTCGCGCAAGTAATGGTCGTGCAAGTGACTTGCGCGACCTAATTGATAACCGCTCGGTAACCGCCTGGGGTCTTCTCCTGCCTATAAATAGACCATGTGGGCCCCCCATTCGAGAGGATCTTTTTTTTTTCAGAAACTCGGATTGAAGCTCCCGACGCCCAAGTCTCTTATCAAAGCTTCCGGAACACTTCTAAGGTAATTTCTTACCTTGAACGGAAGATCTAAAGAGAGGGAGGAAGGCCTAAGTGTTGAAACTCATCAACACTTGCGCGCCTGAGTGGCCATCCTTTAAGGGAAGTGGTCCCACTTGCGCGTCGACTTATTCCTTCGATAGAACTTGCGCGTCCCTTTTTTGGAAGAACCTCAAGAGAATTATAAAGCCTTTAATAAAGATTCACTCAAGTATTTCAATGCTGGTTGACCATCGCGCAAGTACATCACATATCGCGCAGGTATACCTGCGCGACCAATACTTGCGCGCCACCACAGTACCTGTGCGCCTTCTAAGACTTGCACGCCCCTTCCTTTTTGGGTGCCTTTCTTTCCCATTTCACCCCTCTTAAGCCATTACACCTTTCCTTTTCAAGATTCAGTCTTCAAGACACTCTTCGAATCCATTTATGGCATGATTTCTTGATTTGACTTCCTTATCTGAAAGGAATTCGGTGGAATATCTCTCAAAACCTAGTGATTTAAATATCCTTATGTCACTAAATATGGAGAGTTCATTCATTCAACCTCATCCTTTATGATGAGAGAATCCTTAACCTGGGTCTCCTTTTTAGGAATGATCCCCAGTCATAAGTCCTCTAATTTGGGCATCCTTTTTAGGAGTAAGCCCCAAACCTTAATCCTTAACCTGGGTCTCCTTTTTAAAAATAAGTCCCAATCATAATATTGGGCATCTGCTTTAGGAGTAAGCCCCAAACCTTAATCCTTAACCTGGGTCTCCTTTTCAGGAATAAGTCCCAGTCATAATCTTGGGCATCCTCTTTAGGAGTAAACCCCAAGTCCCTTAAATTATGGGCATCCTTCTTAGGAGTAAGCCCCAAGTCCCTTAAATTTTGGGCATCCTTCTTAGGAGTAAGCCCCAAGTCCCTTAATTTGGGTATCCTTCTTAGGAGTAAGCCCCAATCTCAAATATGGGCATCCTCCTCAGGAGTAAGCCCCAAACCTTAATCCTTAACCTGGGCTTCCTTTTCAGGAATAAGTCCCAGTCATAATCTTGGGCTTCCTTTTTCAGGAATAAGCCCCAAGTACCTTAAATTCTCTTTAACCAGTCCTAATTTACGTTTGATCTGGGATTCCTTCTCAATAGTAAAACCCAGTTATCAATCCTCTCCTAATTTGGGTTTCCTTTTCAGGAATAAGTCCCAAGTTAGAGTATTCAAATCTCCATGAAGCACATATACCTTTATGGACCATGTTCCTGGATTTTCTCCCTAAAGTAAATCCTCTGGGCAGTCATACATACATAAGCCCCAAACCATTTCTTATGATTTCATCTTTCATGGCACAATTGTCTAATTTTTTACCAATACCTCTTGTTTCTCACACCGAGCATGACTCGCGTGAGCTTAGAGTGTAAAAGTAATTGTGACATTCTGCTTTGATCCATTAATCATAAACATCATACCCTTATTCGAACTATGTGGGCTCTGATTCCTTTTCCAAAACAAAGGATACGTAGGTAGCCCATCTATGGGTTCGATCCCAACTTTGAAATAATTCATGTCCTTCTGAATGACAATAAACTTCAAGTGCCCCACTGAGTGGCTTTAAAACTAGCCTGGTCGTCATAATGACCAAGAGAATTTTATATGAATGTTTTGAAGGATACCATTGACCAAGAATCTCTAAATAGATATAGATGATTCTCTATTGATGAAGAACCTCGAATACATATAAAATATTCTCTAAATTTCTTACATATTTAATCATTGACTGTCAAAACTAAAGGAAAATCTCATTTTATACTTGGTAATGTAATAAGGATTCACGAACATAACTTAAATATATAAAGAGAGTCCCGGAATAGACAATAATTCCCCTCAAAAAGGTGTGATGAGTCCGACCTCCCATCCTCTTGACCAATGCAAATTCCTAAGCCTCATCAGTCCACAAGCTAATGAGCGCCTACCTTTCTAAAGTAGGTCCAAATGGATGTGGAATCATTGGATGTTTCCAGTTCTACGAACAAACCCGCTAGAAACTGATCGGAACGTTTGAATCTCCCATCCAGGAGGTCATCCCCGAATTCTGAGGGAAACAAAAAATCGTGAACCCGACGTGAATCCTTAACCAAGTTAAAATGATGTTTTACCTATTTGTTAAGCCCCTATTTAAAACTCAATAGGAGTGCTAACAAAAAAACAATCATTGACATATGTGCTCATCCAAAGGATGAAGTGGCTGAATTTTATCTTGATTACGTCTGTTATATCAAACAGGCACTCTTTTCCAAGATCTTCTGTATTTCCATAATGGCTGCTCTCAAATACAGATCTGTGAATACTGCTGCTGCAAATACGACTGCTGCTATTCCTACTGGATCGTCATCTGCTCTGAGGATGACATCATCTACTCAGTGTCTTCAACGCTGGGTATCAAATGCGCTGGTTAAGGAGTACCGTCAACATGGTACCATCCCAACTCTGGAGGCTGCCCGACAGGCCCTCCAAGTGAACAACTCACACAGGTCATCCGGACAACGACGACCAGTGATCAAGAGGCAGGCAGTGCTGACTACCATCTCTAACCGTTTCGGGTCGTTATCCCCGGAACACAATTTCCATTCACTCCCTTACTTTGAGGAAGTGAATGAGCAGGTCCCTCAGGGCCTTAATTCAAAAAGATAGGAGTCCTTCCCGAGGGCTCCCATCAACAATCGCCGCCAGACTCGTGCGACAGTGCACCCTCAACATGATGAGGGTACCGACTCCTGGCATTCAGCTCAGGTTCCTCGAACCCGAGCAGGCAAGACGAACCGCCAGAGACGGAATCCTGTTAACAATGGGTAGGTTTTCATCCCTGCCATCTCCGGAGAAGTCCACCAACCTAACTTGGTGGTGAACAACGAGCAGGCACACACACCTGTCCGTTTTAATTCCGTTGTCCAGCAGACTCGTCTGGCAGCATCAAGCCAATCCCGCCAGGCAATTTTAGCAGAGTACTATAGGCAGGAACATACACCTACTTATACATCATCAGTTAGTCAGCAGGCTCGCCTGACTACATATGATGGATCTCGTCAACTGCGTTTGGAGAAGTGTAATCAGCAGGCACATACACCTGCTAGTACTAATCAAGCCTACCAACAGTCTCGCTTGGTAGCGCATGGAGAAGTCAGTCGGAAAGCTCTGACGACAAACAGGAGGCAGACTCAACTCTCTGCCTCCACATTTGAGTACTGTCAGGATTCACTGATAGGAAAAGGAGGATAGGAGAAGGCACATACACGTAGTCCAAGCCTGGAATGGACGTATATCCCCGTTCTGGCGGCTGAAGTCACCAAGCATATTTTGTCAATGGTGAAAGAGCAGAAGCAAATTCCTGCTCATATTCTGGATGCTTGCCAGGATATCATAACAGCTTCAGCATCATCTCAGGGAAAGACACATAAATCTATCCCTAGCAGTGGTGTGACACATCAACGATTCACTCCGGAACAGAAACACACATCTGTTCCAGTCCAAGAGGGTTATGGGGCATACTCCCCCATATCATACGGACAACCAAGTCAGGCACATACACCTGATTTGAGTGGAGATCGTCAGCCTAACCTAACCATCTTTCCTGATCAGGCACATACACCTGCTCAGAGTAACCACTTTCGTCAACAAGTGGTTTCCAAAGTGAGTAAGAAGGCATCTAAGAAAAAGATCTGCCCAGCACAGTCAGGAGATCAAAGGCCAATCTGTAACAAGGCCTTGCTCGATGCTGGAGTTCATGAGGCCCTCAGACATTTATCTGTTGGAATTCAAGATTCTACTCCCTCAGTTCCCAATAACGGGAACATTAATTCTGAAGGTCTTCAACAGACACTTCCTCATGAAGGCTTGCTTCATGAAAATTCGGTCAATCTTGAAGTTTCTTCTTCAGATGAGAGCCACAGGAACCCTCTGTGTGGTCAGAAGACCGAGGAGCAAGAGATCTCATCTTTTTCTATAACCCATTATGGTGGTCCTCCCCATGATGATGAATTTCGCTGCGAAAGTCCTCTCCGCAGTAGTGATTCACATTGCCTGGAAAATACTTCAGTGGACAATGTAATGCCGAGAAATCCCTCTTATCTTGAGGCACTTGCAAATGCGAAACCAGTCATGTCTGATGCTTTATCGCTAGCAAGTGAAATACTTTCTCAATCAGAAGATAGCCCAGGGTGTAGGTCATTCTCCGAACCACCCCTAAGTCATGCATCTTCTAGTTTGATCAATGATCTCTCTACCAATCTTGTTGAATCCGATGAAGCAACAAGGAAACACCAACTCTGGTCAAAACAGGTAGAAGAATCTTCATTTAATGATAAAGATGAAATGCTTAACATGAGGAAAAAACTGGCGAAAAGTGAGGTACCAGTCATGTTTTGGCCTTTGGCTGACTCCTTGTATGACATTCCAAAGATGTTGACGGAAGATGGAGTCCATGATATTCGTCTGAACATATGGAAAACTCTTTGTCAATTGAATAAGAAGGTATTATCTTATAATGAATATGAAAATCATCTTAAGATAATAGAAGGGCTACAACGTCAGATTGATTTGGCATCTCTATCAGTCTCTCGGTATCCGAAGGCTGAAAAGTAACAGAGAACCCTTCAACGTTCATGCCTTGGCGCACTAAGAAAATTGAGTCAATTAATTGCCAATGCTCTATCTGGTGTTCATATCAGAGTATGGGGTGTTCACGGAGCACTACATTTCACAGTGCATTCCAGTCAGCAAAGCCCGCCGAAAATGGTCTCATGCAATGTTATTGCCCATGGCCGGCCACAGTCAATGGGCTTTGTTCATAATCAAAAGCTTTCTCAAGAACAGGCTTCAACTAGTTCCTCTCAAAATCAAGCATATAGAGAACAAGTTGTTGAATTGCTCATACATCAAGCAGGCAAGAATATTGCACAAGCCTCTCGTCTGGAGCAAACAAATCATCAAATGACAGAAGTCTCGAAAATCATCCAACGGTCTATTGAACCAGGTGATAAAAGTGGATACAGATTAATGCATCCAGCTAATTTCCGAACTAAGATTTGCAAGATCAAGAGATCTTTTAAGAAAGTCTCATACATAGCATGTCAAGAGCCACCCCAGCTTGTCAGACTGGGGACTCCTTTAACCCAACCCTCAGAGTCAACAAATGGGATTTGAGGAGTTGAGCGGAATCAGCAGGAACTTCCCCAGTTCACGAGACTAGGGACTCTTTCAAATCATCATTCCCCTTATCAGAGAATATCGGTCTTTTCTCGATTGGGGAAGAATCCCCAAGAGGAACGAAGATCCAAATTATCAGGAGATTCCCTCTAAATTATAGCTCATCAAGAAGTTCCTAAAGGATTGAATCAACAAAAGGCAATGTCTCATCAAAGATATGAAAGAAGAAAACATCACAGAAATGTTGATAGAAGGGATGCGATGCATTATGCATCAATCAATGTCATCAATGTCGTTGCTGCTAATCCACCAGAGGAGACTCACTCAGGGGACTTAGATGAAGAGCGTCCTGCTCAAGAAAATGTACGCACCGATACAAATGAAGAAGGTGTGCGTACATGAAGTAAAAGGATTACTCAAAACCTAGGTAATCCACTTCCTTCTCTCCAAAAATTATCCAACAAAGGTAGGGGAAAGAATCAGGTTATATATCCTTCCTCTGGATAAAGTCAATCGCTCTCGTTAGAGCAAAGGGTTGCACAACAGGAGGAAGAAATGAAAGAATTAAGAAGGTTGAATGCAGAACTACTTCAGAGTAGTCTTCTTCTTAAGAATGCTGAAGTCTGACAGCCGAAGGAATTTGTTGCAGTTACTGAGATGGATCATGAATATCCTCCTTTATCAGTACACCCTCAAAGGTCTAATCCTATGGGTCAAACGCAACAACAGTTGGAAGTGCTACCATCAGTTGCAGCACCAACCACCACATCTGTCCAAGCTCCATTCATTGCACCTACTCAAGACCAAATTCAACCGGATGTTTCTCAAAAGTTAATAACTACTATTGATTCATTAACAGCACTGTTAGAAACTATGGAAGGGAAATGAGCGCAAGTTCAACCAGAAAAGAAAGTTTACCATGAATGGGTAGATTCAATTTCTCCTCCATCCAGTTTTGGAAACCCTGTTTTTCCTACTTTCAATGGATTAGGCGACCCTGAACAACATTTGACGCATTACGTGTCTTGTTGTGATCCTATGATGGGAACTCCAGAGCAGCAAGAAGCAGTGAAACTCAGATGCTTCGCGTGAACCATTCAAGGACCAGCTTTTGTCTGGTATACAAGCTTGCAATCCCGGTCAATCATCAGATGGGAGGATCTTCGTCAAAATTTCATTCTTCAGTTCAGCTCAACTTTTCCAAAAACGACAGTTTTCGATCTTACAAACTGCAAGCAAAGGGAGAATGAAAGAGTCTCTAATTTCATTGCTCGATGGAAGGGATTAACATATTCCCTGAGTTTATCACTCCCTCAGGAAGATCTGTTGCCAATCTGTGTGGCAAATTTTCATGACGAATTATGCACGCCATTGATCCATGTGAAATACACAGGAGGGTTTCAAGACCTTACTTCAATCGCTCAGCAGATTGAAGATTCCCTTATACAGGCTAAGGTTAAATCTCATGTAATTCCATCAGCTTCAGGAAGGAGAATGGGTAAAGCAGAAACTGCTACAGTTATGCTTAAACAAGCACCTGTACCTATTTCTACTTCAAAACCGTCATCTTCTCGAAGGGCTCCACCTCCTGAACGCCAACAACAAAGGCCGTTTCATCCAAATGATCAAAGAGATCAACGACGAAAACAATTTGAGGATATGAAGAGTAAAACATACTCCTTCCGAAATGAGCAAGTTCCTGGATACTTCATTTCAGCTCTGGAAAATAATTTGGTTCAATTACCTGTGCCGAAGAGGCCAAACAAGGAAGGAGATGAAGACCGTCCCAATTATTGTCTCTTTCATCAAATGTTAGGGCATCCCATCCAGGAGTGTTTTGTCTTCAAAGACCTCCTGCAAAAGATGGTCGACTTGGGACAAGTCAAGTTGAAAGGTTCTTCAACTCAAGTAGCATGTGTTACTGCTACAGTTCCAGAGGAGGAAGGTGAATGGCAAGAAGTCAAAAGCAGAAATACACAGAAATATGATGATTGGATGGTCAGAAAGACAATCAATCGGACTCATGCCATTTTTCGAACACAATTAAAGAAACCAATTGTGTCTTCTGCCATGAATATTGCGGTAAAACCCTCTTCGTCAGAGGGAAAATCCTCAAAGAAACGGTTTGATTCAAAGAAGGAAAAAGAATTAGAAGAAGATGAGTATGTGTCAAAGCCTAAATTGTCTTTGACTCTGGTAGACTTTATGCCATCTACTTCAAAACAACGGGCACCGCCCCATCAAACGGCACAGCCTAAACATGCTAGTCAGGCAAAGTCTTTATTAGACGAAGAGTTAATCTTCGGTTCTATTAATATGATTCAATTAACAGATCTGTACTCCAGTCGTAATTTCAATTTTGATGAGCCTGAATTCCCTGTATCAAATAAGGGAATCTGAGGAAGTTCCAGAGGTTCAGGATACAGGGGAAGACGCGGATCTTTCCGAAGCCACTACTCCAATTCTACCCCTGCTAGCACTATGTATGCAGCAGAAACTCGTGGTAGAGCCCTTCAGCAAGCTCAAAAAGAACAAGCAAGTTCTTCTGCCAATAGTCAACTCAGTCTTGGCACAGTTATTTTGGAAGACCGATTGAAAATTCCATCTTCTTTATCTTAGCAATTAAATGGATCTAATTGGTCTAATCTTCCAAAACCAAGGATGTTTCCAACTTCTATCCCAATACAAGATGCATCAGCTTCCAAAGCATCTGCTTCCAAGGTACCTGCTAAACCGCATATTCCTGTTGGGAAACGCAGACCTCTAGATCAAAAGTATGATATATTGAAACACTTGGCCCAAGTACCAGCCAAGTTATCAATTTTGGATGCTTTGAATCTGTCAAAATATCTTCAGGAAGCACTCATCAAAGCTTTGTCAAGTCCTCGGGAGTTTGAAGCTGATATTGCTGCAGCTGAAGTCTATCACATAGAGAATAATCCTGCAGAATTCCATGTAGTGATATCTTTTATTGATAAAGATGAAGATGATGTTGTACATGGGCACATAAAACCTTTGTACTTATCTGTAAAAGTCAATGGTGTAGATATCTGAAGAGATTTCATTGACAATGGTTCAGGAGTCAACCTCATGCCCATTCGTACACTTCGTCGATTGGGCCTCACGGAATCTGATTTATCTCTTTCTACCATGATGTTACAAAGATATGATAAAAATGAACAAGAACCACTGGGCGAATTTACACTCAGAACTCAGTTTGGAGATCTTGTATCCAATTCGGATTTCATGATTGTTGATCAAGACTCAGCTTTCAACGTCTTTCTTGGAAGACCCTAGCTACATCAGCATGCGGTTATCCCTTCATCATACCATCAATGTCTCAAATACTGTTTCAATGGTCAAGTTGGAACATTGTATGGTGATAAGGCCCCATTCAAGACATGTGAGTCTCAATACATTGAGGTAGAATTTTATCACATGAAGGGAAGAGAAAAATCTACAATGAAGGAAATTACCAAAGTTAATGCTCCATATGGTTTGGAGAAAATTCCAATAAATCCATTTACACATGTGAGTACAGATTATGTGTTACCTATCAGTCAAATTGAAAAAATAGGCCCAAATCAAAATACTCTTATGGAAATATCCATAATGTCAATTACGATAGTTGAGCCAGACAACATGGGAGAAATTGGTAACCTACCAAACAGTGATGAAATCACAAGTGGTGACGTCTTCATTTCATCTGCTGAAATCCAACAGGTCTATACTTCGCCAATCAGGCCAGAAGAAGTTATAGCAACATCAGAGGTGAATAATGATGTCAATTCTCAATCCATCATCTCCTCTTTATTTCCCAAAGAAGGCCCTTTATCATTAATAGGGTCGGAAATGGAAGCGTCTTCTTCAAAATGTGCAAATTTTGAAATATCTTATGATCATGAAAATTTCGTTTTGTCATCTACTATGCAAGTAGAAACGGAAGAAATAGCACATGATGAAGAGGAAGAGGAAGATCTTAGAGATGCTCCTCCAGCATTTGAAGAGGGTATCTCTACCACTGTGGATGAACTCAGAGAAATAAATCTGGGTACAGAGAAAGATCCACGCCCCACTTTAATTAGTGCGGCCATGACCCTTGAAGATCAAGAGATGTATATTTATTTTCTAAAGCAAAATAAAGATATTTTTGCTTGGAACTATACAGAAATGCCTGGGCTTGATCCTGATATTGCTACTCATCATTTGGGTTTACCAAAAGAACGTCGAGGATTTAAGCAAGCCGCGAGAAGAACACACCCAACCTATGCTTCCAAAATTGAAGCTGAAGTGGATAAGATGATCAAAGCTAACTTCATCAGAGAAGTTCAGTATCCCAAGTGGTTGGCTAATATTGTCCCTGTAATGAAGAAGAATGGACAAATTAAGGTTTTCATCGATTTCAGAGATCTTAATCGGTATTTTCCTAAAGATGATTTTCCAGTTCCGATTACAGAACTCTTAATTGATGCGACGGCTGGCTATGAAGTACTTTCCTTCATGGATGGATATTCCGGATATAATCAGATCCGAATGGCCCCAGAAGATGAGGAATCTACAGCCTTCAGAGCCCCTCAAGGTGTGTTTTGTTACCGGGTGATGCCCTTTGGTTTAAAGAATACAGGTGCAACATATCAACGCCCCATGCATCGTATCTTCAAACCTTTCTTAGGGAAATTTGTTGAATGCTATGTAGACGATTTGGTGGTTAAATCCAAACAACGTTCTAATCACTTGGCTGATTTGGAAGTCATATTCCACAAGCTTCGACAACATAATTTGAATATGAACCCCTTAAAATGTGCTTTTGGGGTAACCTCAGGAAAATTCCTCGGCTTTGTTGTACTCCATCGTGGTATTGAAGTTGATCCTGAGAAGACCAAATCAATCCTTGGTATGTCACCTCCTCAGAATTTGAAAGAATTAAGAGGACTTCAAGGACACTTAGCCTATATTCGGCGTTTCATCGCCAATTTGGCAGGAAAAAGTCTACCCTTTACCAAATTATTGAAAAAATGAGTCACTTACCAGTGGACTGATGAATGTCAAGAAGCGTTTGATGTTCTCAAGAAATACCTCTTGAATCCACCAGTACTCATGCCACCTGTTGAAGGTAGACCACTTATCCTCTATGTGACAGCTCTAGAGCGATCATTGGGTGCCTTTCTCGCTCAAAAGAATGATGCTGGGAATGAAAATAGCCTATACTATCTCAGTAGAACTATGCTTGAAGCAGAAACCCGTTATTCAAGTATTGAGAAGTGCTGCCTGGCATTAATCTTTGCAGTTCAGAAATTGAGACACTACCTGCAACATCACGAGGTCCAATTGGTATCTCGCAATAATCCGCTCAAATTCATCCTTAGTCGTCCAATGCTCACAGGACGTCTAGCAAGGTGGGCAGTTATTTTGCAGCAGTTCAACATTCAGTATGTATCTCAAAAGGCAATAAAGGGCCAAGCTCTGGCTGATTTCCTGGCTGAACATCCTTCAGTGGAAGACACGTCTTCAAATATTGAACTCCCTGATGAGGAAGTTTTCTCTATTCAAGAGAGTCCTCAAACATGGGAAATGTATTTTGATGGTGCTTCCAGAAGTCCAACAGGGAAGAAAATGGAAAATCCTAAATTCAACAAAGTTGGTTTAGGAATTATACTCATTTCTCCAGATAAGGCATTGTTACCTTATTCCTTTTTATTATGGGAAGGTGGTACCAATAATGAAGCCGAATACCAAGCTCTTATCACAGGCTTGGAGTTAGCACTTCAAGCACAAGTGAATCACTTAAAGGTGAAAGGTGATTCAGACTTTGTAATCAAACAAGTCAATGGGGATTATTCTATTAGAAAAGAAGAGTTAATCCCTTTGTATGATTACGTCAGAAAGTTAATGGAGGAATTCCTTTCAGAACCGACATTTTCTTATGTCCCAATATCACAAAATTATCAAGCTGATGCACTGGCTAATATAGCCACAACTCTAGCAGATCCAAATAGGGACGAGACAACCATCAGTATTGCCCACCGTCGTGCAATTTCACCTTATGTTCAATCCAGAACAGAGGAAATTAATGAAATTAGTCCCATTCCTGAACCGTATGGTCATACTACAGGATGGATGTCACCTATCAGGGAATACCTTCAAAATGGAACACTTCCACCTGATAGAGCCGAGAAAGAACAAATTCGGTGACGTGTGGTCAATTTTACTCTTTATGATGGCCCAAACCACCTAGAGAAAATTCTCTACAAACGTGGTTTTGATGGAGTTCTCTTCAGATGCATTGATGGTGAAGAGACAATGGCTGTCATGAAATAAGTGCATGCAGGAGTTTGTGGTTCCCACCAGTCTGGACATAGATTGCCTGATCAAATTCGAAGGCTTGGATACTTTTGGCCTTCAATGATACAAGATTGTGTAGATTTCACAAAGAAATGTCATTCATGTCAAGTACATGCCAACTTCATTCATCAACCTCCAGAGTTGCTTCATACAGCTAAATACTCATGGCCATTTGCCACATGGGGAATGGATGTGGTGGGACCTTACCCTTCAGCTACGGCCAAGCAGTTTAAGTACATTCTTACTGCTACTGATTTCTTTTCCAAATGGGCAGAGGTAGTACCTCTCAAAGAATTCAGTTCTAAATGCATTGTTAGCTTCATCAAGTATAACACATTACTAGATTTGGTGTCCCTCATACCATATTGATGGACAACAGCACCAACTTCTGTTCTTCTGAGGTGAAGAAATTGTATCAAGAATACAACATTAAATCCAACCATTCATCTCGGTATCATGCGGCAGCCAATGGCCAAATAGTAGCCTTTAACAAGACTCTTTCAAATATACTGCAAAAGATGGTGGATAAAGATAAGAGGTCATGGCCTGATAAAATTTTTAATGCTTTATGGGCTTATCGGACTACCACCCGCAATGCAACGCGGTCAACTCCATATTCGTTGGTATATGGAACAGAAGCAGTCTTGCCAATTGAAGTTCAATTGCCCTCACTCATAGTAGCCATTTGTGATCAATTATCTACAGATGATCAATCCCAAAAGCGATTTAATGAGTTGGAACGGTTAGATGAGAAAAGATTGTGCACTTTGAACCACTTGGAAATCTATCAAAATCGAATAGCACGAGCTTTTAACAAAAAATTTCATCTTCGTTCATTCATTCAGGGAGAATTAGTATTAGTTCTCAGAACTCCAATGACACCAGGAAAGAAACCTCCCAAGCTTGAACCAAAATGGGAGGGACCTTATTCAATACATAGGGTCTACTCCAATGGAGCTTATTCATTAATCTCGATGGATGGAAAACTCATTACTACTCCAACTAATGCTAGATTTTTGAAGAAAGATTTTGTATAAAATACAAAGTATTCACAAGATGTCCCCGCAACATGACACTAAACTGTGGAGCACCAGTTCGTCCTTGCTATATGACGTTAAACTATACAGCAACCGTCCATCATGACATTAAACGCACCATCCATGTCCCCGCAACATGACACTAAACTGTGTGGCACCAGTTCATCCTTGCTATATGACGTTAAACTATACAGCAACCATACAGCATGACATTAAACTACACCATCCATGTCCCCGCAACATGACACTAAACTGTGCGGCACCAGTTCTTCCTTGCTATATGACGTTAAACTATACAGCAACCGTCCAGCATGACATTAAACTGCACCATCCATGTCCCCGCAACATGACACTAAACTGTGCGGCACCAGTTCGTCCTTGCTATATGACGTTAAACTATACAGCAATGGTCCTGTATGACCTTAAACTGCAACTTCGTCCCACACGACGTTAAACTGTGAAAAAGTTCCCTAAATGGTCCAGTATGACCTTAAACTGCATCATCCATGGTCCATGCATATGACCCTAAACTATTTGAAAGTCCCTTACGTCCATCAAGACGTTAAACTGTGACGTCCTAACTACATGACGCTAAACTGTATAAAAGTCCCTTACGTCCGGAAAGACGTTAAACTAGAAAATCATCAAAGGTCATGTATGGCCTTAAAACAACACCACCGTCCAGCAAGACATTAAACTGCACCATCCATGGTCCATGCATATGACCTTAAACTATTCGCACTTTTGTCCAACATGACGTTAAACTATGAAAAAAACCCCCAATGCGTCCAACATGACGTAAATGGTGTGTTATTTTGTCCTTACTGCATGACATTAAACTGCACAGTCCCCCTTTCATCCAACATGACATTAAACTCTATTGTCCTCATCATCCTAACTACATGACGCTAAACTGTACAAAAAATTCATGATACGTCCTACATGACATTAAATTGTATTTTGTCCCTGCTACATGACACTAAACTGCGCAGCACCAATAGTCCTAACTGCAAGACTTTAAACTGCATAGTCCCTTCATATGTCCTACATGACATTAAACTATGCATCGTTAAGGTTGTTGTTACCTCTTGTTTCTCACACTGAGTATGACTCACGTGAGCTTAGAGAAAACCTCAACTATAACACTCTCTTTGGGCCGCTAACCATGTATAAGTCCCAACAACATTTTTTTATTTTTATTATTAGATCGTTGTCCCCAAGAACAACTTGATCATTAATTCATACATTAATTGAACTACAAGGACTTTGATCCTTTCCTTCCAGGCTGGGTACATAGGAAACCTCCCAAGGTTCATGCCCAAAAAAACAATCTCTACACATCGGTTCACCACCATCTCATCTGATGTTGATTCGTGAAACCGCCCCTAGAATCAATATCTTTACATTGATTCACTTTCGTCCTTGTTATATGACGTTAAAATATGGAACACTTTTGTCTGGTAGGACAATAAACTACAATACTCTTTGATTTCCTCATTTGAGAGAGAACTATTATTGACATTGATTTTTCAATCATGTTTCATTTCAAAAGACTACGTGCATACATGGTAATACCTAAACTTTTTATCTCAGGTTAAACCATCATTGCACTAAAGTCCCCTTTCACCCTTCACATGTACGAACCAAATTTGTACAAAGGGTAGTTCTAGAACTACGTGGGCTTGATTCCCATCCTTATGGGATACGTAGGAACGTTCGAGTATCCCTCGAATCCAGCCCCAAGTTTTTTGGGCCTAACCCCAAATTTCACTTTCAGTCCCTTGGCTGAAAATTCCTCATGAAAACACACACTGTGTATTTATTATTATGGTCCGAACTCTATGACCCTAAACTAAGATCTCTCATACTTTCGTCCCGCAAGACGTTAAACTATATTTCGTCCCGCATGACGTTAAACTGTATTTCGTCCAGTGTGACATTAAACCTCATTTCAAGAACTACGTATGGATTGATTCTCATTCTTATGAGATACGTAGTGAAGTCCAAAATTTCAATTCAGGACCCAGCCACAACATGATTATGGTTATCATTGAACTATGTATCTCTATATACATTGGACAATACCCATCTTTATGTGTTATAATCCTAACCTTAAATATTTTCAGATCTTCATAACCCTTTTCATGACTTTTAGTCACAAAAATGTCAAAACTTATGAGAATTGTTTTGCCTGACTATGCAGGACGTGCCCATAGGTGGCCTTGCATAAACAGTCCACATAACAGACTTGTTATCTAAAAGATACTATTTTATTTAAATATGCATCCAATTCCCTTAGGTGGCCCTGCATAATTCAACCCCCTAACGGGTTTGTTAAATGATGGTAACTTCATTCATGGGAAGAATGCCTCTTTTGTCCTTATTTGTCTTAAATGACAGTATGTAGGGATCCGTAAAAAATAGCCATCCTTAACATATTTTTCCCATATCCTTTTTCATGATCTGAAAGTATTCAAGTCTATGTTTTATTCTTCTTCTCTACGTTTGGGTCAGACCTTCGTAGGAGTGATATTCATCCAGTTCTTCGATAATCTTGTTTGGAAATATCTTCTCCATATTCAAGTACCTCTTTCCATACAGCAAACTCTATACTTTGAAAGATTTGAATCTCCATAAACTTTCACTGGATTTTAGCACTAGGAAAGTAAATTTCTGAGAGTTCTTTTTCCTGACTATGCAGCACGTTCCAATAGGTGGCCTTGCATAAACAGTCCACATAATAGACTTGTCAGCCGAAAGATGCTATTTATTTGACCATGCAGCCAATTCCCTTAGGTGGCCCTGCATAATTCAACCCCCAAACGGGTTTTGTTAAATAATAGTAACTTCATTCTTGGAAACTACTTCTTCTAATGCCTTTTAGCTCTATTTCATATCATTCCTAGGATTCAAATATTCTTAAGTCATAGCTTACATATTTTCCCTCATACTTGAGTATGGTACTATGTTTTCATATGAGTTGTCAAGGAATTGAGTCAATTCTAATCCATTTCGGTCAAAGCTATTTCGACCTTAAACATTAGCCTTTGTATGTCCGACATGCATGACTTTAAACTTCCATATTTCTTGTTTTTCTTTTCACCTCAGAGTCAAATCCTCTTTTCTCTCTAGATCCAACTCTGAGGGGGGACTTTTGTTGACGCTCCTTTCCATCACAGAGTCTAACGACAGAAAAAAGGGAAATATCTGAGCTCAAAGTTATTCATCTTTTGAAGAAACATCAAAAATAGACAAAGGGATGAACAAGGAGAACATTTCCCATAGGTCGCGCAAGTTCCCTCATGGTCGTGCAAGTACACTTGCGCGCCGCCTAGTGGTCGTGCAAATCTACTTGCGTGACACCTTATGGTCGTGCAAGTGACTTGCGCGACCTAATTGATAACCGCCCGGTAACCTCCTGGGGTCTTCTCCTTCCTATAAATAGACCCTGTGGGCCCCCCATTCGAGAGGATCTTTTTTCCAGAAACTCGGATTGAAGCTCCCGACGCCCAAGTCTCTTCTCAAAGCTTCCAGAACACTTCTAAGGTAATTTCTTACCTAGAACAGAAGATCTAAAGAGAGGGAGGAAGGCCTAAGTGTTGAAACTCATCAACACTTGCGCGCCTGAGTGGCTAGTCTTTAAGGGAAGTGGTCCCACTTGCGCGCCGACTTATTCCTTCGATAGAACTTGCGCGTCCCTTTTCTGGAAGAACCTCAAGAGAATTCTAAAGGCTTTAATAAAGAGTCGCTCAACTATTTCAATGCTGGTTGACCATCGCGCAAGTACATCACATATCGCGCAGGTATACCTGCGCGACCAATACTTGCGCGCCGCCGCAGTACCTGTGCGCCTTCCAAGACTTGCGTGCCCCTTCCTTTTTGGGTGCCTTTCTTGCCCATTTTACCCCTCTTAATCCATTACACCTTTCCTTTTCAAGATTCAGTCTTCAAGACACTCTTCAAATCCATTTATGGCATGATTTCTTGATTTGACTTCCTTATCTAAAAGGAATTCGGTGGAATATCTCTCAAAACCTAGTGATTTAAATATCCTTATGTCACTAAATATGGAGAGTTCATTCATTCAACCTCATCCTTTAAGATGAGAGAATCCTTAACCTAGGTCTCCTTTTCAGGAATAATCCCCAGTCATAAGTCCTCTAATTTGGGCATCCTTTTCAGGAGTAAGCCCCAAACCTTAATCCTTAACCTGGGTCTCCTTTTCAGGAATAAGTCCCAGTCATAATCTTGGGCATCCTCTTTAGGAGTAAGCCCCAAACCTTAATCCTTAACCCGGGTCTCCTTTTCAGGAATAAGTCCCAGTCATAATCTTGGGCATCCTCTTTAGGAGTAAACCCCAAGTCTCTTAAATTATGGGCATCCTTCTTAGGAGTAAGCCCCAAGTCCCTTAAATTTTAGGCATCCTTCTTAGGAGTAAGCCCCAAGTCCCTTAATTTGGGCATCCTTCTTAGGAGTAAGCCCCAATCTCAAATATGGGCATCCTCCTCAAGAGTAAGCCCCAAACCTTAATCCATAACCTGGGCTTCCTTTTCAGGAATAAGTCCCAGTCATAATCTTGGGCTTCCTTTTTCAAGAATAATCCCCAAGTCCCTTAAATTCTCTTTAACCAGTCCTAATTTACGTTTGATCTGGGATTCCTTCTCAGGAGTAAAACCCAGTTATCAATCCTCTCCTAATTTGGGTTTCCTTTTCAGGAATAAGTCCCAAGTTAGAGTATTCAAATCTCCATGAAGCACATATACCTTTATGGACCCTGTTCCTAGGTTTTCTCCCTAAAGTAAATCCTCTGGGCAGTCATACATACATAATCCCCAAACCATTTCTTATGATTGCATCTTTCATGGCACAATTGTCTAATTTTTTACCAATACCTCTTGTTTCTCACACCGAGCATGACTCACGTGAGCTTAGAGTGTAAAAGTAATTGTGACATCCTGCTTTGAGCCACCAATCATAAACATCATACCCTTATTCGAACTATGTGGGCTCTGATTCCTTTTCCAAAACAAAGGATACGTAGGTAGCCCATCTATGGGTTCGATCCCAACTTTGAAATAATTCATGTCCTTCTGAATGACAATAAACTTCAAGTTCCCCACTGAGTGGCTTTAAAACCATCCTGGTCATTATAATGACCAAGAGACTTTTATATGAATGTTTTGAAGGATACCATTGACCAAGAATCTCTAAATAGATATAGATGATTCTCTATTGATGAAGAACCTCGAATACATATAAAAGATTCTCTAAATTTCTTACATATTTAATCATTGATTGTCAAAACTAAAGGAAAAGCTCATTTTATACTTGGTAATGTAATAAGGATTCACGAACATAACTTAAATCTATAAAGAGAGTCCCGGAATAGACAATAATTCCCCTCAAAAAGGTGTGATGAGTCTGACCTCCCATCCTCTCGACCAATGCAAATTCCTAAGCCTCATCAGTCCACAAGCTAATGAGCGCCTACCTTTGGAAAGTAGGTCCAAATGGATGTGGAATCATTGGATGTTTCCGGTTCTACGAACAAACCCTCTAGAAACTGATCAGAACGTTTGAATCTCCCATCCAGGAGGTCATCCACGAATTCCGAGGGAAACAAGGCCTCTTCCATAATTACACATGGGAATAAAAACAACACTGACCACAAAATACAACTTCCACATTTTCTATGTGTATATAAATATAGATAAAGTAAATAGAGTGCATGTATCACACTCTAGATAAATCACGGGAGAAAGTTTATGTTATTAAATAGAGCAATACAATACACTTCTCAAATATAAAGAATAAAACATAGAGATGTGAAAATATAATGCTTCTAGATCTGTGATTCTTCAGTTGTTCAAAGGTCCTTGAATATTTCTTGTAAAGGAGATTGAAAAAGTTTCTATAGAAGTGTAGGAAAATAGAGTGTCATAGAGTCTTTCATTTCTATCCACAAAGTGATGTGATTAATTTTTATTGACCACATAACGTGGATACTCTATATATTTGTATTTAAATAAATAATATGATATTTATGGTATAATCATTAATATATGAATGTAAAATGATATTTACCTTCTTTCGCTCATGATATTTGAAAAATGAAAATGTTACTCAAGTGTATGCACGGCCTACCTTCTCCATGATTGTATTATAATTCATTTTTAATAACCATATTTCAATGTCAGTTTTAAAATTATAACTATTCTATAAAAATAATAATAATTTTATGATTATTATTCTAGAGATAATGGAATAATGGCCTCTTTGACTGTAGTCAACTTACAAAATTGATTTTGGACAAATGAGTCGAATATCATCAAAAACATCTCACGTGAACTTAATTTATTAAGTTATTATATATAAAATGGTAATAAATGAAATAAAATTAATTATATAATTGAAAATTTTTCTTAAGAAAATATATAATTGACATAATTTTATTACTCGTGAAGATAAATATCTTACAAGATGATTCAGACCCGATGTAAGGGACACTTTATCTTAAAAACAACATTTTAAATGTTTTAATTTTTTATTTTCTAAATATTTTTCTTCCATTTAAATATTGTTAAGATATTTTTATGGATGTATTTTTGGGAACATAAATGAAATATAGAATTAATTTTTTTTTATTTTAAATATCATTCTAAGGTTTTAAAAAAGGAATATTTTTTGTTTTTTATATGTAATGTTTTGATGAAAAGGAAAAAATGAATGTTCTATTTTAACGTATATGGTGCCAATGATTTTTCCCACCACCATAAATGTTACTTTATTTTTGGGTTCATTTTTAAGATTTCATGCTTTATTCAAAGAAAAATCATTCTTCCCATTATTTTGGGTATTTTCAAAAGGGGTTTTAAATGGGATGTAAGTTTCAATATCTATAAATGATTTCATATGGGTTCCAAGAATACTTTTTTGAGTATGATAATGGAAGTGAATGGTTTCATATATTATGATTATGTTATGGTTCATGGGAATTTTTTATGTTTTCAGATGATCTCAACATATCTCATAATGACGGGTGATCCTAATATAGCTCATGATGACATGTGAGAAAGATATAGATCTCCAATGAATTGGCTAAAGGGACAGAGTTAACCGATTAAGTTTCTCCTAAGAAATTATTTGAATTTTTCTGGTAGGTTATTCAATTTATAATATTGATTTTAAGAGTGGTATAAAAATAATTTCTCAAGTTACCTACATGATTTATCTATGCTTTTTATTCGTTTTCACAAAAAAAAACTTATAATATCATAAGGTAAGATAATGAGCTTAAGTTTAAAGTGAAATTTATGCTAAATCATAATGGTCTAATGTATAACATTTCATGAGTTTTATATGATTGAAAACAATCCATTGTAGATTTTATTTCTCATATAATATTTCTTATGAATTTTTTTATGAAAATAGTTGGGAAAAGATGTTTATTTTTTTGGGTATGAAAATGTTCATTTTAAGCCCAAATTTTTTTTCGAAAAAGGTAAATTTTTAAGAGTATTCAAGAACTAATGGGTGTTTTTATTTATTTTTATATGTACCTTTCTTTGATTTTTTTTATCATCCAATATTTCAAAATAATAATAATAGGTTTTTAAGGATGATTATGGACAAGGATTTTGTTAAGATAAAAATTGTGAAGATATTTCATGAAAACCAAACATATTTTATTTAAAAAAATTTGTATTAGGGAAAAAATGGACACTTAGTGGTAGTGTCCACTCTTTGATGTAAAATTTATTTATGTATTCTATATAAATGAATATAGGAGAAAAATCATGATATTCTTTAGAGGTATATCATAAAATTTCATCATTGGAAACTTAATCATAAACAATCCACATAAAAAAATATGTTTTAACATAAAACCCTTAACTTAAGTTTTAATTTCTTCCAAGGAACTATAATGTAATGACCCGAGCCCAGTTTCCCAGAGTCGGTGCCTTATTTTATTACATTGGAATATAAACGAGGAATATGCTTCCCAAAGGACCGAGTATTTTAGCAGTTTTGGAAACAATATACATACATAAGTTCAACATTATAACTTGAAAATAAATACAATATAGAAACTCCTTTGACAACATCAATAAATCTTAGGTTATTTTTTCATGTCATTCATAATATACCTATTTGTGTTCAAGGAAAAATAAACATAATAAATGGGTGAGCTCAAACACTCAATAAAGGTAATCAATACAGTATAATATACCATAAACATAAACATTAGTTAAGGTGAATAAGTTAAAACCACAAGCCTTTAAAAATGAACTTGAACACATTATAGAAGGAATAAGAGATGAATAAATAATACCATAATAAAACATAATCATGGGTATTATACTAGTCAAATAACCACATTAAACATCAATTAATTGTTTCATAATGAGGGAATGCATAATGTGGGATATCATAATCATACCATCAAGGCCTTATCCCAAGACCATAAATATCTATTTTGTCAAGAACTTGTGCCAAGACCATAGTTTATCTAATGAGACCTACCGATGCTCTAAGAAGCTATAGTGGGTCCCACATAACACTTAATAAGTCCAATTCATTCCTCAAATGAATGGGGGTAAACATAAACAATATATACATTCATATGGAAACTAATATATAAAATTTAAATAACTTTCCTTGAACATTAAGCATAAACAGTAACCATTCAGAGTAAATTGTTGAATTATTTTAAGATAGATTATCCATAGTCAAAATAATCATAAATAATTAAATTAAATATTTTAGGTGATATCATAAAATATTAATCATAGTAATTCAAAATAATCACCAAGAGTATTTAAATAGATGAAGATTCTCTTATAAAATCATCGAGTAATTCTTGAGATAAATACTCTTTTACTTTAAAAAGAAGAGTTATTTTGGAAAAATATTTGTATAAAACTATAAGTGACGTAAGATATTATTTTCATAATAAAATTATTTATTTTTGAATATAATGGTTTCCAAAAATAGATTATATAGTTCCTTTGAAAATAGGTAAGAATTTGAGAAATCCCCTTGAATCGAGCTTGTATTTCAGGAAGAATTTTTGAAAGATCCATTTAGAACATATAACTCCCCTTAAATGAAGGTAGGATTATAGTTGGTACACATATATAGAAAATTATTATAGAATATATGAGGAATAAATATTAATAAATTATAATTTAATTGAGTTAAGTATAAAATAAGAGTAGCCTGAATGAAAATGGAGGTTCGGGTAAAAAAAACCCTTACCTTAAGCCCAAATGAGTTCCTATATTGAACTTAAGGTCATGGAATAGGAAATTAGACTTATAAATTAATTAATTAAGAGCCTATTATAAATTATTTTATTTGTAATAATTTTATTAAGTCCATTATTTCATTATTGATAAGTTATACAACTGAATTCAGTTGTTCTCGAGTGTTCGTTTCCTTGGTTTTCATGATTGGTATATTTGTATATGAGTATGGATGTTCATGTGGAAAGGATTTAATTCTCCATAATTGAAATTATCTATTATTTATGAACATACATAAGTGTTAATGGTTATATATATCATTTTTTTACATGGTATTAGGATTAATCATTGGATAAAATATTAATGACAAACACTTAGATTATTTGGCGGTATTTGGATTATTATGAATTAGTTTTGTCCTATAAATTAATAATATGTACATATAATTTTTCATTAATATTTAGTAGGTTATAATAAATATATTATTTTATTTTTAAACCATTAAAATAGTTTCATTACCAGAAATTAATGATAAATTGAAGAACAAAACCTTTTCGTCCATGAAGGCTGTAAATTGGAACCTCACAGACGATGATTTCATTCATAAAAGAGAGAGAGAGAGAGTAAGAATATTGATAATGATTATTACATTAACATGGTAAAATTCCAGTATATATATTATACTAGAGTTATAAAGATCAATTTGATGGAGTAAGTTATGATAGAATAAGAAAATAAGACAAATTGAAATGAAACTAAATTAAAAAGAAAGATGATTTACCTCTTGAAATAACCTCCTTGGGAACCTCCTTAGGGGAAAGGGTTTCCATCTTTTGGATATAACAAGACATCCTGGATGTGGGTAGTGACAATGGAAGGGTATTTGGGTAGAACTATGAGGATCTTAAAGGATTATAGGGATGAAGAGAGGAGGGAGTGAGGGGGTTATTGAGGAGGAGAGGAGGGTTTTCCAATTATTTTACTCTTTATTTTATTATTTATCTCAATACAACCAATAGTGTTGATTATGGTGACCAATAATAGTAATAATTGCATTTAATTTAGAAACTAGTGGGATTGTATCATCCTTACATCACTTATGACCCAATAAATCATGTATTTAGCATTTATCGTAAATTATTGTATTTTACTATTCACCCAAAATTCATGTGTTTTAGAAAAATCCCAAATTTTTACCCCAACCATTTATTTAAAAGTATAATTAAAAAATGATATCCATTTTTTAACGTAATTTCTTATATATTTTTAATTTAATTTTTATATAAAATCATATTCTATTCCAAAAAACAACTTTAAAATTATAACTTGTTTTATAACACCTTGAGAAGTTAATCAAGGTCCCATAAAATTATCTTATAACCATAATAAAATAATGTAACAATTTATGATTACATTTTATGAAAATACATTTCCATTTTAAATTATTAAATTAATCATAAAATTGAAATTAAAATATTTATGACAGACAAAAATACCAATACTTATACTATGATATTTTTTTCACATATAAGATGTCTAAATTGTATTTATACACTCATGGGTGAAGTTTATATTTATTTTGATGATTTAATATTCATTACTATTCATAAGAGTAACATTACTATTCATAAGGGTATGTTACTATTCAACAGGGTATGTTACTATTAATCAAAAATTAAGTTTGTCTTATCAGACTCTAAATATCTTACTAAAAGGCAGCTGTGTATGTCAGTTTTTCAAAATTGAAAACATAGAGGTGGAAAAGTTATGTTTGCTGACTAGGTTATAACAAAGTGGTGTTTTGTAGAGACTCAGTATTTCATGAATTCAATATTAAATTTATTTTCAAAATCTTGGGGTGTTACATTATCCCCTCCTTACAAAAATTACGTCTCAGAAATTACCAAAATATTACCTCACAAAGAGATTTGGGTAGTTCTTCATAATAAGCCCCTCAAGCTCCCATGTTGCCTCTTTGATATTATGATTTTTCCAAAGTATCTTTACTAGTCAAGTCATCCGATTCATAACACTGTTTCTTTAGTGTCTAGACTCTGGATAGGCTCTTCACAATAAGATAGGTCAGCTTCCAATTATATACCTTCTAAATTGAGGAAATGCATTGTGTCTGGCATGTACTTTCTCAGAAATGAGACATGGAACACATTGTGTACTTTAGACAGGCTTGGTGGCATAGCCAAACGATATGAAACAGCTCCAATTTTCTCTAAAATTTCAAAAGGGCCTATGTACTTAGGTCTTAGTTTCCCTTTCTTCCTAAATCTTATAACACCCTTCCATGAAGATTCTTTTAAGAAAACATAATCTTCCACTTGAAATTCCAAATCCTTCCTTCGATTATCAGAATAGATTTTTTCTCCTTTGAGCTGTGTTGATATGGGATTTAATAGTATTTACCTTCTCCGTTGTTTCCTCCACAAGTTTTGGTCCCACTAGCTTCCTTTCACCAACCTCATCCCAACATCTTGGTGTATGACATCTCTTTCTATACAATGCTTCATATGGTGCTATTTGAATACTGGAATGAAAATTATTATTGTAGTAAAACTCTACCAAAGGTAAATAATGATCCCACATACCTTGAAAATCAAGTGATCATGATCTCAAAATGACTTCTAAAGTTTGGAACATCCTTTTTGATTTCCCATTAGTTTCAAGATGATAAGAAGTACTCAAACAAATCTATGTGCCCAAAGCCTTATGAAGAATTTTCTAGAATTTCGATGTAAACCAAGGATCGTGATTAGACATTATTGAAAGTGGTGATCCATAAAGTCTTATAACTTCATTGATATAATGTCTCACAAGCCACTCCACTGGAAAATCCTCTGTTATATCAAGGAAATGTGTATATTTCATAATTCGATCCACAATTACCCATATTTCATCATTCTTTCTTGGAGTTTTTGGTAATCTAGTGACAAAATAAATGGTGATGTTATCCCCTTTCCATGTAAGAATAGGTATAGGTTGCATGACTCCTCTAGGATTTTTTCATCCAGCCTTCACTTGTTGACCAACTAGACATGTTGATACATAATACGCAATTTCTCACTTCATGTTGTCCCACCAAAATGTTCCTTCAAATCTTTATACATTTTAGTGCTACTATGGTGTATAGAGAAATTCGAGCCATGGGCATCATCCAATAACTCCCTTTTAATCTTAGGTAAAGAGGGAACACATAGCCACTTCCCAAATTTCAGAATTCCATATTCACATACGAAGTCAGCCAACTTCACATCTTTCACAACATTATTTTTCTTTTGAAGGTTCTCATCATAAGGTTGATATCTTTTAATCCTTTCTAATAAATATGGTTGGGAAACCAAATGAAAAAGTATTTATTTGTTTCCTTCTTTGATAATTCCCATATCCATCCTTGTTATATCCATATAAAAGGGATCATTTTCAATCCACATTTTGTTTAGAACTCCCTGATCATTTCTACTCAATGCATAAGCTTCCATATTTTCCTTTCCTGGGTGGTATTGTATGGTAAAATCATAATCCATGAGTAGTTTGATCCATTGTTTGTGCCTCATGTTGAGTTGTTTCTATGAGAAGATATAATTCAAACTCTTGTGATCCATATATATCTCACATCTTTCACCATAATGTGAGTGTCTATATATTTTTAGAGAAAAGATCACAGTAGCTAACTCAAGATCATGAGTAGGATATTTTTTGCATGAATTTTTAACTTCCTTGATGCATAGGAAATAACTCTATCATTCTACATAAATACACAACCAAGTCATTTCTTTGATGCATCACTATATATCACAAACCCATCATTCCCCGATGGTAGGGTTTGGATCAGAGAATTCACAAATCTCCTCTTAAATTCTTCAAAATAGTACTCATATTCTTTTGTCTATACGAACTTAACCCCTTTACGTGTAATCTTGGTCATTGGGTTGGCTAAACGTGTGAATTTATGAAAAAAATACCGATAATAACCTACTAAACTAATAAAACTATGTGCCTTAGTTATGTTCATTGGAGTAGTCCATTCTTGAACAGCCTTTGTCTTTGAAGGATCAGTAGATATTTCATCCTTAGAGACTATGTGTCCAAGAGAGGAAGTTGATTGAATCCTAAATTCAAACTTACTAAAATTCCCATATAGTCCATTTTTGTTAGGAGTCTTTAAAATAGTGTGTAGGTTATTTTTGTGATCTTCATATCCTTTGGAGTATACCAAGATATCATTAATAAATACCACAAAAAATTCATCAATACATTCCTTGAAAACTCTATTAATTATATCCATGAAAATATAGGTTGAATTAGTTAGTCCAAAATGCATTTATGTAAACTCGTAATGCCCATGCCTGGTTTGAAATGTCATTTCTTGAATGTCTTCCTTCTTTACAAGCAACTGATGATATCCATATTGAAGGTAAATCTTCCAAAAATATTGATCTTCATGAAGTTGATCGAATAAATCATCAATGAGAGGTAGGGGATACTTTTTCTTTATTATTATAGCATCGATCTCCCTGTAGTCAATTCACAACCTCGTAGATCCATCATTCATATTTCTGAAAAGAACAGGGGCTCCCCATGGGGAAACATTAGGGACAAAAAATCCTTTATCGATCAATTCCTCTAGCAGATTATTCAGTTCTACTAATTCCATAGTGCCCATTCTATAAGGACTCTTTGATATAGGCCTTGAACCTGGAATTAAATCAATAGAGAACTCAACTTCCCACTCTGAAGGATGTCTAGGAAAATCCTCTGGAAACACATCAACATATTCTTGAAAAATAGGTATTTCCTCTATTTGAACATTCCTTTCTACACCCATAGATATTGCATGTCCTTCCTCCCTAATAATTGAATTCAATAGATATATACGGGTGGATCTAGATGAGAATCAGATACTGATATTTCTTCCCTGAGGATAACGAATTCCACATCGTCCCCAAAAATTGTAACCTCCTCCTTCTTGCCATAAATTTTCACATCATGGTTTGAAATCCAATCCATTCTGATGATTAT
Organism: Viscum album; assembly: GCA_963277665.1. NCBI lineage: Eukaryota > Viridiplantae > Streptophyta > Magnoliopsida > Santalales > Viscaceae > Viscum > Viscum album. The sequence continues at coordinate 1,669,660,184 of OY728159.1, forward strand.
ATCAAAGTTAATCATGGGTATGAAAATAAAATAAGAAGATAAAGCACAATTATATACCATAATGGGGACTTCCTAACACAACTTTGTTACAATGATACTTACCTTAGGAGTTTTGACTGACAACTCCCTTATTAAATAAAATTAGAAATATCTAATTTTTATAGAAAACTGGGAATATATGAAAGAATGAGATGATCCAGAATTAAATAAATCATTGGCTAAGTTTGAGGAAATGATTAAAGTACATTCCACCACATTGTTAGGAACTTCAACCTCAGTAGTTGTGACCACATAATCTTGGCCATTCTCCCTTGGCCTTCTTTGGGGAATGTTTCCCTGATTCTTAGGACATTCATGTGCATAATGTCCCATTTTTCTGTAATTGTAGCATTTAACATTGGTAGCTTCTTTCTTCCCCTTACAATCCCGAGATATGTGGAATTTTTGTTTTCACTTGTAACAGGCTCCCATTTCCTTCAGGCATGTGCCAGGGTGTTTCTTCCCATAATTACTGCATGGTGGAAGGTCAACTCTTCCCTTATTCCCCATTTCCTTATTTCCTTTTCCAGAGTTTTCAACAGCCCTCTTCTTCTCTTATTTTCCTTTAAAGTCATAAGACTTAGAAAATTCCTTTTCCATATTCATAGCACTTGAGACTATATATTAATATGATGAGAATACTTGGGAGATTAATGCCCTTCAGAGGAATGGTTTTAAACCATAAAATAATCAACCAATCTTGCTCTATGGATTACATATTTAGTCTGTGGCATATCTTGCTAACCTTTTGAAGTTATCTTCATACTTTGAAACATTTTCATCCTCCTTCTACCTTAGATTCCAGAATTTCCTTTCCATATTCGCTCATTGTTCACGAGGAAAATATTTTTCTAGGAATATTTTTTTAAAATCTCTCCATTTCAACTCTTCTATTTCTTCCTCCTCCTTTGTGTTTTGTATTAACAAACACCACTGATTTTCATATCCCAATATACGATAAGCTACCATGACAACCTTATCTCTTTTGTTACATCCCAAATCGAGAAATATCTTCTCTATAGAACTTATCTATTTCTTAGTGATAAATGGTTTTGTAGTCCCATTTAATGAAGGAGGTCATTGTAGCATAAAGAAATCTAACATAGCTTCTCCACATTGTGGATCTGGATGCTCGATTCGGGTAAGGTTATTATTCATTACCAGAGTAAGTTTTCCCAGTATAGTTATAAGTTGATATGCACCAGTCGCAGCTCTAGAGCCAACATCATTATCTTGCATCAGATGGAAATCCCAACATGGGACACGTGCATTCATATAGTTTTTGTTCCTTACACTAGGCCCCATTTCTAAATAATGGAATACACTGAATTAGGTTATGAATCATAATGTATAATCTCAATGTAGAAAAATATTGAGTATGAATAGTTAATCTCATAATCATAACCATGGTTTCTTTGGGGAAAAATTTACATTTTGATCCTTCAATAATGGATTTTAAGGAAAATGTGATTTATTTTAAGCATATCCCCCATGAGTGTCAAACCATGTGAATAGTAAGGCCCATTGTCATGTACTAGGATACCCTGGGTCAAGCCTGAAACTCCTTTCCGTAGTTTTCAATCCTAGGTACCTCTATGCCAGAACCAAGTCTACGTGTAGTGTCTAGGAAGGGATATATTTTTTCGAAAGATCAACATAATCTATTCCTTACCAAAATATCACGGTGTTCTTGTATGTTTATCCTCAAATATTATCTTAGGGATATGTTCCCTAATCTATGTTTTCTAAATCTAGTTTCCATGTTTTCTATTAAACTTCCTTTGATACCAACTGTAAGGACCCAACCCCAGTTTCCCAGAGTCGATGTCTTATTTTATTACATTTTCATATAAATAAGGAATATGAATCCTGAATGACCGAGTACTTTGGTATATTTGGAGACAAGATATATACATAAGTTCAAAATTATAACTTGAAAATAAATAAAACATCGAAACTCCTTTGACAACATCCATAACTCCTAGGTTATTTATGCATGTCATTCATAATATAAATCTTTATGCCCTAGGAAAAAGAAACATGAGAAAGGGGTGATCTCAAACGCTCGGTAAGGGTAACCAATACAACATAAGATATTATAAACATGAACATTAGGGATGGTTAATAACTTAAAAACACGTGCATTAAAAAATGAACGTGAACACATTATGGTAGGAATAAGAGATGAATAATTAATGCCATAATAAAACATAATCATGGGTGTTAAACTAGTCTAATAACCACATGAAATATCAATTAATTGTTTCATAATAAGGTAATACATAATTCAGGTACATCATAACCATATCGTCAAGGCGTCGTTCCAAGACCACAAATATCCATTTTGTCAAGGCCTCATGCCAAGACCATAGTTTGTATCATGAGACATAAAGATGCACTGAGGGGATATAGAAGGCCCCAACCAACACTTAATAAGTCCAATTAATTCCTCATATTAATGGGGATAAACATAAACAACATATGAATTTAGAAACTAATATATGAAATGTAAATAACTTTCCCCTAACATTAAGCATAAACACTAACCATTCGGAGTAAATTGGTGAATGGTTTTAAGATAGCACATCAACAGTCAAAATAATCATAAACCATTAAATTAAATATGGTAGATGACATAATAAAATATTAATACCAATAATACATAATAATCAATAGGATTGTTGAAATAGATGAAGATTCTCTTATAAAACCATCGATCAATTCTAGAAATAAATACTCTTTTACTTTAAAAATAAGAGTTCTTTATGAAAAATATTTGTATAAAACCAAAAGTGAAGTAAGATAGTATTTTAATAATAAAACGAGTGATTTTATAAATATAATGTTTTCCAAAAACATATTATATAGTTCCATTGAAAATAGCTAAGAATTTGAGAAATCCCCTAAAATTGGGCTTGTATTTCGGGAAGAATTTTTGAAAGATCCTTTGAGAACATATAAATCCCCTTAAATGAATGTAGGATTCTGGTTGGTATAGATATATAGAACATTATCACAGAATATATGAGGAATAAATATGAATAAATAATAATTTGATTGAGATAAGTAGAAAATAAGAGTAACCTGAAGGAAAATGAAGGTTCGGGTAGAAAAACCCTTACCTTAAGTCTGAATGTGTTCTGCTCTTGAACTTAAGGTCCAGGAATACAAAATTAGACTTATTAATATCTAAATTCAGAACCTATTTAAAATTTATTTATTTTATCATAATTTTATTAATTCCATTATTTCATTATTAATATGTTATAAAATTTACTTCTGTCATTCTGGAGTTTTCATTTCCTTGGTCTTCATGATCGGTATATTTGTATATGAGTATGGATGTTCAAGTGGAAAGGATGTAATTATCCATAATTGAAATTATATATTATTTATGAACATACATAAGTGTTAATGGTTATATATATATCATTTTTATACATGGTTTGAGGATGAATCATTTGATGAAATATTATTGACAATCACATAGATTATTTGGTGGTATTTGGATTATTATGAACTACTATTGTCATATAAATTAATACTATGTAGATATAATGGTTCATGAATATTAAGTAGGTTATAATACATATATTATAGTCTGGTTCATCAATAAAAATGGTTTCATGATGAGTAATGAAGAATAAAATTAAGAAAAAAACTTCATTATCTATGAACGTTGTAAATTAGAACCTCACAGACGATGATTTCCTTTATAAAAGGGAGAGAGGGTAAGAATATTAATAATGGTTATTAAATTAACATGGTATAATTCTAGTATATAGATGATATTGGAGTTATAATGGCCAATTTGATAGAGGAGTTTATGAGAGGACAATAAAATAAGATAAATTTAAAAGAAACAAAATGAAAAAGAAAGATGCTTTACCTCTTGAAATAACCTTCTCGAGAACCTCCTTAAGGGAAGGGGTTTTGGTCTTTTGGAAATTCCAAGATCTCTTGAACATGGGTAGTGACTAGGGAAGTTTATAGGGGAAGAACATTGAGGAGATTCAAGGCTTAGAGGGATGAATATAAGAGGTAGTGAGGGGGGTTATTGTGGAGGAGAGGAGGGGTTTCTCATTATTTTACTCTTTATTTTATTATTTCTCTCATAATAACCAATAGTTTTGATTCATGTGACCCATGATAATAATAATAAGTGACTGTGAGTTGGATCCTAGTGGTATTACAACATTCTTAAATCACTTATGACCCAATAAATCATATATTTGGCATTTATCGTAAATTATCGTATTTTACTATTCACCCAAAATTCAAGTATTTTAGAAAAAGCCCAAAAATTTACTCCAAACATTTTTTGATGTGTATAATTTAAAAATAAAATCCATTTTTTGGAAATAATTTTCTAAATATTTTTAATTTAATTTTTAAATAAAATCATAATTTATTCCAAAAAAACAAATAGATTTTGGTAGTTCTTCATCTTAAGCTCTTCAGGCTCCCATGTTGCCTCTTAAATTTTATGATTTTACCAAAGTATCTTTACTAGTCGATTCTTATGATTCCTCAACACTTGTTCTTTAGTGTCTAAAATCTAGATAGGATCATTACAGTAAGATAGGTCAGATTCCAATTCTATACCTTTAGAAGTGAGGACATGCATTGTGTCTGACATGTACTTTCTCAGCAATGAGACATGGAACACATTCTGTACATTAGACAGGCTTGGTGGCATAGTCGAATGATATGAAATAGCTCCAATTTTCTCTATAATTTTAAAAGGGCCTATATAACTAAGGCTTAGTTTCTCTTTCTTTCCAAATCTTATAACACCCTTCAATGGAGATACTTTTAAGAAAACATGATCTCCCACTTGAAACTCTAAATCCCTCCATCGATAATCAATATAGCTTTTTTGTCTCCTTTGATCTACTTTAATATGTCCTTGTATAGTCTTTAACATATCTTTTTTCCTCTACAATTTTTGGGCCCACTAGCTTCTTTTCACCAAATTCATCCCAACATGTTGGTGCACGACATATCTTTCAGTACAATGCTTCATATGGTGCCATTTGAATACTGGAATAAAAACTATTATTGTAGGAAAACTCCACCAAAGTTAAATATTGATCCCACATACCTTGTAAATCAAGAGATCATGATCTCAATATGTCTTCTAATGTTTGGATCTTCCTTTCTGATTTCCCATCAGTTTGAGGATGATAAGCAGTACTCAAACGAAGCTCAGTGTCTGAAGCTTTCAGAAGCATTTTCCACAATTTCAATGTAAACTAAGGATTATAGTTAGACACTATTGAAAGAGTTTCTCCATGAAGTCTTATAACTTCATTGATATAAATTTTTGTAAGCCACTCCAGTGGAAAATCCTCCCTTATAGTAAGGAAATGTGCAGATTCCGTAAGTCGATCCACAATTACCCATATTGCATTATTCTTTATTTTAATTTTGGGTAATCTAGTGACAAAATCAAAGGATATGTCATTCCATTTCCATGTTGGAATAGGTATAGGTTTCATGACTCCTCTAGGATGTTGTCATTCAGCCTTCACTTATTTATAGACTAGATATCTTGAGACATAATCATCAATTTCCCGCTTCATGTTGTCCTGCCAGAAATGTTTCTTCAAATCTCAATACATTTTAGTACTAATGGGATACATAGAGAAATTTGAGATATAGGAATCATCCAAAAGCTCCCTTTTCAGCTCAGGTAAAGAGGAAACACATAGCCTCTTCCAAAATTTCAGAATTCCATCTTCATATAAGAAGTCATCCAACTTCCTATGTTTCACAGCATTAATTTTTTTTTAAAGTTTCTAATCATAAGGATGAGATCTTTTAATTATTTCTAATAAATATGGTTGGGTAACCAAATAAAAAATTAGTGATGTTTCACATTCTTTGATAATTTCCATATGCATCCTCACTAGATCATGTACAAAGGATCCTTATCAATCCACATTTTGTTGAGAAATCCATGATCCTTCCTGCTCAATGCATCAGCTACCTTATTTTATTTTTCTGGGTGGTAGTGTATGGTACTATCATAATCCTTGAGTAGTTAGATCTGTCACATTTTCTTCATGTTGAGTTCGTTCTATGAGAAGATGTACTTCATACTCTTTTGATCCATATATATCCCACATCTTCCACTATATAGATAGTGTCTTCATATTTTTAGAGCAAAGATCACAACAACTAACTCAATATCATGAGTAGGATAGTTTTTTTCATGAATTTCTAACCTTCTTCATGCATATGAAATAACTCTTTCATTCTACATAAGGACACAACCAAGTCCTTTTATTAATGCATCACTATAGATCACAAACCCATCATTCCCCGATGGTAGGTTTAGGATCAGATAATTCATTAATCTCATCTTCAATTCTTCAAAACAGTCCTCACATTATTTTATCCATGGGAACTTAACCCCTTTACTTGTAAGCTTGGTCATTGGTTTGGCTAAAAGGGAAAATTTCTAAACAAAATGCGGATAATAACCTACTAATCCAATTAAAATACATACCTCAGTTATGTTCATTAGAGAGGCCATTCATAAACTTCCTTTATCATTACAGGATCAATAGATATTCCATCCCTATAGAAAACGTGTCCATGAAAGGAAACTAATGAAGCCAAAATTCACAGTTTCTAAACATCCCATATAATTCATTTCTTCTAAGAGTCTTCATAATAGTGTGAAAGTTATTTTCATGATCTTCATAGCTTTTGGAATAAACTAATATATCATTAATAAATACCACCACAAAGTCATCAAGATATTCCTTGAAAAGCCTATTCATTTGATACATGAAAATAGAGGGAGAATTAGTTAGTCCAGAAGGAATTAATCTACACATGTAAGCCCATACCTAGTTCGAAATTATATTCCTAGAATTTCTTCCTTCCTTAAAAGCAACTGATTATATCCATATTGAAGAAAATATTCAAAAAAACATTGAGCTCCATGAAGTTGATCAAATAAATCATCAATGTGAGGTAGGTGATACTTTTTCTTTATTGTTATAGCATTGATCTCCCTATACTCATTTCACAACCTCATAGATCCATCTTTCTTCTTGACGAAAAGAACAGGGGATCCCAATGGGGAAACACTAGGGTGAATAAATACTTTATCACTCAATTCCTGTAGTTTTTTCTTCAATTCTACTAATTACATAGTGGCCATTCTATAATGAGTCTTTGATATAGTCCTTCAACGAGTAATTAAATCAATATAGAACTCAACATCCCGCTCTAGAGGATGTCCAAGTAAATCCTTTAGAAACACATCAACATATTCTTGCACAATAGGTACGTACTCAATTTGAACATTACATTCCTCACACATAGATATTTTTTCCCTTCCTCCCCAATAATTGAATTCAGTAGAGATATAGGGGTGGATTTAGATCAGAATCAGATGGTGATATTTCTACCCTAAAGATAATGGATTCCACATCATCCTCAAAAATTATAACCTCTTTCTTCTTGCAATAAATTTTCACATCATGGTTCAAAATCCAATCCATACTGAGAATTATATCATAGTCAGTCATGGGTATGACAAAAAAAATTAGCAGATAAGGAATGGTTATATGCCATAATGGGAACTAGCTAACAAAACTTTGTTGCAATGATACTTCCCTTAGATGTTTTGACTGACAACTCCCTAATTAAATCAAATTGAAAATATATAATTTTCATGGAAAACTGGGATGATATGAAAGAATGCAATGATCCATAATCAAATAAATTTTTGGTTAATTTTGAGTAAATGATTAAAGTACTTTCCACCACATCGTTAGGAACATCAATCTTAGAAGTTATGATTGTATAAGCTTCACCTTTCTCCCTTGTCCTTATTTGGGGAATGTTTCCCTACCACTTAGGACATTCAAGTGAATATTGTACCATATTTCTCTAATTGTGTCATTGAAAATTGGTAGCTTCTTTCTTCCCCTTACAATCCTGAGATAGGTGGATTTTTTCTCCGCACTTGTAACAGACTCTCATTCCCTTCAGGCAAGTGTCATGGTGTTTCTTCCCACAATTACTGCAGGATAGAAGGTCAACTCATCTCTTATTCCACATTTCCTTATTTCCTTTTCTATAGTTTTCATCATCCCTCTTCTTCTCTTATTTTACTTTAAAGTCATAAGACTTAGAAAATTCATTTTCCAACCTGATATCACTTGAGACTATATCTTCATATGATGAGAAACTTTGGGAGACTGGTGCCCTTCAAAGGAATAGTTTTAAAACCATTAAAGAATCTATCAATATTAATCCTTAGATTAGGTATGTAGTCTGTAGCCTATCTTGCTAACGTTGTGAATTTAGATTCATACTTTACAACATTTTCTTCCTCCTTCTACCTCATATTTAGGAATTTCCTTTCCATATCAGCTCATTGTTCATGGGGAAAATATTTTTCATGGAAGATTTCATTAAAATACCTTTATTACATGTTTTATATTTCTTCATCCTCCTTTGTGTTTTGGATTAACAACCACAACTTATCTACATCTTCCAATAGTTGATAAACTACCATGAAAACCTTCCTTCATTCGTTACTTCCCAAAGTGAGAAATATCGTCTCATGAGAAATTATCCATTTCTCAGCTACAAATGGGTTTGTAGTCATATTGAATAAAGGATTTTTTTGTCGCATAATGTGATCTAACATAGCTCCTCCACATTTTGGATCTAGATGCTCCATTCATGTTAGGTTATTGTTCATAACATGACTAATAATTCCTAGTGTAGTTATAAATTTCTCTGCCCCAGTCGCATCTCTAGATCCAACATCATTGTCTTGAATCAGAGGGAAATCCCTACGTGCGACATGCACCTTCATGAGGTTTTCGTTCCTTCCACTATGATCCATTTCTAAATAATGTCATACACTAGAATAGGTTATGGATTATAATGTATAATCTCAACGTAGAAAAATACATAACATGAATAGTTAATATCATAATCATAAATAAGGTTTCTTTAAGAAAAAATTTACATTTAGATCCTTCATAATGGATTATAAAGAAGATGTGAATTATCCTAAGAATATCCCCCAGGAGTGTCAAACTAGGTGCACATAAGGCCCATTGTTGTGTTCTAGGATACCCTTGGTCAAGCCCGAAACTCCTTGTCAGAGTTTTCACTCCTAGGTAAATCTATGCCAGAACCATGTCCACTTATAGTATCCAGTCAGGGATATATTTGATGAAAACATCCACATAATCTATTCCTTACCAAAATACTAGGGTCTTCTTGTATGTTTATCCTCAAATACTATCTTATGAATTTTTTCCCTAATATACATTTTCTAAATCTAGTTTCCAAGTTTTCTACTAAACTTCCATTGATACCAACTGTAAGGACCTGACCCCAGTTGCCCGAAGTCGGTGCCTTATTTTATTACATTGGAATATAAAAATTTAATATTCATCCCAAAGGACTAATGAGTTTTCAGCATTGGAACCAAGATACATACATAAGTTTAACATTACAACTTAAAAATAAATACAACATGGAAACCCCTTTGACAATATCCATAACTCCTAGGTTATTTCTGCATGTCAGTCATAACATACCTATTCGTGTCCTGGGAAAAAGAAACATAAGAAAGGGGTGAGATCAAACGCTCCATAAAGGTAATAAATACAGTGAAAGATATCATAAAAATAAGCATTATGCATGGTGAAGAACTTAAAAACACATGCCTTTAAAAATGAACTTGAACACAATATGGCAGGAATAAGAGATGAATAAATAATTCCATAATAAAATATAATCATGGGTATTCTTATAGTATAATAAACACATGAAATATCAATTAATTATTTCATAATAAGGGAATTTATAATGTGGGGAACCATAACCATATCGTCAAGGCCTCATGCTAAGACCATAAATATCCATTTTGTCAAGGCCTCATGCCAAGACCATAGTTTTTCTCATAAGACCTATCGATGCAGTGAGGGGATATAGCGGGAACCACCCAACATTTACTAAGTTCAATTCATTCCTCATGTGAATGGGGATAAACATAAAAAATATATACATTCACACTGAAAATAATATATGAAATGTAAATAACTTTCCATGAACATTAAGCATAAACACTAACCATTCAAAGTAAATTGGTGAATGGTTTTAAGATAGCACTTCCGGAGTCAAAATAATCATAAAACATTCAATTAAATATTTTATATGATATCATAAAAAATTTATCCCAATAATACATAATAATTGACAATAGTGTTGAAATAGATGAAGATTCTCTTATAAAATCATCGACTAATTCTCGAGATAAATACTCTTTTACTTTGAAAATAATAGTTCTTTTGGAAAAATATTTGTATAAAACCAGAAGTGAAGTAAGAAAATATTTTCTTAATAAAATGATTATTTTTATAAAGATAATGGTTTCCAAAAATAGATTATATATTTCCCTTGAAAATAGGTAAGAATTTGAGAAATTTCCTTGAATGAGGCTTGTATTTTGGGAAGAATTTTTGAAAGATCCTTTAGAACATATAACTCTCCGTAAAATGAAGGTATGATTCTGGTTGGTACATATATATAGAACATTATAAAATAACATATGAGGAATAAATATGGATAAATAATAATTTAATTATGTAAGAAGAAAATAAGAGTAACCCAAATGAAAATGGAGGTTTGGGTTGAAAAAACCTTACCTTAAATTTTAATGTGTTCCGCTCTTGAACTTAAGGTCCTGGAATATGAAATTATCCTTACTAATAACTTAATTCAGAACCTAATATAAATTTATTTAGTTTATAATAATTTGATTAAGTCCATTATGTCTATATTGATATGTTATAAGATTGAATTTCATTGTTCTGGAGTGTTTGTTTCCTTGGTTTTCATGATCGATATATTTGTATATGAGTATGGATGCTCATGTGGAAAGGATGTAATTCACTAGAATTGAAATTATATATTATTTATGAGAATAAAAAAGTTTTAATGGTTATATATATAATTTTTTAAATTATATTAATATTAATCCCTGGATGAAATGTTAACGACAATCACATTATTATTTGGCGGTATTTGGATTATTATGAACTAGTTTTGTCATATAAATTAATACTATGTACATATACTAGTTTTTGAATATTAATTAGGGAATAATTCATATATTATAGTATGTTTAAACCATAAAAATGGTTTCATGACCATTAATGAATGAGAAATTGATGAACAAAACATTGTCATCCATGAAGGTTGTAAATTAGAACCCCACAAACGATGATTTCATTTATAAAAGAGAGAGAGAGTAAGAATATTGATAATGGTTATTACATTAACATGGTATAATTATAGTATATATATGTTACTAGAGTTATAAGGATCATTTTGACAGAGGAGGTTGTGATAGAATAAGAAAAGATGAAAAACTAAAATGAAACTAAATGAAAAAGAAAGATGTTTTACCTCTTGAAATAACCTCCTTGAGAACCTCATTAAGGAAAGGGTTTCTAGTATTTTGGAAAGAAAAAGATCTCTTGGAAATGGGGAGTGACTTGGGAAGGGTATTTGGGAAGAATTTTGATGATATTAGAGGCTTATAGGGATGAATAGAAGAGGGAGTGAGGGCGGGTTTTTACAGTGGAGGAGAGGAGGGTGTTTCCATTATTTTACTCTATTTTATTATTTCTCTCAAGATAACAAATGGTGTTGATTAATATGGACCATAATATTAATAATTTCATGTAAGTTCGAACCTAGTGGTCTTACATCAGCCTTACATCACTTATGACCCAATAAATCATGTATTTGGCATTTATCATAAATTGTCGTATTTTACTATTCACCCAAAATTCAAGTATTTTAGAAAAATCCCAAAAATTTACCCCAACAATTTTTTGATGTGTAGAATTAAAAAATGAAATCCATTTTTTGAAAATAATTTGATAAATATTTTTAATTTAAATTTTAAATAAAATTATAATTTATTCCAAAAAAACAACTTTTAAATTATAACACCATTTAAAACACTTTGAGAAATTAATCAAGGTTCCATAAAATTATCTTATAACCGTAATACAATAATGTAATAATTTATGATTAAATTTTATGAAAATACATTTCCATTTTAAATTATTTAATTAATTATAAAATTGTAGTTAAAATATTTATGACATACCAAAATACCAATACTTATACTATGATTGTTTTTTCACTTATAAGATTTCTAAATTGCATTTATACACTCATGGGTGAAGTTTATATATTTTTTTTCCAATTTAATATTAATTACTATTCATAAGAGTAACATTAATATTCATAAGGGTATGTTACTATTCATAAGGGTATATTACTATTCATCATAAATTAATTTTGTCTTATCAGACTCTAAATATATTACTGAACAAAATCGTGTATGTCAGTTTTTCAAAATTAAAAACACATAGGTGGTAAAATTATTTTTACTATCAAGGTTATAACAAATTTTTGTTTTGTAGAGGCTCCGTGTTTCATGCATTCAATATTAAATTTATTTTCAAAATCTTGGGGTGTTACTTATAACCTCCTAAATAATAAATTTAAATTTATTATAATTATATAATATATTAATTTATATTAATATAATATCATTTATGATCCACTTATAACATTTTAAAACCCATTTATTAATAGTTTCTTATTAAAATCATGGTTTCCGGATGCTGACTGTTGTATTTTTTATGAGAATTTCTGTTTGGTAGTTTCGAGCCTTGTAATTTGATCATGGGTAAATAATATTTGGATTTTCTTTATTATATTAATATAACATAAATTCATTACATATGTATTTAAATTTTTTTATAAAAAATAGAGATAGAAAAATGAATTACACCATTCAAGGAGACGGTATGTCGTACATATGCATGAACGTTGTTTTCACTTTTCAATGGAAGGAAAAAAATTATGGTAAATAATAATTCACCATTATTGAATCAATATTATTTCATGTAAATAATATATATTAATTAAATCTATCCTTATTTCCATCCATGTTAAACAAAAATGAAAAACAAATCATATCACTTCGTAAAGGTGGTAGTTCACACGTTGGAACTAGCAATGTTATTGTCCTCCAACATATGGGAAGGTTAGAAGGTGGGTATTATGATATAATTTCAAAAGTATAACTATTTCATAAATATAATTTATAAACATTAAACCAATAATAATAACCATCCATGAAATACGGTGACAGAAAATTAATCATATCGCAACGTGGAAGCGGTGGTCCAACATATGCACAAGCGATACTTTCACTTCTCATTTGTTAAAATAGGGGGTGAATACCGGGGTTTCCATAATCATAATAAAATTTAAGTAAAATTAGGATACTTAAGTTTTTATTTCATTATGAATACCTATTATTTAAGGATGTAGAAGAAGAAATAAATTGAAAGAGGTCAGGTAAGACGATTGCCTCTTCTTCGGTAGGCCTCCTTTAGATCCCTTATTGAGGACCATTTGAATGGTGTTTACAGAATAAAAAATCTATATTTCATATACATGTAATTTTATAAAATAATTTGGTAGGGTTTGGTCAATATAAATGTCTCAGATTGGAGTTAAGAAAAGAGAGAAGGGTGGTCCTTTTATATGGGAGGGAAAGGACACACTTCAAATTACTAAAAAATTAAAATATAATAAATCATTCTCAAGTAAAAAAGCTTCCAAATCAATATATATTTAAATAAAACGATTATAAGGTCGAAATATCATCACTAAATGAAATTCTCAAAAGTTTTGGTGTCATTTTAATCCTTATCTTTCAGTTTAAACCCTTTTTTATCCAATTTTAATTTTAACTGTGGTAATGAATTTTATAATATTCAAGGGTTATAATTTTACTTGTAAAGTAGAAATTGGATTATAAGTGTAAAAGGGGGATATTTTTTACCATTTCTCATCGTAATTTTCCTCTTTCAATATTTTTATGATTTTTAAATAATTTAATAAAATATTCTTACCATAGAATACTATTAATGTCAATTGAAGAACTATTCACATTATTTGAATATAAAAAACATGATTGTAATGGAATTAAAATACAAACCTGTAAAACATCCCTAATATGTTATATTTATCCAAAATATTTATGGAACACAATAATTAATCCAAATTTTATTAAATTTAACATTTCCAAAATAATTTATTTTACTTCTCTATTAAATGAAAAAATATTAATTCGATGTTGCACAAGCATTAGAGCTAATTATTCAATCACTAAAATTTAAAAATAAACTAATCTGATAACAAAAAATAATTTATCTTTTAAATAAAAATTTATAACTCAAATTATCCTCTTTTTATCCTTAAGTAAAATATTGGAGATATTAATGTCAAGGGAACGACATTTTGTATTTACACTTTTCTTAAATTAATATAAAGGTTATAATCAAAGAAAAATGGAACCAAGTCGCTATATAATATTGAATTGGATGAAAATCGCCTAAATAAACTCATCAATGATATAAATAAAATTATTATAGAAATTTTAAAACATATCTCAAAGTTTTAACCCTATTTAACCCTTTTAACCCTTACCAAGGTGACAAGTATTTACCAAGGTTACTATTCATAGTGACAAAAAATAAAAGAAAAATAGATATCAAATTTTATCCTCATAAATTCAAACATTGAATCCATTTTTAAAGATTAAATTTATATAATTGGTATAAATTAATTTTAAAATTAGTGTTCAAAACATGACAACAATCATTTTTAGAAAAATATAATTTAAAGCCTAAAAATTGATTTATTATTATCTCATTCGAAGAAAAAAAAATTAGATGAATGTTAAAAAAAATTTATTCAATATATAATATATAAATTTCATTAAAATCATTCACCAATAGGGAATAGTTTAATTTATTAATATAAAAACACATTTTACACATAAAATAGTTTTTCTGAGAAATATCTCTCTTTCCAATGATTTTTATTTTCATTTCTAATCAATTTATGACCAAAAAATTGATTTTATACATGTGATAACCATAAAACTTTTTATAATGTAGTTAGTAATATTTAACCTTATAGCCTATTATCTAAGAAATAATCGTCATATTAAATTATAATATTTCAGTAGTATACCACAGTTCATTTAAACACAATGTTCCATGAAAATAAATCTATTAAAGAAATCAAATTTATTTATATAGAACTGTCTTATAATATCTCAAGGTGTTATATTATACCCTCATTAAAATGGATTCTTCTATAAAAATTTCATTACTCTGATAAAAACAAATGATCATATCTATGTTTTATTGCAACCTCAGGTTCCCAAGTAGCTTATTAGAATTTATGATTACTCGAGAGTATTTTAACAAGGCTAGTAGTCTTTTTCTATAGCATTTTATTTCTATATTGAAATATTTATAATGATTTTTATTTGTAGGAAAGACAATTCTCTAATGTAATATCCTTTGAGTTTAGTACATGTTTTGGATTTGGTATGTATTTCCTAATGAGAGAAACATGGAACACATGATGAACATGAGTGAGGTTCATTGGAAGAACCAAGTGATAAGTTATTGTCCCTACGCAATCAAGAATATTGAAGGGTCCAATATGCCTAGGGATCATCTTTTCTTTCTTTCTAAATCTCATAACCTTCTTCTATGGAGAAATTTATAGGAATACCTTCTCACCAACCACAAATTTGGATTTCACTAATGATTATCAGCATGATTTCTCTATAAACTATGAGCTTCCTTAATGATCTTCTGAATAGTCTTAACTTTCTCTAACATTTCCTCATTTATCTTAGGTATCAATAGTTTTCTTTATCTAACTTCATCCCACCACATTAGAGTTCTAAACTATTTTCTATAGAGGTATTCATAAGGATCCATTTGTATACTCGAATGAAAGTTATTATTGTCATAAAAATAGACTAGAGTAAGGTGGTGATCCCAATAACCTTTTATCTCTACATAATGAGATATCATCATATCCTCTATATTTTTAATGGTTCTCTTAGACTGACCATCTATCTGAGGGTGATAGTTAGTACTGAAAGTCCACTTTGTATCTAGATCTTGTTGAAGACTTCACCAAGATATTGAGGTTAACCTTGGATCCTAATAAAATACAATAGAATGTGGTACTCCATGGAACCTTAACACTTCATTAATGTTTATAATAGAAGGATGATCATGAGAGATATATTCTAGGATAATAATAAAGTGTGATGACTTTGTAATGAGATCAACTACAACCCAAATAGGGTTATTTTGACATTTTGGGGTGTTCGGTGAAAAAATACATGATGATGTTTTCCTATTTCCATTTTGAAATGTGTAATTGTTATAACATCACCTTAGACTTATGTCTCTCGGCCTTAACTTTATAACATACCAAGAACCAGGATACATACTCTACAATATCTATTTTCATGGTGTCCTGTCATAAATACTCATTTGGATGTCTATATATCTTCATAATTCCATGATAAATAGAGAATGATGAACTATGAGCTTTATCGATCACCCCATTCTTCAAATCTTATATAGAAGGAGCATGAACATATTTCCTAAACCTTATCATTCCATCATAATGGTTGAACATAAGAAAATCTCTTAACATCTTCTATTGTTCCACAATTTATTTTTTGTGCCTCTTTAATCCTCCCATGGATATATGGTTGAACACTCAATTGAACAGGATAATATTTCCTCCCTTCCTTTAAGATTTCTAGATACATCATTTGAAAATACATAAATATTTGAACTTTTTTTATCCTCATCATAGAGAGGTTATCATGAAACTTTTGACTCAAATCATCCTTCACCATGTTTTCTTTCCCATGGTGGTAATGTATTGAGCAGTCATATTCTTTAATCAAATCCAACCATCTACTCTAGTAATGTCCATATCTTTTTTAGTGAATAAATAATTTAAAATTTTATGAACAATATATATCACACCTTTATCCATAGATATAATTCCTCCATATATTTAATGAAAAAATTACTACACCTAAATCCAAATCATGATTTTGGTGGTTGTTCCCATGAACCTTCAATTTGTGTGGGACATAATATTTCACCATGTCATTATACATAAGGATTCATCCCAAACCATTGTTTTATGTGTCACTACAGATCAAAAACCCTTCTTCACTATAGGGTAATGTAATAACAAATTCACTGACAAACCTTCTCTTTAGTTCCTTAAAATTTGCTTCACATTCATTTTTTCAAAGGAACTTGGATCCCTTCTGAGTTAATTTGGATTCTGGATTAGATAGCCATGAGAAATTCACTACAAATCATTGATAATATACTAAAAACTCGAAGAAAATATGGATCTCTATCACATTGGTCAGTTTTGTTCAATGTTCAATAACCTCCATCTTTGATTTATTCACATATATACCTTCACATGAGATAATATTCCCTAAAAATAAAACTTTATGTATCCAAAATTCACTCTTGGTAAATTCCGCATAGAAATTATCCTTCCTTATTGTATTTATTATAATTATCAAGTGATATTCATGATATTCCATTTTCCTAAAATATTGAAGAATTCCATTTATAAATAATACCACAAACTCATCAAGTAAATTTCTAAAGACTGTATTCATTAAATCCGTGAAGATATTAAGGGAATTATTAAGAACAAATGGAATTACTATAAATTCAGAGTGTCTATAAATTTTATGGAATGTGTTTTGGTGTATATTCTCTTTCTTGACTATCAATTGGTGATATCTAGAACAAAGGTCAATCTTGGACAAGTATTTAGCTTCATGTATTTGATCAAACGCATCATCGATATGAGGAAGTGGATACTTTTTGTTGATAGTGATCTTGTTAAGTTTTTTATTGTAAATACAGAGACACATTGGTCCAAATTTCTTCTTAAAAAAATAACAGGTGAACCCCAAGGTGATTCACTTGGATGAATTAATACCTTTTCAATATTCTACTATAGTTTCTTCTTTAATTCCGGTAACTCATTTGGGGTCATTCAATATGGATTCATTGAAATAGGTGTAGAAACATGTATAAGTTTTATTGAAAACTCAACTTCATGATTCGGTGGAAGAATAAGAAAAAATCTGGAAATAAATAAAAAAAACTCTCACACAATAGGTATATCTTAAATTTTGAGTTTCTCTACAACCATTTGAGATAAACACCCCTTTTGAATATGAAGAAGGACCCGTATAATGGATGTGGTTTCCATTATAAGTTAATATTTATCATCACACTAGTATAAGGTCATAGATTATTTTATAATATAAAACATGACTTCCCTTCCTCAAAAATCGAGGTGAGATTTATGTAAATAAATACAAACAATGCCCAAGATAACATCAAATTCAACAAGGGGTAGAATAACGATATTTTTGGGATACACATTCCCACAAACTTCAATTAGAGAAGAATTATAGAATTGAGATAAAATCATCATAACATTAGGGTTTTTCATTACTAATTCATAATCTAATTTTTTAGGAATTACTATGATACTATAACACCGTAATATTTTTTTAAATAATACTATGTTTAATATCATATTTGACACATAAAACTGAGCTTAAGTGACCTATGAAATATATAACTATTATAACATAACTATCAAATTAGAGAATATAAATAGTATTAAATATTTAATGAAATATATATATATAGTTATAAATATAAATTATTTATAAATACATGGTAAATAATCAATTAATTTCTATTAATGTAATTTTTTTCTTTAAAAAAATTTTTTCTTTAGAAATGATTTTTTATTTCTTTTTTTGAGAAAATATTATAACTAATTTTTAAAACATTTAAATTTTTATTTTAATAAATTAAAATAATTTTTAAGTCATATATCAAAATTTAATTGGGGTGAAATGTTTGGATTCTTTTTAAATATTGATTTTTCAGTGAATAGTGAAAAATACAAATTTTTTTAAAAATGACATCTCATTTAAATAAGATAAGTAATTTTAAAGTACTATTACCTTTTTAATATGATTTAAAGTAACCAAATTATTGTTTATTTATATTTAATCCACTTAATTACATTTTAATCATATTTATATTTTATTTTAGTATTAGTTTGTTTTGGGTTTAAAAATAGGATTTTTCTAAAAACTCTTTTAAAGTTTGTAATGTTTCCCAATTTAATTAATTAAAACAACCTCAAATTAGGAATTATTTAAATGAAATATGTACACTATATATCAAAACATATTAATTAATATTCATATAATGATTATTAATATTCCTAGTTAACATAAAATCATCTTTTTAATAACAAATAGACTTCTTGAAATCTTATTTTTCATCACGTATGTAGATTTTGTTTTAAATTAAAATTATCAAATTATATGAATTTAATTTGATGAAATGGATTCCATATTTAGAATATTCACAAGTTATATTATTTAATAAGGTAAGAATAATTTTTTACAATAGTGAATAGTGAAAACATTAAAAAATAAATACCATAGTTAAGGTGAAAACGAGTTTACCGAGGGGTTAAACTAAAATGATAAGGGTTAAAATGAAATGAAAATTGTCTAAATTATATTTTAAATAAATATTTATATATTATAATGTGTTAGTATTTTTAATGTTCCATTTTGGATATTTTTTCATATTTGAAATGTGGGGACACATTTTTATTTTCAAAAATTACAAGTGTGCCACTCACCTCACATATAAAAGGACACCCCCTCTTCTCTTCTATTCACACCTTCAAATCCCATTGAATCAATATATACCTACCCAAAAATCTACCTAAATTCCATACCTATTATGTATATCCTTTATTTTTACCATAAATCCATCTTAAGAATATTTTTTTTGTTTACTTATGGAGGTTGTCTAAAGAAGAGGTGTCATGCTTAACTAAGCATTTTTTTTATTTCTTCTTCCACCTCCTTAAAATATTATTAAATTATTCTAATATAATGAAACCATTATATTCTATATACTTATACATTATTATGTTAAATTCATTACCTAAATCCATCTCCACTTTCACCAAATGTGATACAAAATCATCCTTTGTGTGTATGGTGGACTACTGCCTTGTGAACCGATGTCATTTTTTCCATCCTCAACTCTCACAATATGATGTAATGACAGATTAAAAGTATATATATGATATTTTTTACATATTTATACTTATTTAATTATTTTATCACATATACCTTGTCACATACATGACTTATTTTAAAGTTAAATTTCATTAAATTTTAATTTATGGTTTGGTTTTTGGGTTTCTCAAGTTTTTATTGTGGAATGGGTGAGTTTTCATGAATTGGGCCAAACCTTGAGCCCAATTCCAGATTTAAAAATACATTTTGATTCTTCTATAACTTTTTCATTTTTTAATATTTTTCACCCATTCAAGTTCTTAAATGGTCTCCCCTGACATATAAACACCACCATTGTAGTTTGGAGCCTTTAGAAAACCATAAACAAGCTGTATATGGGTTTTTATTTAAGGGATTGGGCTTGCCCGAATGCCCAATTCCAGTTTTAAAAATAAAATTTGTTTAATTAATAACTTATACAATATTAAGGCTTTTTCGGTGATTCCAAGCCCCAAACACGCCCCTTGAACCCAGACGCGTGTCCAATATCCTCCCACTATCTTTTCAGCCCATTTGCATCTCGTTTTAGGTATAAATATTTGAAGAACTCACATTTCGGGCATGTTTTTAAAGGTAATTCGTTTCCTTCATAAATCCTTCAATTCTCACTCGTTTTTCCCCATTAAAATTCCTACATGGCCCCCTTATCCTTTTTCGAACATCCCTTAAATTTTTTTCTGTTTTCAAATTCAGATACTGGTGTGTGTGAGGCGAGTTCTACAAGATCCCTCAAGTAAGTTGGTCTTCTTCATTCTTATTTCAATTTGCTTAGGGTTACATTCAATGTGATTAGGGTTTCACACATTATCCATAAGGTTCCTAATGTCCATAAGTTAGGGTTCAAACCTAGGGTTTTATTTCTTGTCTTTTGGGTGAATGATTCTGGTTTTAGTTGGATTTCAATTCCTCGAGGTGCGGCGGTGGTGCGGTTTATGTTTCACACCATGTTTTGAGTGTTTCGACTTAAAAGGTAGGTGATTCCGTGGGTAACCATTTAATGATGAGTTAGTTTGATTGATTAAATAATTTTACATGTTCCTTATGTTCTGTTCATTATGAGAAAACCATTTTTGGTAGAAATAGTAAAGCATTTGTTTTTAAAGTTTCATTTTTGCTTGAAGTGTGCATTTTTCAAGTGTATTTCATGTGTTATCTCTTGTGGTAGTTTTGTAAAATGTGGAAGTGATTTATTAGTTGTTGAAAGGGGCTGCAAATTATGGTTGGGTAATGATATAGTCCAATTTGGGCCTAAAAAGGGGGTGTATTTGAATGGTTTTATTTGTATAACCTTGTTATACTCCTTGAAAGTGTTTTATGTATTTGTGTGGTCTCATGGGTATCTTTTGTGATATTATTCAAGGTGATTATATAACATTTGAAAGTGGATTATTTCATGTTGATTGGGCTGCCAATTCTGTTTTGGTAGGGTCTTGGTGTGCTTTTTTCTTAAAAAAAAGGTTTTTGAAATGGATTTTATGTGCAAAGTTTGGGTATACTCTTTATAATTGTTTTATGAAAGTTTTGAATGGTTGATTGGGTTGTGTAATAGGTGAAACTATATCAGCAAAATGTTTTGGTAGGAGTATATTTTTAAAAGGTCCATTTCATTTGTGAAAAGGCTGTTATGTGATATGTATCATCTTGGAAATATTTTATTAAATTGTTTGAAGGAGATATTGAGGAGTGAAAGTGATGTGAAAGTGATGTGGAGTGTTTTGTGTTAGTGTGATGTGAAAATTTGAATTTTTGATTATGAAAGAAGTTTTATTTTCCATGTGTGTGGGATTTTATATGAGTTTAAATATCTTATAATTGTTTTATAAAATTGTTTAATGGTTTTGTGGAAGTGTTGAAGAAATGTGAAATGTGTTGTGGTCTATTTTGGTGTGATTCGGATTTCAAAATCATTTTGAATGAAAACTGGATTTTTGTGACTTTTGTGGTATACATATGGGATGTTTGGTGAATTTGTGATGTGTAAATGATATTTTCATGTTCAATTTATATTTCTTGACTTATTGAACTTGTTTGAGCACAAGGGGAAAACCTGGGTATCTAGGTGGGTGGACGTGTACTAGTATGCTAGTGAATCCGTGGGGTTTGGCCTCAGTTTCACTTAGCAAGATTGATGCTTACAACTCTAATTAAACTATGATGATGATGATTAGAGACCACTAGGTTATGGGTATGTTCCCTACTAGTGGATTGTGCATGAGAATGGTTATTTGTGATGGTTACTCTCACCGAGATACGAGGTACCTGGGACCCACAGCTAGCTAGTGCCTAGGGGTTATTTCCTATTTCTTGTGCTCATTATTTACTTTTTACTTACCGTTGGCATACGGTATAATTGGATGGAAAATTCAGTAGTGTTGAAATTATTTTTAAAATTTTTGATTCTTAATGATAGCCCACTTGAAAACTGTTTTTATTCAAATTTGCATCTTTTAGAAATTGTAACTAGCTTTTCATGTTTTTGAAAACTTGCATGATTTTTGTCTTTAAATGTTTATCACATGGAATCTCTTAGTGGTGGTATCCTTCTAGGAATTGTCTCACACCCTACTTACACCCTTGGGTGTAAGTAGACTTGGTTATTTTTGGTTTTCGCAGGTTGGGCACAGTTTTTTGTTCTAGTGGTTCGGGTTTCTAGCAGGTCCTTGGTGGTGAAGTCTTGTGGAGGTGGCTTGAGGGTGGTGCCCCTTTCCATGAGGGTTCTTGGGCTGTCCTTATTTGGTTTTGTACCTTTGGTATAGACCTTTTGAGTTGTTTTAAGCTATGTAATTCAGTTCTGAATTTTTGTAGAAGATTGTTTGGTTTGAAAAATCCAGAATTGTTTCATTGGATTATTTTGTTGTTTTATGTTTATAAACTCGGGTAAATCGTTCCCAATTTTTATTTTATGATACCCGGGCACTTTTTCCAGCCCGTGGGGATCGGGAACGCCCTTTGGGCCTTGTCACGGGCTAGGTTTGGTGCCATTTTTTGTGGTGATCGATTCAGTTCGTGACAAAATGCTATCAAAGGAGGTTCAGGTTAACTCTTTAGGTCATGTTATTTGGGGAAGAGTCAGGAAAGTCTGGAGTTAGAATTGTTGGGACATGGAATTCTAGTTATGGTTAGTGTTCCTGATCACCACACCTCATAATGGGATTCTAGTTTCTAAGATAAGTCGGTATTTATCTAAGTCCTTCGGTGTTCTTGGTTCGATGATGATTAAGGGAAATGAAAAGAGAGTTGGGTTAATGGTCCTAGTGAGCTCTCAGGGCCTGGAAAGCCATGTGGAGCCAAGGATATTACCTAGAAAACTCTCTGTGATAATGAAGTGATTGTAATATGGCTGCCAACCATATTTCCAAGTCACCCACTGAAACTAGTTTCCTCTCGCACTATTTTGTGCTTAGGTTTTGAAATCTTAGCACTTTGGTTTTAAGAAGTGTAAAGTTTTTGTGAAATGATTTTCAAATAAAGAGGGAATGGTTTGGTTTATGAAATGGCAGAACTGAATTTTCAGAATTTTTTTTTGAAATGTAAAATGGGGCGCTTACACCACTTTGAAAGCAGGAACTATATTGAAGTTGGTTTTGAAAAGTGTTTCCAATAGAGTTTTCTAAACAATCAGAGTGTGTTTTAATGGGATGAGATGTTTTGAAATTGATGTGAATATCTTGAAAGTGAGTTATTTTCTAAATGGTTGTGACTTTCTGAAAATTTTTGTAAGATGTGAGTTGGGATTTTGATCTCGTGGTTAGCGGTTATGAGAAAAAAGGATGTGATGGTTGACCGTTTTGGTTTTGAAAAGTGGAAAGAATTTTTGTTTTAACCTTTGGTATTTCCATTAGCGACCACATGCATGGTGTTATATGGGATGATGGATGGTTTATGGCATGACTAGATGAGTGTCGGGACGGATATGAGGAGGGTGTCTAGTGTGGCACAAAAACATGCGTGTGTGAGGCCCATGGGGTACCATTGGTGTATACGCTAACCGCTGAACCGTTTGTTTTCAAAGAAATGGTTTTAAAGAAAAACATGATGTCTTGATGAATAGTTTGGGATGGTTTGTATTATGGGTTTTTGAAAATTTTGTTTTCATGGGATGTTTTTTTAGTCCAATAACCCCTCCTATTTGAACTGTGTTTTGGGTTTATGTTTGGTCGGTAAGCTGGGTAGAAGGACCGGTTAGTAGTCTCCTCTGAGATATGTTTCGGGACACATTTATGGTGGTTACCTTCATGTGTTTGGATCTGGTTTATGGTTTTTTTTCTTGACCAATGGACCATCTTGGTTGGGTCCTTGGGTTCCATCGTTGGATAAGGTACGCCCCATTAAGGGTTATTTCACAACTGAAGTGCAACCCATATTGTTTCGCCATTTGAAGACCCTCCAGTTGATCAATATAAGGAATATTTTTCTTGAGCTTTTAAGATTGAGTCTACACCCTTTCCTTCCTGGGTTTTTGTATCCTCTTGTAGTGGGAGAGTGATCATGGATGGTTTCAAGAGACCATAGCTTCTTGAGTTTTCAGATTTTTCTAAGGTGGAAGTGGTTTGGGGTTGTTAGCATGGATGAGTATTTGCAAGGTGTCTAAGAGGTCCTCTCAGTCCATCGTAGTCTCTTCGAAGAAAAAGTTCACAATAAACTGCCAGTGTGGGAAATCTAGTCACAAGAAGATATTGTGGCCACGTTCTAGAATTGTGTATTGTTTGGGGATGTAGTATAAAGTCCCTTTCCATTAATTTCTTATATTTGTCACAATGGTCATGTTTGGTGACTCCTTGTGATGTCATGTGCTCGATTAACCCTAAAGGTGAAATTCATGCAATACTTTGAGAGTCTCTATTATGTCGGGAGAATGTATCCCTTGTAAAAATTTCAAAATCATCCATTTTTTTAGGAAGGTGATTATAGGTGTTATTTACTTCTATTGTTTCTTACCCGAAGAAACAGGGTGTGATTTGTGTTCATCTTCTAAGCCCTTGTTTCATTGAAATATTGGGTTGGTGTAAAGTGAGTTTGGAATGTGTTATGTCTTGGAAATCATATCGGGGATTGCAGTGTAGTTTTTGGTAGTACTGAAAGAATAATTCTCATCCAAGGGATTTCCAAGGACTAACTACGAGGCTGAAGATGCTTCGATCATTTTAGCTCCAGCCATAGGTCTCGGAGAGAAGCTGGCTCGTAGTTAGGGAAAATCCCTGGGTCATTTAAACCCCTGTACAATTTCATATCCTTGGTGTGAAAGATATGAAGTGTTTAAACATATGGTTTCATTGTCTTTATTCTATTTTTCACGTTTGGTGGAAATAGGTGGAGGGCCTTATACCCATGACATCGCCCAATGTCATTACCTCCCCCTTTGGTTTCCATCGAGTATTTGGAGAATGGCTGGAAATTTGGCTAGACAAGCTGAGCACATGGTTT
Organism: Viscum album; assembly: GCA_963277665.1. NCBI lineage: Eukaryota > Viridiplantae > Streptophyta > Magnoliopsida > Santalales > Viscaceae > Viscum > Viscum album. The sequence continues at coordinate 1,669,685,787 of OY728159.1, forward strand.
GTGAACGATTAAGAGAGACTGTATGCCTAGAAGTCATGTAGGAATATTGATCTGCATAGTTAGTTCATGGTTTCACAAACTGTGCGGACTAACCGTGCGACCTTCCCAAATCTTGAAATTTTTGGGTTTTTCTTTGTGTCGGCACATGCTAGTCAGTTAAGATGGTTGGTTCTTATGGTGGGGAGAACCACTATGATTTTCATGTATGTTCCTTCAGAAATTTTGAATGGAACTCTAACCTATGTACCAGGGAGTCCGTTTAGGCCTCCCCCTTTTAGTGTCCTGTTTTTTTCTCAGAAAAAAAAATATTGGTTGTCTCTTATGGTGGGGAGCATATTTGTGTCCCCCTGTACCAGTAACATACATTTATCCATGGTCTTGGATTTGTATAGATAGTCTTCTTTGGATCTATCTAGCTAACAACATCTTTCTTGGGTAAACTTTGGGACTGGAGAGTGCCTGATGGATTAGTTAAAGTAAGGTAAGTGTATCCTTTTTCAATGTTATTGTTCGTTTGGGTAATTTGCTTGAGTCTTATTTGGATAGTGTTTGAGGAGTTTTCTTTTGGAATAAAGTATGAATGTGATTGATCATTTCAGGAAAGTGGTATATGTTTTGGTTGTGATAGTAATCCTTAATTGATCACTGGAGGTGTTTTGACCTTTGGGGGTGAAACCTGGCAAAAGAGTACCTCTTGGTTTCTTAGTTGGGTTTGGTTGTTGCTTTGTCATTGATGTGACTTTCTGGGGCAGAAAGTTTTCATGGTGGGGATAATTTTCACATACATGAATTATTTTAAATTTAAATTTCATTAAATTTTCATTTATGCTTTGGTTTTTGGGTTTCTCAAGTTTTTATGGTAGAATGGGTGAGTTTTCCTGAATTGGGCCAAACCGTGAGCCCAATTCCAGATTTAAAAATAAATTTTGATTCTTCTCTAACTTTTTCATTTTTTAATATTTTTCACCCATTCAAGTTTTTAAATGGTCTCCACTGACATAGAAATACCACCATTGTATTTTGGAGCCTTTAGAAAACCATAAACAAGCTGTATATGGGTTTTTATTTAAGGGATTGGGTCTGCCCGAAAGCCCAATTCCAGTTTTAAAAAAAATTAATTAATAACTTATCCAATATTAAGGATTTTTCGGTGATTCCAATCCCCAAACACGCCCCTTGAACCCAGACGCGCGTCCAATATCCTCCCACTCTTTTTGCAACTCATTTGAATCGCATTTTAGGTCGAAACTTTTGAAGAACTCACATTTCGGGAAGATTTATAAAGGTAATTTGTTTCCATCATAAATCCTTCAATTATCACTCTTTTTTCCCCATTCAAATTCCTACATGGTCCCCTTATCCTTTTTCAAACATCCCTTAAATGTTTGGTTGTTTTCAGATTCAGCTACTGGTGTATGTGAGGCGATTTCTACAAGATCCCTCAAGTAAGTTGTTCTTCTTCATTCTTCTTTCAATTTGCTTAGGGTTACATTCAATGTGATTTGGGTTTCACACCTTATCCATAAGGTTCCTAATTTCCAGAAGTTTGGGTTCAAACCTAGGGTTTTATTTCTTATCTTTTGGGTGAATGATTCTGGTTTTAGGTTAGATTTCAATTCCTCGAGGTGCGGCGGTGGTGCGGTTTATGTTTCACACCATGTTTTGAGTGTTTCGACTTAAAAGGTAGGTGATTCCGTGGGTAAAAATTTAATGATGAGTTATTTTGCTTGATTAAATAATTTTACATATTCCTTATATTCTTTTCATTATGAGAAAACCATTTTTGGTAGCAATAGTAAAGCATTTTTTTTAAAAGTTACATTTTTGCTTGAAGTGTGTATTTTTCAAATGTATTTCATGTGTTATCTCTTGTGGTAGTTTTTTAAAATGTGGAAGTGATTTATTAGTTGTTGAAAGGGGCTGAAAATTATGGTTGGGTAATGATATAGTTCCATTTGGGCCTAAAAAGGGGGTGTATTTGAATGGTTTTATTTGTATAACCTTGTTATACTCCTTGGAAGTGTTTTATGGATTTGTGTGTTCTCATGGGTATCTTTTGTGATATTATTCAAGGTGATTATATAACATTTGAAAGTAGATTATTACATGTTAATTGGGCTGACAATTCTTGTTTGGTAGGGTCTTGGTGTTCTTTTGGCTTAAAAAGTGGTTTTTGAAAGGATTTTATGTGCAAAGTTTGGGTATACTCTTTATAATTGTTTTATGAAAGTTTTGGATGGTTGATTGGGTTGTGTAATAGGTGAAACTATATCAGCAAACTGTTTTGGTAGGAGTATATTTTTAAAAGGTCCATTTCATTTGTGAAAAATCTGTTATGTGACATGTATCATCTTGGAAATATTTTATTAAATTGTTTGAAGGAGATATTGAGGAGTGAAAGTGATGTGAAAGTGATGTGGAGTGTTTTGTGTGAGTTTGATGTGAAAATTTGAATTTTTGATTATGAAAGAAGTGTTATTTTCCATGTGCGTGGGATGTTATATGAGTTTAAAAATCCTATAATTGTTTTATAAAATTGTTTAATGGTTTTGTGGAAGTGTTGAAGAAATGTGAAATGTGTTGTGGGCTATTTTGGTGTGATTCGGATTTCAAAATCATTTTGAATGAAAAATGGATTATTGTGACTTGTGTGGTATACATATGGGCTTTTTGGTGAATTTGTGATATGTAAATGATATTTTCATGTTCAATGTATATTTCTTGACTTGTTGAACTTTTTTGAGCACAAGGGGAAAACCTAGGTATCTAGGTGGGTGGACCTGTACTAGTATGCTAGTGAATCTGTGGGGTTTGGCCTCAGTTTCACATAGCAAGATTGACGCTTAAAACTCTAACTAAACTATGATGATGATTATTGGGGACCACTAGGTTATGGGTATGTTCCCTACTAGTGGATCGTGCATGAGAATGGATATTTGTGATGGTTACTCTCACCGAGATAGGAGGTACATGGGACCCACAGCTAGCTAGTGCCTAGGGGTTATTTCCTATTTCTTGTGCTCATTATTTACTTTGTACTTACCGTCGGCATATGGTATAGTTGGCTGGAAAATTCAGTAGTGTTGAAATTATTTTTAAATGTGTTTATTCTTAATGATAGCCCACTTGAAAACTGTTTTTATTCAAAGTTGCATCTTTTAGAAATTGTAACTAGCTTTTCATGTTTTTGAAAACTTGCATGATTTTTGTCTTTAAATGTTTATCACATGGAATATCTTAGTGGTGGTATCCTACTGGGAATTGTCTCACACCCTACTTACACCCTTGGGTGTAAGTAGACTTGGTTATTTTTGTTGTCGCAGGTTGGGTACAGTTTTTTGTTCCAGTGGTTCGGGTTTCTAGCAGGTCCTTGGTGGTGAAGTCTTGTAGAGGTGGCTTGAGGGCGGTGCCCCTTGCCATGAGAGTTCTTGGGCTGTCCTTATTTGGTTTTGTACATTTGGTATAGACCTTTTGAGTTGTTTTAAGATATGTAATTCAGTTCTGAATTTTTTTTAAAGATTGTTTGGTTTGAAAAATCCAGATTTGTTTTATTGGATTCTTTTGTTGTTTAATGTTTATAAACTCGGGTAAATCATTCCCAATTTTCATTTTATGATACCCGGGCACTTGTGCCAGCCCGTGGGGATCGGGAACGTCCTTTGGGCCTTATCACGGGATGGGTTTGGTGCCATTTTTGGTGTTGATCGATTCGGTTCGTGACATACCTTGTTACATTCCATTCTGTGGGTGTACAATAACGTCACTCGTGTGTACGGTGGACTACCGCCATGCAAAACGATGTGATTCATTTTTAGAAAATTTGTTATATGTAAGGTAATAAAGATAATTTTAATGAATATATTTAATATAAATGAAATAATTATGATATTAATTACCTATTCATAATTCTTAAAATAAATATATCATTTTATTTCTTACACCGAAAATGATAATGTTGTTCGTTCTTACATGTGGATGACTGCCTCCACAAAGCGATGTGACTATTTTTTCATCAATAAATCACATGGATGATATAAATAAGTATATTTAAAGAAATAATATTTATTATATTATTATCATTATTTAATTCTAAAATAATAAATACATTCCTTCCATAGTGATCATTGAAAAGTGGAAACGTTACTCATGCGTACGTACGACCTATTGTCTCCATGATCATAATATAGTTCATTTTTCATAACCATCATTTTTTTAAAAGTATAATTAATGATTAAATATGATAATTATTTCATGATTATTATTATTTATATTTTGAAACAATGACCTCTTTGACCATGGTCAACACACCAAAACCATTTTCAAACAATGAACTGAACGTCCTCAAAATACCCTAAATTGATTAACAGATTAAATATTTAATTATGTCATTGAAAAGAAATAAAATAAATAATTTAATTATATTGTATTAAACTTGTAAAATTCTATTAAAAAATAAAATAAATGATTTAATCTCATTATATAGAAGTTAAAGGACATACAAGGTATGTCTGGACTCGACTTAAGGGTTTTCTCATCTCGTTTTTACTTCTATGAGACATATGTCATATTCACCACTTATTTTTATTATGTGATGTATATGATGACCATAAAATTAATTTATTATTAATTTCATGAAAAATATTTGAATTTAAAAATACATATGTGTTTATCTCTTTTCATGGGGTTTTGATATAGATATTTCCAAAGTCGTAAGGGACTTTATCTCAATTTCAATTAGTTCAGGCATATTTTGATGTTATGGGCCTATATTATTTTATGAAGTGTATATACATCCACATTTGAAATTTTACATCATGAATTTATCTATTATATTTATTTATAAAGTTTTCTTTCAATTTTATCCTTTTATAGGGCTTACGTTTCAAATGTTTCTAAAGTGATAAGGTAATTTTATTTTAAAAAATCCTCTTTTAATGTTTTCCTTCAAAACTCACTTTTTATTCCATGTCCATATTTTTTTAATTATTTTATTATGGAAATGATAGTTTTTTCATGGAAGTTTTTTTCTTTCTTTTAAGGTTTTTCAGAAAACTAATTTTTGTATGGAATGTTTGACTATCTTTATAAATGAAAAAAGGGATGTTATTTTTTTAACATATATGGAAATAGTGAATTTTCCCACCGCCATCACCATTATTTGATTTCTGGCTTCCATTCAAGATTTTATATATTCTTAAATTTCAATCCATCTTACCCATTTCTTGGTATTTTGGTATTGAAATTTATTTTTTAAAAATGAATGGGTATTTCGATATTCGAAAAGGTTTTTATATGGGTTTAAAAGAGTTTTATAAAAGGGTTTAATGGTGAAAAAGTGAAATAATAAAATGATTTAGTCATGATATGGAACATGAGCATTATATGAATAACTGGTGAAACTGATATAGTTTATATGATGGGTTAAGCCCCATTATTGCTCATGGGTGAGCCCAATATAGCTTATATGAAGGGCTGGGGCCCATTATAGCTCATAAGAAATGGGTGAGTCCTATAAAACATTTATGATGGGTTGATCCCCATTAGAGCTCACAGGTGAGCATGATATAACGTATATGAAGTGTGGTCCCCATTACAGCTCTCAAATTAATTGGGTAATGATTATGTTCTCTATATAATTTTATTGTAAGTCATCTATATGGTTATTCCAATTATAAGGGTTATGTATGGGTTCTATGAATATTTTGTTCCAAGATACCAATACATTTTCATTATGCTTTATATGGTTATAAATGTTTTTTTAATCAAGATTGACATCACATGACTCTATTTAATGAATTTCATGAATCATACCTTTGTTAAAAAATTATTCCTTCCAATGTGTTTTTTTATTCAGGTATTTATGGGTATAAATATTATTATTTTATGTTCATACAATTTTATTATGTTGACATACCCTTATTATTATCTTATTATCATTGATGACATTAAATTATTAATGAATATGTTTACCCTTAAAGAGAATTTGATATCACCCTTACTATGATTCATTTTCCATATGTTATCAAGATGGTTTTTGAATGAATTATTTATAGGAGGATATCATATGGATGATGGGGATGATTCAATGTGAACTAAGAAAAACTAGTTTGAGTGGGAGAAATTCTCATTTAAATACATGGGTATAGTTTATGTAAGAGTATTTCTTAATTCAATAAAAATATTGAAATAAAAGGTCCTTGAGAATTTAAGTGATCTAATATTTCCTTTTGATGTTTTATTTTTTGTATGGAGAAAATTTGGTCACCTTAATTAGTATTAAAGATAGAAATATCAAGTTTATGTTTTCATCATCGGATCCGGGAGTGTGGGTTCAGGGTTATTATAGATGGTATCAAATGAAAGGTTTAAATGACATTAAAAATTACGACATTTTCATATGAGGTTATGTTAATATTTTTTATACTATAATAGGTCTATAAGATTAATAATAATAATATGTTTAAAGTCTTGGACACCCCTTTAAAATTTTAAATGATGAGATCTTAAAGTGATTAATGGCATTTTAGGAGATGTTTTGTTAGGTTGAAGTATATGTAAATATTTGGTTTAACGTGAAGTATAAATTTCCATTTTTTTATAAATAATATTTAAGGTATTTATATCATTTAGGGTTTATTTTATCTTGTATATTTTTGGTAATTATGGGAACAAAAGTTTTATCATATAGATAACCATGGGATTGAAAAGTGATTTCGTGACTAAGTGATAAGTATTATTTCAAATGGAGATCTTAATAATTTTATGCTTGAATGATGAAAGGTATGAGATAAAATTAGAGTTTGAAACACTCATTAATATTGAGGTTATTTAGGAATTATTTATTTGGAACTTTGGGTATTTTTATTTAATTTTGGAGATTAATTTATTAATTCATCATATGAAGGTTTACTCATTTTGTAAATTATAATACCATGTACTAATCATTTTGGTTTTGGTTAATATCTATGGATATGTGGAGTATATTTTTTTCACTTTTCTGTTTATATGATCCTTAAAAAGTTGTTTTTTGTGCTTCAAGCATGAACAAGAAATACATCTTGACTACTCATCGTCTCGATAGAAATATGAGATTGTTGTGGAAATTGGAAAGTGGATGAGGTTCTCCACATAAATTATGTATATTTATTTATTATACTATTATATATAACAAATTATTTCATCAAATCTAGGAAATATATCTTGAAAAGGAAATTTTTTCCTATTATTAACATTTCTGATGATATCATTGGCCTTTTTAAAACCTCCTTATTTTAGGGTTTTGTAGTTGTTGACTTTATCTTGATCATTCACTTTCTTGTGATCAATGATATATTTCACTATTCATAATTATTCTGGAAGTATTATTTTCTTATATATCTATTTCTTAACTTCCCACCTATTTTCTCATACTTTGGAACCCAGTTGTGCATTATTCAGATAACCATCATGTTTCTCTTTCTCTCTTATCAAGAGGATGTCTTGTTAACCCTTTTTATGAGGTGGATTTCCAGAAATGGTATTTTAAAATGTAAATAATAGGATCAACAAGATCAATTTAATATTTAGAGGAATTAATTTTTAAAATGGTAGAGTATGTAATAGCTTAATATTTTTAAAATAAAAATGTGTTCAATAGCATATTTGACACACAACAATGAGCTTAAACAACACGAGAAATATATAAATATTATAACATAGTCATTAAATTGGAGGGTATGAATATTATTAACTAATTTATTATATATACATATATATATATATCCTACTAAATAAAAATTATTCATAAATTATTAGTAAATAATCATTTAATTTTATTGTAATTTTAATCTTCAAAAATATTTTTTCTTCAAAAATGATTTTTTATTGCTTTTTGTGAGAAAATAGTATAATTAATTTTTTAAATTTTATGAAATTTATTTGAATAAATTAACTTAATTTTTAATTCATCATTTCAAAATTTACTTAGGGAGAAATTTTGGTATTTTGTAAAAAATATTTATTTTTCAGTAAATATCGAAAAATACCAATATTTTAAAAAAAACGTCAATTATTTTCAAAAAATTAAATAATTTTAAAGTATAATTATTTTTTAAATATGATTTAAATAAAAATAGGTATTATTAATTTATATTTAATCCACTGAATTTCATTTGAACTATCTGTTTATTTTATTTAAGTAGAAGTTCGTTTTGGGTTTAAAAAATGATTTTTTTTAAAACAGTTTTAAAGAACATAATGTTTCTCCAATTTAATTAATTAAAAAACTCTCATGTGAAATTAAATAAATTCAATTTGTGTATTTTATTTTTATAAATATTAATTTATATTCATAAAATTATTATTATTAGTCATTGAGTTAATATTAAATAATTTTTTCCTTGAAAATGCACTTCTTGAAAACCCTCTTTTCATCACGTCTATGGGTTTTGTTTTAAATTAAATTATTCCAATTCTACGAATTTAATTTTGAAAAATGGATTCAATAATATTAATAAGAATTATTTATATTATATGATAAGTTAAATTTAATTTTTTACTATAATTAATAGTGAAAACAATAAAAATTATTTACCACAGTTATGGTGAAAACAAGTTTATTGAGGGTTAAACCAAAAATATAAGGATCAAAATGACCTAATAACTTGTCTAAATTATATTTTATTTAAATATTTAGATCCAATCATGTGAAATTATAGATATTGTTTCATTTTGGATCCATTTGACATGTGAAAAATTTGGGTATACCTTTTTCTTTTCAAACATTACATGTGTACCACTCACCTCACATATAAAAGGCCAGCCCCTTTCCTCTCCAATTAACACCTTAAAACATTTTTTATTAAACAATTACTACCCATATATATTAATAATTTCATTACCCATGACCTTAAGTCCTTATTTTTATCATAAATATTTCCTAAGAAGCCTTTTGGTGCTTACTTAAGGAGGTTGTCCAAAGAAGAGGTATCATGCTTAATTGAGCATTTTTATATTATTTATTTTTCGATTTCCTTAAAATTTCCTTCAATTATTATGATATAATAACGAAAATATATCACATATACTAATATTTTATTCTTTTAATTGAATAACTTAAATTTATCTCCTCTTCTGTCAGATTGGAAACAAAATCATCATTCATGTGTACAGCGGACTACCACCTTGCAAATCGATGTCAATCATTTTCCATAATCTCCTCTCACAACATGATAGAATGATGAATTAAAAGTATATATATTATATTTTTAACACATTTAAACTTATTAAGTTATTTTATCACATAAAATTTTTACTTTCCATTCTGTGGGGGATATGATAACATTGCACGTGTGTACGGCGGACAACCGCCTCACGAAGGGATGTGATTCATTTTTCACTAATCTTTAGAAGGAAGGTAATAAGGTTAATATTAATAAATATATGTGATATAAATTAAATCATTATTATATTAATATAATATTTATCATTCTTAAAATAAAACATATCATTGTATTTATTACGTGAAAAATGATAATTTCATTTGTGCTTGCGAGTTGACTATCGCCTCCAAGAAGTGATGTGACTCTTTTTTATCACTAAATAATATGGATGATATATATATGTATATTTAAATAAATAATATGAAATTTATTATATTATTATCCTTTTGTAAATATAAGATAATGCATACCTTATTTCCATAATGATCATTGAAAATGGAAATGTTACTAATGCGTATGTACAATTTACCATCTCCTTGATTATAACATAGCTAATTTTTCATAACAATATCTCAAGATTGGTTTTAAAATTACAATTGATGAATAAATTTGATAATTATTTCATTATTATTATACATTATATTCTGAAACAATGACCTCTTTGACCATGGTTAATACACAAAACACATTTTGAAACAATGAATCGAATGCCCTCAAAACACCCAATGTGGACTTAACTGATTAAGTATTTGATTATGTAATTAAAAATAACTAAAAATAAATTATTTAATAATATGTTGTTAAACATAAAAAAAAATTAATGAATCAAATAATTCATGTAAGATTATTATACAAGAGTTAAAGGACAAACAGGGAAAGTCTAGACTGAGGTAAGGGTTTTCCCGTCTTACTTTTACTTCTATGAGACATATGTCTTATTCATCACTTATTTTTATTGTGTGGTGTATATAATACCCATAAAATAAATTAATGGTTATATTCATGAAAATTATTGGGATCTAAAAATACATATTATGTTCTCTCTTTTCGTGGGGTTTTGATCCTGAGATTACCAAAGTGGTAAGGGACTTCATCTCAATTTCCTTTCGTTGAGGCATATTTTGATGTTATACACCTAAAATATTTTATGAGGTGTATATAAAACCAACTTTGACATTTTAAATCATGAATTTATCTATTCTTATGATATTTAATTTTATCCTTTCATGGGTATTTCAATTTCAATGTTTCAAAATTGGTAAGGGACTTTTCTTTAAAAAATACCATTTGTTAACGTTTTCCATCCAAACTCACTTTTTCATACTCATCCATATTTTTTTAAATGGTTTTATTATATACATGGGGATTTTATAAAAGAAATTGTTTTCTTTATTTAAATTTTTTAAAAAAATGAATCTTTGTACAGAATGTTTGACATTCTTTACAAAAAAAAAAGGAATGATCTATTTTTAATGTATACGGTGATAATGACTTTTCCCACCACCGTGACCATTATATGGTTTATGAATTCCATTTCAATATTTTATATTTTTTTGAATGATAAATCGTATTTCCCTTTTTTTGTAATTTTTTTTATTAAAGATGATCTTTTAAAATTTAAGGGTATTTAAATATCCGAAAAGTTTTTTCATATGGGTTTAAAAGAGTTTTTCAAAGATATTTTCTAATGAAAAAATGAAAGTGTAAATTATTTTTTCATGATATCATACTTGTGCATTGTTTTAGTAATTTGTGATCTTAAAATAGTTTATACAATAGGTTGAGCCCCATTATAGCTCACAGGTGAGCCTGTTATATCTTATAATAAGGGTTGGGAACCATTATAGCTTATGAAAAATAGGTGACCCTGATACAACTTATACGATAGGTTGATCCCCATTATAGCTAAAAGGTGAGACTTATATAGTTTATACTAAGGGTGAGCCTCATTATATCTATCTAATGCATTGGGTGGTGATTATTTTCTCTGATTAATTATATTGGAAGTTATCCTTATGGTTATTCCAATTTTAAGGGTTTTGTAAGGGTTCTATGATGAAGATATTCCAAGATACAAATAAATTTTCATTATGATTAATATGGTTATGAATGTTTCCTTTGATCAAGATTGATATCACATGGATCATGATTTAATGAATTTAATTAATCATGTATTTATTAAATCTTTATTCCTTTCCACATATTTATTTATCTAGGTATTGATGGGTATGAATATTCATATTTTATGCTCATGTAATTTTATTATATCATCATATCTTTATGCTCATCTTATTATCTCTTATGGAATTAAATTTTTAATGTATATTTTTACCCTTATTGAGAATTTGAGATCACCCTTATTATTATTCCCTTTACCTAGGTTTTCAACAACGATTTTTAATGAATTATATCTAGAATGGTTTTATATAGATAATGGTGATGACTTAATGTGAAATAAGAAAAGATGGGTTCAGTGGGAGAAATATTAATCTAAATACATGGGTATTTTTATGTAATAGTTTTCCCTAATTTCCTAAAACTCTAAAACTAAAAGGTCCTTGGTATTGTAATTGATCCAATATTTCCTTTTGATGATGTAATTTTTGGATGGTGAAAATTGGGTGACCTTCATCGGTTTTAAGCCAAAAATGTAAATTTCATGTTTTCAACACCGGGTGAGGGAGTGTGGGTTATGAACTATTTTTGATATTCTATAAAAATTATTCCGATTTAAAATATTGGGTAGATCTAGAATCAAATGTGACATTACCAGTTATCTAGTGGATGGTAATTGTGTCTTTCACCACATTATTGGAATAACTCTCATCAACAATAGTGATCGCATGATATTTCCCTTTGTATTTGGGTTTAAGAGGTTACTAACGTCTATCATATTCATTAACCTTCAAATTTGAGCACTTTTTAGCATAATTCTCATACTCCTTGAATTTGAAACATAGGAGTGTGGGTAGAGCATTATATGGTGATTTTTCTCCATCATTAGCTAACTTCTCCCCATCACTTCAACATATAATTACCAAATGAACATCCTTTATAAAAATAATTCATTAACTAATCCCCCTAATAAAATTTCTTCCATTTATTCTTCCACACTTCGAGGATAATGGAAGTCTCTTCTTCCATCTAAAGTTTTCATTATTATATTTTCCTTTGAATTACATCTTTCTATTCTTATCAAAACCGTGAGATATATGGGTAAATCCAATATCTATTTCCAGTTTGATAATATGTTGGATAATTTATCCATAAATAATAAAGTCTCTTATGGATAATTTCCTTCAAAAACTTTGTTTTAATCAATTAAATAATTGATCAACCTTATATTTAGGTTGGGTTATAATACTAGAAGCATATCTTGTAAGTCTTGTAAAATTTTCCACAAATTTACTAACAGATTCATCATACATATATTTTATCCTAATTAATTCCTCAAAAATTTTATGTGAAGAATGTGGGGAAAGTACATATTGAAAAATAATATCTTAAGATCATCCCACTATAAGGAGTAAATTTCTTCCTTTTCCCTAATGTTCTTGATAAGAGTCCACCATTGATCTGCTTCACATTCCAAATGATAAACATCTAAAATAACTTTTTCATGTTACAAACACAAGATAATGGAAAATATATTTTTAGTGGTACTGATCCATTTATCATAAACTAGTGGATCAGAAGACCCACTAAAAGAGTTATATTTTTTCTCATGAAGGACACATCATAATGTTGTTACCTCCTTAATTCATCTGAAATATTTTCATGATTTACCATTTAAGAAAGTTTTGTAATCATACCATTAGGATTTTATATTCTAGAACCCCAATAATTTGGTTGAATAAGAGGAAAATAATTACATTTTCCATCACACTCATCATTAACATAGTTCCATCAGGTTCTAGTTTTTCACTAAAACCAAAAAAGTATAGTGTGAGAAATAATAATCATTGTGGGAGACCACATAATCATGAGAAATCATTTATAGTATATCTAAAATATGACACTTTTTTTAAATATATGACACATTAGGTCTATCCTAGGTAATTCCTGGTCACCATGTATTCAAATCCTTAATAATGGTTCATAATGAAAATGTTAATTATCCCAAACATATCCCTTTAAAGTGTTAATCCTAGTGCAGTGTAAGGGAACACTCACTATTCATTGTAATGATGACTAAGATATACTAATCCCACTCATTTCAGGGTTATTACCCCTATATACATCTATTCTAAAACTATTTCCACGTGTAGTGTCTAAATATAGATGTATTTCAAGGAAAACCATATAATATCTTCCTTACTAAAACTTTACGATTTTATCCTATAGTTCGACTTATCCCCAATGTTTTTAACAAATTTATCTAATATTAATCTATATAGATTAACTAAATCGTACTCTGATACCAACTATAATGACCCTTAATTTTCATAAATAAATATTAAATCTTATTAAATGAATATTCAATACATAACATTAAAATAAACACCAAAACTATATATATTTGTTTTCTTTAAAAGACAACATACACAATATTCTTATTTCATAAATAACTTTAACATATCCCATAAAGATATTCCCATATAGTACACTTATTATGAATACCCTACTTAATAATTTATTCATAAACTATGGAAATAAAATATAAGAAAGGGTTAGATCAGATGCTCAATAAGATTAAATATGGGAGATATCAACAATCATTTAAAAATAACCTGAGAATATAGGGTATGAGTACATGAGACTAACCCTTTAAAATCATAACCAAATATTTCAGTTCATAAACATTATTAATGTAATTAATATTGTAAGTTCATAAGAGATGAATCATAAAGGTATCAAAGAACATGGTCCATGAGAACATAACATTGGCATAAGATCTTATCATAAAAGAGTAGAATAATGAGTGGCATAAAGTGTGTTTTAATCATAATCATATAATTATTATGTTAATGATACCCACCAATAAATTAATAACATGTTAGTATTGCAATAACCACCCATGTACCTACTCTGATCTTGGGATAATCTCTTGAGTACCCTCTTTTAGGATTAGGATAACCTCCCATGTACCCTCTTTCAGGCATGGAATGAACTCATGTATACCCTATTTTTTCAAGTTTTGGATAACCTATAATGTACCCTTTTAGATCATATAACATTAATCTTTACCCAATATAGTAGAGGAATATATAATTTTTGGACTACCTATCACATAATCATAAATTCATTCATGTGTATGCCATAAGATCATAAAAAAATTCAAATAACTTAACCTGTGGAAAAGAAAATAGGTTTCAACAATATTTTATCATCATAACAATATAACACCTAGATAAATAATAAATATGGTATCATTGGATTATATACCCATTAAATCATGATTAACATAAAAATATGTTATCATAAATGAGAATTTCCTTTAGAAGATCACTGGAATATTTCTTGAGGAAAATACCATTTTCATTTTTTAAAATCCAACATTGAATTCTAAAAATTCTCCAAATATTAAGGATAAAATTATTTGAAAATAACCTTGTAAAATTATAAAGTAATATTCAAATAATCTTGTGTTAATGATGGTAGGAAATTATGTTCATGTCGTGTCTGTTAAAATATATATTACTTTAACATTTTCGGTAAAATGTCAAAAGTTGCGCATTTAGAAAATGAAAATAATATTACTTTTAAACAATTATGTAAAAATTAAAACATGGTTAAAAATTTTAAAAAATATACTATAATATTAAAAAAAATCTTGAAAACATGGGTGTGGAAGAAAATAGATTTTCGACTAAAAAGGGAAAAAAGTAATATTTTTTCTAAAAACATTATTCCCACCTATTAAAAACTAAAATATAGAAAAATGAAATAAAAACATGTATTATTGATAAATAAATAGAGAATAATAAAATTTCTAAGATTCTTTATAGGTCGATCATGAAATATCATCATTTGAAACTTAATCATAAATAATCTCGATAAGCAATGAGATTGTAACATAAAACCCATACCTCAAGTTTGACTTTATTGGAAGGAGATATAAGCATCTATATAATAAATTGAAATTAATTATAATTCTATAATAGAGAAATTTATATATTTATAATATCATATATTATCGACTTATAAAATTTTAACACCCATTTATTAATAATTCCTTATTAAAATCATCCCTTTCTAATGTTATATGTTTTATTTTCCTAAGAATTTATTTTTTGTAGTTCCAGTACTTTACATTAATAATGGTTCCATAATCTCCATAATATTATTTATGACATAAATGTCACATTAATTAATTATATAAATAATCTTATATAAAAGTTATATATAGAAAAAGGAATTATAATGTTCATGGAGATAACAATATGAACGTATGCATGAACGTTGTTTTCAATTTTTTGATGCATGGGATGAAATCATGGTAAATAATAATCCACATTTATAGAATCATTATTATTTCATATATATTAATTAAATATAACTTTATTAACATCCATGTAAATAAGAAATCAAAACAAAAAACACATCGGTTCGTAGAGGTGGTAGTCCACATGAGCAGAAGGGCGACGTTTTCATTTTACAATGAAATGAAATGTAATAAGTTAGATATGATTTTATAATTAGATAATTATAATTATATCATAAATATCATTTATAAATATTGATCCCATTATAATAACCATCTTTGAATGATGGTGATGGAGAATCAATTGTATCTCTACGTGGAGGTGGTAGTCCACACGTACGCGAAAGTAAAACTTTTAAATCCTATTTGATTGAATAGAGGGTGGATATTGGTGGTTACATGAGCATAATAAAATGTTAGTATATTTAGTATAGTTAATTTATTATTTAATGATGAGTAATAAATATATATAGTATTTAGAAGAAGAAATAAATTGAAATATTTTGAGTAAGATGATTAACTATTCTTTGGTAGGCCTCCTTTAGATCCCTTCTTAAGGACCCTTGGATTGGTATTTCAAGAAAACTAGAACCAATATTGAGTGGATAAAGAAGTTTTTAAGATAATTTTTCGAGTTTTGATTAAACTACATGACTCAATGTTGTGTAAAGAAAAGAGAGAAGGGGTGTCCTTTTATAAATGAGGGAACATACATGCTTGGAATTACAAAAAAATAAAATATAGTTAATTTATTCTGAATCCAAATGATTCCAAATAGTAATATATTTTATGAAAAAAGAGGATAAGTTCAAAATTTCGTCATCCAATTAAATTTAGATAGGTTTTGGTTTCATTTTAAACCTTATATTTTGGTTTAACTCCATGGTTAACCAATTTAACTATGGTAATGACTTTTTTAATATTAAAGGGTTATAATTTTAAATATAAAGTAACAATTGTATCATTAATGGTAAATATAATAAATATTTTACCATTTATCATCACAATTTTCCTCTTTCATGTTTTTTATGTCTTCTAAATAATTTAATAATATATTTTTATCATAAAATACTATTAATGTCATTTTAATAATTTTTAATATAATTTGACTTTCAAAACAAATGATGCAAGTGGAATTAGAATATAAAAAAATGTTTTATTGGTTTAAAATTTCATGTAAAATAATAATTTATCCAAATTATGTTACTTTAAATATTTTTAAAATCATTTGTTTTATTTTTCTATTAATTGAATAAATATTATGTCGGTGTTGTGTAATCATTTAAGGTAATTATCAATCACTAAAAATTAAAAATAGATTACTATGATAAAGTAATTAATTCAAAGTTAAAATAAGACTATATAACTTAACTTATCCTCCTTTAATCTATATGTAAAAAATTTTGAGATATTAAACTCAAGTGAGTGAAATTTTGTATTTATTCTTTTCTTAAATTAATATAAAGGTTATAATCAACGAAAAATTACACCAAATCAACATATTTTGAATAATTAGATAGAAATTTCTTAACTCCACTCATACAATTGGATAAATTAATTTTTTAGAATAATTTTAATTTCTTATTCTAAAATTTTAACCTTATTTTCCTCGTTTACCCTTACCGATGTGACAAATATTTTCCTAGGTTACTTTTCATAATTACTAAAAATAAAATAGATGCATTTAACAATTTGATCCACCTAATTCCAAATATGGATTCTATAAAGACCTAGAAATTCCATTGATTTTTTTTTTAAAATACACAGGAATTTTACGAGTCCCAAGTTTCTGACGGCGCACGATTCCAAGGCCCGGAGTGACCGGAATGATCCGTCAAAGTTTTGTTAAGATTAAATTAACGCTCGTATGAATTTTTCCTGAATAAGTGTAATAACTCTTAAATGGTTACTCAGATCAGAAATCTGATGCTACCGTTGGGCTCAGGATGGCGGGTTTACACTAGGCGTGACTTAAGTTTAGTCGGCGCGGGCCTTATGTGAGAAAACCCAAAAATAGAATAACCGTAAATAAAATAATTAAATAAAGTTATTTTATTTTTCAAATGCTTATAACTCACAAACGGTAACTCAGATTAAAAATCCGAGACCACCGCTAAACTCGTGAGGGTAAGCTTTCTTTTATAAAATAGTAACTTGGGTCGGCGAGGGCCTCCAGGGAAAGTTAGTTTTTCGCCCCAAATAAAATAATTAAGTGACAATTATTTTATTGTAAAATTCATTACTTTTAAATGGTAACTCAGATTGGAAATCCGAGTGTATCGTTGGGTTCTTTGGGGCGTGTTTCACCTAGGCGGAGCCTAACCTAGACTGTAGTGGGTCGAGGATGGATTTTAATAATTTTACGAACTTTTTTTGGGTATGATCAGTAAACGTGCGAGCGACATTTTATAACTTTTGAACCAGTGCTTGGAATTGAAATCTGAGGGCACCGTTGAACTCACAGTGTCGGTGATTTCTTAGTAAGACCTAGACCGTAGTTGCGTTCTGATGGGTTAGAAAGATAGTTTTTGGGGGGGTTTAAAATTAAATTGACTAAAATAAAGTATTAACTTTATTTTATTTTGGTGGTTAAAACCTCCAAGGGGAGGTTGGATGTGGGGTCCACCACACCCGAACCTCCATTAAGATGATATTATGGTGGTGGGGCCCACCCGCACATAACCTCCCTTGGGAGTATTATTAGGTGGGGCCCACCCGACCTCTCTAACTCCCCTTAAACCCCCATTAAAGTGGGGAGCCTCTACATCTTCCATCCCCAATTAAATGTGCCAACTCCCTTGCAATTAATTAAGTGAATCAACTTAATTAATTTGATTTATTTTGAATTCATATCAAGAATAAAATAATATTCAAAGCTATTATTTTGGGTTGGCACATATTAGTTTGGTGGAACTTGGAAGAATTTAGAGGACATCACCCTCTCCAGCGAAGAACACGAGGAACTTGATCATCTTCTTCCTTCTTCAACTGGGGCAAGAAAGTGAGGTGACGCCCGTGAAGAACTCCCATCTTCTTTCCTCTTCCTCTGCATCAAAGGAGAATACACTGCCCGCGAAGAACGTCACCAGCGACGACGTCACCTCCTTCCACCTTCGACATTGATGGAACGATGTCGCTTTTCCGCAACTCCGTCAACATCACCGAACTCGAGGTAGGGGGATTTGATTATATTAATGTATGAATTATACCCTCGTTCTTCGATGTTTATTTTTGGATTGACGGTAGCCAAATTGTTATCACCTAACGTGGAGGGCGTGGGCCAAACAAACACGACCCGACGTCCCTCCGTTGAATCTTATTTGGTTGATGTCAGAGGCGGATCCGGAAGAGCGCGGGGCCATCGCGCCATGTTAGAGAAGAACTGCAGCGAATGAAGGAGGCATGACGCCATTGCATCTTGCCGCGCTGGAGATGCGGAACTGCGGCCAGGGCAGGTCGCGGAAAAGGGGTGTGGTACTATCACGCCACACCGAAGAGGAACGGCGGCCGGGTGGGCCGCGGCGGACGGAGGAGTGTGGCATCGCCGCGCCACATGGTGGAGTCGAAGTCCGCGGCCAGGTTGAGCCGTGGCGGAGGAGGCCCGGCGCCGTCGTGCCGCGCGGACGGTTGGAGGACCGCGGAGTCGTCATGCCGCGGCGGCGGCCGGCTAGGCCGGCCGCCGTGGAGCCAGTCTGGCAGGACCATCCGGGTCCCGCAACTCCTGAACTGGTGTAACACGCCGCTTCTGTCCGACGAACAGGGATGGGCGTGGCACCCCCTCCCTCGTGTGGTCGGTCGGGCCGCCATGAGCCAGGCTGCCACAAGCCTGGCCGCCATGAGCCGGGCCGCCACGGTCGGGCCATTTCTTCGGGCCAGGTCGTCCCCTCATCTCAGGACGCTTCCTGAGTTCGGGTCGGACCCGCAGTCTGGGTCAGACCTCGACTCAGACCGGGTCGGGCCGGGTCAGTCCAGCTAGGTCGGAACGGACCTGAACCGGCTATGGTCGTTTACACCTTTTAGCCCGCATCTAGGGCTACAGGTGTCTGATTGACGTATCGCCTACAACGATGGAATTCATGGAGCGAGACAATTATTTTGGGATACTCTAAGTGAGTTTTGGACAAGTTTGGAAAATGGCCGGGTTTGGATCGAGCGTAAATCCAATTGGGCCCCTGGAATGGAAATGCCAATAACTCTTAGACCGGGCTTCCTATTGACGCATCATCTGTCGCGTTGGGTTCCTTTATTATGAGACGTAAATACGAGATACATCAACTTAAGACTTTGTGATAGTTTATGTGTCGACACTTGGCTCGAGGAGCGGACTCTCCCGGAATCGAGCATGTTGTGTGCAGGAGCCCTAGGGCTGGCTGTGACTATGATGACTACGGTACTGGAACCCTCAGTGGGTTCGACAACAATGACTACTGTACCGGGATTCTCCATGGGTCCGACAGTTCTGACTTCTATTCCTGGATCCTGTGTGGGTATGACAGAATAGCTGGTCATGTATCCTGTGTGGGTCTGAAATTTCAGATGAATCATAGCTGGTCCTGTATCCATTGTGGGTCCGACAGCTTAGCTGGTCCTGTATACTGTGTGGATCCTACATCTTAGATGAGATAGCTTGTCCTGTATCTTGTGTGGTTCTGACAGCTCAGCTGGTCCTGTATCCTATGTGGGTCCGACATCTTAGATAAATCAGTGACTGTATCTGGTCATCTCTATCTCTCTGCAAAATATGTATAACGGTGTGAGCTAATTCATGTCTTTCAACCATTATCATCATGGTGATAAACTTTAATTTCTTTGTGGAATGGGTTGTGCTTGGGCTCAAGAGTTGGAGTCGGACTGTGATTGATAACTTAGGTATATGTATGGGCATATACCTAAGAAGGGTCGGTTGATACTTCGTGATCATATCTTTCTTTGTGGGTTATACTTGTTGGATATTGTGAGACCTTCAGGGTCTCGGGATCCCTACTGAGTATCTTTATAATCACCCCTGCATGGGTTATGCCCACACATTGTTTTGTTGGTTGCAGACGACGAACAGCACTGATCGATGTAGAGATTTGTAGGGCTGGACGGTACCCAGAGATGGACCACTTGGCGAGACGTACACGGAGTGGACAGACGGACTTAGGGTGCTGATGAGGCCATCTGTACCCATCCTTTAGGTGGGTTTTCTAGAGAACGACTCAGTAGTTGCTGTTTTACTTTACTACAGTTGTACTAGCTTTTCAGTTGTATTGTACTTTACTGTTGGTCTTGTATTTCCGGCCCCTTTACTTTCAGCACCTTCTTTTGTATACATTTTTACTTAGTGTTTACTTCCAATTGCGTACTATGATGTTTTTGTTTACTTATTAAAGTCAATGCACTCACTTTTTATCGGAATTATGCCTTTGGTGCTAGGGCCCAGCCACTGGCCTACGGAAGGCGGGCTTGGGGTAGTCACGGCACGAGCCCTGAGGACGGGTCGTGACAAATTGGTATCAGAGGAGTCGGTTCGACGGCAGAACATAGGACTTTGATCTGTCTTACTGTGAAGAAATAGTGTTAAGAGTATTGAGTGTGGTGTTCAGTCCAGGGAGTCCAGTGTTGGTGCGGCGGCCGAGGTATCCAAACACCAGGACCCTGACTTCTGATTTCCGACTCAGTGCACGAAAACCCTGATTGCGAGTGTGTTTCCAAGAGTCTTCATTGTGAACTATTTGAGCCAGCCCACCAAGTATAACTTATTGACCATGGTGCACCTGTTCCTTATCAGGATTCGGCTACGTAGACAGCCAGCTAGGGTTTCCAAAGAGTACATGATGATGTCCCACCGAGCGACGATGCTCCGGTTTAGGGCCCTCTTTCTATGTTGGCACCATCGAGTGGTGTACCAGCATCACCACCACCCATTGGGAAGAATATACCACTAGTCACATTAGTGGATGGTGCACTCCGACTGAGCGCGTTTTACGAGTTCCAATAGTAGAGGCATCTAAGGTTTCGAGGCGAGATAGATTCCCACGCAGCTGAGGGATAGCTGGAGGTGATTTCTAGATTTGTTCGCCTAGTTGAGACACCAGTAGAGAAGATGGTGATCTTAGTTACTAGAATTTTATAGTGAGTGACCATGAGGATGGTCCTCATAGTGATGAGGCCTCGGTATGTGGAACATTACCCGAGATAGTACCTCCGGGTAGTGTGTTAGCTAAATCACTACCTGTTGGTCAGTAGTTGCAACTGGCAGTACTGGTAGAGGACACTTATAGGATTAGTGCCTTACACGTGTTTCAGCATCAGATACCCCTCAGGTTCCAAGGTGAACCTGACTCACTAGCGGCTAAGGAATGGATTGAGGAGGTGGTTGAGAGTTTACTGGAGCTTATACAGCTTCGGTAGTACGACGTGTCGGTAGCTGAGTATTCATCGAGGCATACCGATCTTTCCTGGTACTCGATGAATATGATATGATCAGTGCTTTAGAGCTCGGACCTCTGAGTAAGGTGTGTTTAAGGATATCTGAGCCAACACTTTTTCCTCTATGAATTCCTACATATGTTAGGTTTCTAGAGAGAACCCTTTTCGTTGAATGTTCTTTGGTTGAGTGGATACATCCAGTGAATGTTAGCAGTGGGAAGCAGCGAACTGGCGCCAATCTCAAAGACTTGGGCGTGTGAGATGTTTCAGGAAGAGGAATTGTTAAGGACAGGTTAATCTGTTGGGAATCAGACGTGGAATCAGAGCTAGGAGATCATCATGAGGTGGTGAACATTCTGACATGTTGCAACCACCCGCCTTTGTAGTCCCCTCTAGGCTCAGGGAGCTATAGGGCTGGGGAAGATAGTAGCTGCATGCGGTCAAGAAGTGTGACCCAAGGGCTCTAAGAATGATTTGAAGTACGTTATGTGTCTACTATTAGTTGTCGTATAAATAGACATAGGTACTAATCATTCCTTCCTTCCACAAATCTTGTCCCAGACCTAGAGTTTCTGGTTAAGCCGTTGACTTGACCCTGGCGTCTGGAGATACCATTGGGAGGGGACTCGATAATCACACTTACGCCGACGGTGTGATATGACCCTTGAGGTGAGAGTTTCGGTTGGAACCTCTTGGTGGCAGTGTCAAGGCCTTACGACGTTAGTTTGGGTATGGACTGGGCAACCACAGTTCATACAGAGATTGACTGTATTAGGCAAAAAGGTTGTAGTTTATCTACAACATTGGGATGGGTTTTCCTTGGTCGGTGAAATGGAAAAACTAGGCATCATAGGATGGAATCATGCTTAAGAGGGTGTGGTCGATCACTCATGAGTCATCCAGAATTACCTTTGTTCCAGACTTCTCTAGAGTTGCAGCACCACTATCAGTTTTGGAAAAGAAGTGGAACGTTGTAGCAGATGCTCTCAGCAGAAGATTAGGAATTCAGCTGCTAGGAGAGGCGACGGAGCAGCTGGATGCGTTGAAGATATCCTTTGTGGATAGAGATGGAGCAGAATTTTTACAGTCTCTCACAGTCACTCATCCACTTCTTCAGAGATTCAGGGAGTCGTAGTATGGGGACATTGACTGTGAGACGCGACGTGCTCAGATATCCAAAGGGCAGGCACCTGATGGATTTTCTGAAGGTGGGGATCACGTCATTCTCTTCATAGGACATACCATGGAAACAGTTTCATTTTAGGAGGAAGTCTTGAGGTTGTTCCACACATCCCCTTTATCAGTACAAACAGGTGTGGCGAAGATGTATCAGGACCTCCGATGATAGCACTAGTGGTCAGGTATGAAGAAGGAAATAGCGGAGTTTTTCTCTCGATACCTCACTTTTCAGCAAGTGAAGGCGAAGCATTTGGTACCAGCAGGCTTGGTTAACCCTTTAGAGGTCCCAAAGTGGAAGAGGGATGAGATATCCATGGACTTCAAGACAGTTCTTCAACGTACATCCAAGAGATGGAGACCTCTGGAGTTCGAGGATGGCGACCATGTCTTTCTACGGGTCTCACCTCGAAGAGTTCTACGGAGATTTGGCCGAGACGGAAAGTTATCTCTGTGATTCATCAGACCTTTTCAGGTCCTTAGCTGGGTAGGCAAGGTGTCTTACCGCTTGTCTCTTCCACCTCAGTTTCACCGGGAGCACGACGTCTTCCACGTATCTTAGTTGAGTAGATACGTGCACGACCCGTCACACATCAACGACCACGGGGAGATGGACATCGATGATGGGGCGACATTCACGGAGCTTCCATTGGAGATTGAGGATCGACAGGAGCGGGTCTTACGTGGAAGGTCGATTCCTCTGGTGCACATTCACTGGAAGCACAGGAACCTCCAGGAGAGCACATGGGAGCAGGAGGCTCAGATGTGTGCTCATTACCCCCATTTGTTCCCTTAGTTTGTGTTGTAGATTACAGGGACGTAAATCCCTGAGGTGATGAGAATGTAAAGACCTGTAAATTACATGGAAATATTTTTATAAAATACACTGGAATTTTACGAGTCTGTAGTTTCTGACGGCGCGCGATTCCGAGGTCCTGAGTGCCCGAAATTATCCGTCGAATTTTTATTAATCTTAAATTAGCGCGCGTATGCACTTTTCTTGAATAAGTGGAATACCTATTAAATGGTCACTCGGATCAGAAATCGGATGCCACCATTGCACTCAGGATGGTGGGTTTACCCTAGGTGTGACTTAAGTTTAGTCGGCACGGGCCTCCTATGAGAAAACCTGAAAATGGAATAACCATAAATAAAATAATTAAATAAAGTTATTTTATTTTTTAAATGATTATAACTCACAAACGGTAACTTGGATTAAAAATCAGGGACCACTACTGAGCTTGTGACGGTAGTCTTTCTTTTAGAAGATACTAACTTGGTTCGGCGAGGGCCACAAGATAAAATTAGTTTTTGGCCGCAAATAAAATAATTAAGTGACAATTATTTTTTTGTAAAATTCATAACTTTTAAACTGTAATTCAGATTGGAAATCCAAGCGTACTGTTGGGTTCATTGGGGTGTGTTTCACCTAGTCAGAGCCTAACATCGGCCGCAGTGGGTTGAGGATGGCTGTTAATAATTTTCCAAACTTTTTTTCGGGTAAGATCAGTAAACGTACGAGCGACGTTTTATAACTTTTGAACCGGTGCTCGGAATTGAAATCTGAGAGCACCGTTAAACTCACAGTGTCGGTGATTGCTTAGTAAGACCTACACCGCAGTTGCGTTCTGACAGGTTTGAAAGATTGTTTTTGGGGGGTTTAAAATTAAATTGACTAAAATAAAGTATTAACTTTATTTTATTTGGGTGGTTAAAACCTCCAAGGGGAGGTTGGAGGTTGGGGCCACCACACCCAAACCTCCCTTGGGAGGATGTTATGGTGGTGGGGCCCACCCTCACATAACCTCCCTTGGGAGGATTATTAGGTGGGGCCCACCTGACCTCTCTAACTCCCCTTAAACCCCCTTAAACCCCCATTAAAGTGGGGAGCCTCTACATCTTCCATCCCCAATTAAATGTGCCAACTCCCTTACAATTAATTAAGTGAATCAACTTAATTAATTTGATTTATTTCGAATTCATGTCAGGAATAAAATAATAGCCAAATCTATTATTTTGGGTTGGAACATATTAGTTTGGTGGAACTTGGAAGAATTTGAAGGACATCACCCTCTCCAGCGAAGAACACGAGGAACTCGATCATCTTCTTCCTTCTTCAACTGGGGCAAGAAAGTGAGGCGACGCCCACGAAGAATGCCCAAATTCTTTCCTCTTCCTCCATGTCAAAGGAGATGACGCTACCCGCAAAGAACGTTGCCAGCGACGAAGTCACATCCATCCACCTCTGACATTGACGGAATGATGCCGCTTTTCTGTGACTCTGTCAACATCACTGAACTCGTGGTAGAGGGATTTGATTATTTTAATGTAGGAATTATACCATTGTTCTTCGACGTTTATTTTTGTATTGATGGTGGCCAAATTGTTATCACCTAACGTGGAGGGCGCAGGCCGAACAAACACGACCCGACGTCCCTCCGTTGCATCTTATTTGGTTGACGTCGGAGGCGGAGCCAGAAGGGCACGGTGCCATCGCACCGCGCCAAAGAAGAACCGCAGCGAATAAAGGAGGTGTGACGTCGTCGCGTCGCACCATGATGGAGATGCGGAACCGCATCCAGTTCGGGCCGCGTCAAAGGGGTTTGGCGCCGTTGCGCCGCACCGGAGAGGAATCGCGGTCGGGTGGGCTATGGTGGACGGAGGACTGTGGCTTTGTCGCGCCGCATGGTGGAGCTGAAGGCCGCAGCCAGGTCGAGCCATGGTGGAGGGGGCGTGGCGCCATCACACCGCATGGAGGGTTGGAGGACTGCGGCACTGTCGTACCGCGGCAGCTGCAGGCCGGGCCAACCGCCATGGAGCCGGTCGGGCGGGACCAGCCGGGTCCCACGGCTCCTAAACCGGCGCAGCGCGCCGGTTCTGTCCGATGAACCGGGAGGGGCGCGGCACCCCCCTCCCTCGCACGGCCTGCTTGGCCACCACGAGCCCGGCCGCCACGAGCCCAGCCACCACGAGCTGGGCCGCTACGAGGCGGGCCGCCAAGAGTTGGGTCGCCAAGGCCAGGATGCCCTCTGCCTGGCCACCCAAAGTCGGGCTGCCCCTTGGTCGGGCCACCCTCGGTCGGGCCACCGTCGGGTCGGGCCATTTCTTTGAGTCGGGACATCCCCTCGGCTCAGGACGCTTCCTCATTCTGGGTCGGACCCATAGTCTGGGTCAGACCCAGGCTCAGACCGGGTCGGGCCGGGTCAGTCCAACTGGGTCGGACCAGTCCCAGACCCACTATGGTCGTTTACACCTTTTAGCCCGCATCTAGGGCTATAGGTGTCCGATTGATGTACCGCCTTTGGTGATGGAATTCTTGGAGCGAGAAGATTATTTTGGGATACTATAAGTGAGTTTTGGACGATTTTGGAAAATAGCCAGGTTTGTATCGAGAGTAAATCCAATCGTGCCCCTGGAATGGAAATGCCAATAACTCTCAGATCGGGCATCTGATTGACGCATCGTCTATTGCGTTGGGTTCCTTATGATGAGACGTAACTATGAGATACATCAACTTAGGACATTGTGATATTTGATGTATTGACACTTGGCTCGAGGATCAGACTATCCCGGAATCGAGTGTGCTGTGTGTGAGAACCCTAGGGTGGTTGCGACTGTAATGACTAGTGTACCAGAACCCTCCATGGGTTCAACAATGATGACTACTATACCGGGATCCTTCATGGGTCCGAAAGTTCTGACTTATGTTCCTGGATCCTATGTGGGTCCGACAGAATAGCTGGTTCTATATCCTGTGTGGTTCCGACAACTCAGATGAATCATAGCTGGTCCTGTATCCAGTGTGGGTCCGACAGCTTAGTTGGTCATGTATCATGTGTGGGTCTGACATCTTAGATGAGATAGCTGGTCCTGTATCCTGTGTGGGTATGACAGCTTAACAGGTCATGTATCTTGTGTGGGTCCGAAAACTTAGATGAATCAGTGACTATATCTGATCATCTCTATCTCTCTGCAAAAGATGTATACCGGTGTGAGCTGAGTCATGTCTTTCAGCCATTATCATCGTGGTGATCGACTTTACATTCTTTGTGGAATGGGTTGTACTTGGGCTCAAGAGTTGGAGTCAGACTATGATTGATAACTTAGGTATATGTATGGGCATATACCTAAGAATGGTTGGTTGATACTTCATGATCATATCTTTCTTTGTGGGTTATCCTTGTTGGATATTGTGAGACCTTGAGGGTCCCAGGATCCCTACTGAGTATCATTATACTCAGCCCTGCATGGGCTATGCCAGCACTTAGTTGTGTTTCTTGTAGAAGATGGACAACACTGATCAAGGTAGAGAGTTGTAGAGCTGGACGGTACCCCGAGATGGACCACTTGGCGAGATGTAGACGGAGCGGACAGACGGACTCGGGGTGCTGAGGAGACCATCTGTACCCACCCATCAGGTGGAAATTCTGGAGAACGACTCAGTAGTTGTTGTTTTACTTTTCTGCAGTGGTATTAGCTTTTCAGTTGTATTTTACTTTACTTTTGGGCTTGTATTTCCGGCCCCTTTACTTTCAGCACCTTCTATTGTATAGATTTTTACTTAGTGTTTACTTCCAGTTTTGGGCTCTGTTGTTTTTGTTTACTTATTACAGGCAATGCATTCCCTTTTTATCAGAATTATGCCTTTGGTTCTAGTCGCCATCCCCTGGCCTATAGAAGGCGGTCTAGGGGTAGTCATGGCATGGGCCCCGAGGACGGGTCGTGACAGATTAAATTTTTCAATATTCAATTTATATAGGTTTTAGAAATTAATTTTGAAATAATTTCACAAAACACAACAAAAAATGATTTTTAGATAAATATATTTTTAACCATCAAAATAGATTAATTCTTATATCATACCTACCGAACACATTATATGAATGTTAAAACATTTTATTGAATATATAATATATAAATATCATTAAAAAATCACTAATATTGATTAATTTAATTTATAAATATAAAAAAATATTGCACGCATAAAACACTATTCTTAAAAAACATCCCACTTTCAAATGTTTTTTTTTCATTAATAATAAATTGATAACTGGTGAATTTATTTTATACTTGTGTAAACCATAAATTTTTCATAATTTAGTTAGTTATATTCATACCAAAAAATATAATGTCTATGTGATAACTGTCATATTAAATAATAATATTTCAACAGTATAACACAATTCATTCAATCTCAGTGTTGCGTGAAAATAAGCTATCAAAGAAAATATTTTTTTTTTTGAAAACTATAAGAGTTTTACAATTAAGAACATGAAAACATCTAATTATTTTTATTCAAATGTGGAAATAAAATAATTTATATTGAAATTTTACTAAATGTGATTTTTGGTTACTAAAGATTTCACTCCTTAGATGTATCGTAAATAAATATGAAATAATTATTTATCCTCATAAAACTAAAGTGGTTGATGAATGGATAATACCTACAAATGTTACTAAGATTCATAGTTTTCTTCGATTAGAATGTTATTACATGTGGTTTTTTGAAACCATTTCACTATTATCTAGCCCAAAAACTATGTTAACATTAAAAAGGGTTAGGTTCATCTAGATAATGGATTGTGATTCATGTTTCTAAGAATTGAAATTAAGATTAGTAAATTCCCTTATTTTTCCCTTCCATCCAAAATTTTTGACATTGTTATCTACAGTGATGATTCATTGGAGGGGTTGGTTTGTGTTTTAATGCATAATAATTATGAAATTGTGTATGATTCATTTCAATTAAATCCTTAGGAGAAAAATTATCCTACACATGACCCTGAACTAGAGGTTATAGTGTTTTCTTTAAAGATATCGAGACATCATTTACATGGATTAATGTTTTAAATATATAAAGATTATAATATATTGAATTATATATTCTATTAAGAATAGTTGAACATGAGACATAGGAGATGGGTAGAATTGATAAGGGATTTTGACTTCACAATTCATTACCATCTAGGTAAAGAAAAAAATAATAAGCTGGTGTTTTGAGTTTGAAATATAATTCTACATTAACTATACTAATTCAAGAACATGATCCTTTGGTTAATGATTTGATGAAAGTTATCTTGGAATTTGTGCATGTAGGAACTCTCTCGTTTTTATTTCAGGTGTCAATACAACCGTCTTTTTTAGACATGATTAAGTAAGACTAAAAGGAAGATAGTGTTTTATAGGAAAAGATTTAATTGATTAAGAATTATAAGCTTCCTGAATTTAATATTGATATAAAATGTGGTTTGAGATTCAAAAAAAGGTTTTGCATTTAATGTGACCCTAGTTTAATAAATAACTACTCTGTGAGGCTCATATGACTCTATTTTCCATTCATACTGGTAGCACAAAAAAGTATAGATACCTTTGAGAACATTTCTAGTGGGAAGGGATGAATAAATATATTATAGATTTTACTATGAAATGTTTGAATTTTCAACAGGTTAAAGATAAAATAAAATTACCAAATGGGATTCTTAATCCTTTTCTAGTTCCATAATGAAAATGGGAGAATACAACCATGGATTTCCTGGTTATATTACCAAATACATCTCTATGTAATAATGAGATATGGGTTGTTATTGATTGATTAACTAAATCTATGAATTTTCTTATCATTTCAGATAATATTTGTTTAGATAAACTTTATCAACTTTATATTAAATAGATAATTTGATTACATGGAGTATATGTCTCTATTGTATCTAACTGTGATCCCAGTTTTACCTCTAATTTTTGGAAAAATATTTAAAAGTTGGTGGGTACTAAATTAAATTTCAATACAACCTTCCATCCTCAATATAATGGATATTCAAGGTGAATGATTTAGATATTAGAGAATATTATTTTAGATTGTTAAATGGATTATCAGGGAATATTGGATCAATATATGACTTTTATTGAGTTTTCTTATAATAACATTTTTCATTCTAGTATACAGATTTCACCATTTTAGGTGTTAAATGGAAAGAGTTTTCAGACTGTATGTTTTTGGGATAAAGTTTATAAAATAATGTTATTAGGGCCAGAAATGGTAGAAGAAGTGGTCGAGATGGTGAAGATGATTTATCATCACATAAGGACATATCAAATTAGAAATAAAAGAAATGTAGATAACTTGGGGAAGGATCTTTATTTTTAGGTATAAAATCATGTTTTTCTTAATGTATCATCATGTAAAAGTATTATGTGTTTTGGTAAAAATGGGAAATTATGTCTATAGTTCATTGGACTGTAATAAATCCAAGAGAGATTTAGATTACATACCTATTGATTGGCCCTTTATCCAATTTTATCTTAGATTTATGACACATTTCATTTTTCATTTTTCATAAAATATGTTTGGGATGAATATCATGTTTTGAGACTAGAAGTAGTTCAGTTGGAAGAAAAAATTACTTATAAAGAATAGATAGTACAGATTCTTGACTATATAGAGAAAGTGTTTTAGAATAAATTGATTTACCAGGTTAATGTTTTTTGGAAAAAACATATGATTGAAGAAGCGATATGGGAATCATAAGATTCTATGAAGGAAAAAATGCCCCCCTTGTTTAAGTAATGAATAACATTATGAGGATGCAATTTCCAAAAGGGGGAATAATTTAACAACCTAGGTAAAGTTAATATAAATAATTTTCATTTCTTATTAATATTCATTAATTATATTTTATAGAGTTATATTCATTTTATAAATATTTGGTAATTTTTCCTTTGAAAGGAAAAAATCATTATTTCAAACCAAATTGGGATTTTATACATTATATTGTTTTATTAAAAATATTTATTTTCATATTATAAGATTTAATTTTGTGAAAATGAACATAATTTTTTAATTTAATATGTCAAAATTATCTTAGGATTAATTTTTTATAATTTTCTAAAAAATTCAATTTTTCAATGAATATTGAAACATAATTATTTTTATTAAAAAGTGTAGTTTTGTTTCAAGAATTTACAGAATTTCATTTTTTAAAATGTTTTCAAAGAAAAATTAGTTAAATTGTATTATTATTAATCCAATAATGGTCTTTGGAATGAATTTTATAATTTAATTTTTTATAAAATCATTTTTATACTTATAAATGCATTTTTTAGAAAAATTGTTTTTCCACACATTTTTCGGGATTAATATTAAATTAAATTTTGGAAAATATATGAGTTAAATTTGATAAAATGAATTAAATATTTGGAATAATCATAATTAATATTATTTAATAATTTCATATTCATTTTTTGTCCAAATGAATAGTAAAATTTATAAAAATTTGTTACTATGGATAAGGTTAAAATAGGTTTAATGGGGGGTCGACTTAAGTGATAAAGATAAAAATTACCTAAAACGTTTATAAATTCTATTTTATATCCATATTTAGACCCTTTATCATATAATATTCATAAATAGTCTATTTTGGATCCATTTTACTTTATTAATACATTAATATATTTTATTCTTTAACAAAATTCCAAGTGTGTCCTCTCTCGCACTTATAAATGTTCATCCTCTATCCTATCCTATACACATGTAAAGAAACTTTTATAATCCAATAACAATAAAAATTCCATCCTTACATCCCTATATACATCATATAGTCTCTGTTTTAATCTGAAAACCAACCTAGGAAGGACTAATGTGTAAACCTAAAGAGGTTGTCTGAAGAAGAAGCGTAGTTCTTAACCAAGTGTTATTGTTTTATTTAATCTTCTACCTACTTTAAATATTATTCAAAAATTATGAAATAATAACACTCATTACTTAAATATACTTATATTTTTTTATATTATTGGCATAACCAATATCCTTCTCCTAGTTCCATCAAATGGGAAACGAAACCATTGTTTGTGTATACGGTGGATTGTCGTCTCACGAACCGATGTAATTCATTTTCCATCAATGCCTCTCACGGATGGTTATAATGATAGATTTAATGTATATATATTTTATTAATGACATATTTATCATTATTTAAAGATAATATATCATCTTCTTTCCAACCTGTAAATCAATTGAAAAATAATAATGTTGTTTCTGTGTACATGTGGGTTACTACCTTGATGAGGTGATGTGATTCGTTTTTCATGATCACATCACATAGAACTATATATATGTGTATTTAAATAAATAATAATATATTTATGATATAATAATTATTAAATAAATTTAAAATGATATTTACCTTCTTTACCTCACTATTTTGAAAAATGAAAACCTTACTCATGTGTACGTATGGCCTACTGTCTCCATGATTGTAAATAATTCATTTTTCATAACCATCATTCGTGGTTGGTTTTAGAATTATAATTAATGTAAAAAATGATAATTATTTAATTTTTTTTATTATTATTGAGATTATGTAATAATGACCTCTTTGACCATAATTAACTTACCAAGGTGATTTTGAAAATATGAGTCGAATCTCATCAAAGCATCTGACATGAACTTAATTAATTAAGTAATTGTATATAACATTATAAAAAATAAAAAAATGGAATAATAAACATGAAAAGTATTATTAAGAAAATAAATAATTATCATAAGTTTATTATTCAAGAAGATAAATAACGTATAATTCCAATGGAATTGGAATTTGGGGCATATTTTGGTAATTGATAGAATTTGTTAATTGATTTGACAATTGATTTTTAAAATGGATTAAATTGATTTTATGAAAACCTATGATTGGTTTTTTATTGAACAGTTAGGAAATTATGAAAAACCCATGTTTTGGTTGTAACACCCCGAGCTTCCATGATACGCTTCTCATTCAATAATTCAATAGCTTGCATTGTACGCAACTTCGAGTTCTAAAACACCGCGACTAATCAAAGTAGCCGTTATGAATAGTAATAACCACTTTTTAAAATTATAGAAATTTTATATTTCAAAATGGACTTCATTTTTGTATTCGTAATATCTAAATTATCCAAAGTTGAATTTTTTGTAATTTTCTGAGAACTTCCAATTTTTTATGAATAGTGAAAATTACTTAAAAAACAACTTTTTTAATCAAAATAATTTATAGTGATAAATTATAATATTTAGTGGTTTTAAAGTATAATTAGAATATATTTTTACCATTTTATCCAATGGTGGTCATTATAATTAATTTAACATTGAAATTGGACATAAACAATTGCCAATCTTTTGATATAAATTGTTTTTTAAAACACGCTATTTGTTGTGACAGTGGGAATTAATTATAAAATTAATTAATGCAACTTATATGTTTGTAATTTTGTAAAATAGACATCATTTTTGAATTCGGAATATCAATTATAGCTTAGGGTGAAATTTTGGCTTTGTTCTGAAAAACTTCAATTTTTGATGAATAGTGAAACCACTAAGTGGTTGTTAAAAACAAATTTTTCGTTAAAATGAAATATTACCACTTCTGTGATTTGATTTTCAAAAATCCAACATACATGGTTGTCATTAAGAAGTAAAATGTGGTTCAATTAGATTAAAATAATTTTTTGGTGAATAGTAACTTTTAAGTTCTTAATCGCGATTAGAGGTAATTAGTGTAGTTTAAGGTAAAAATAATGTTTTAATAATATGAGATGAGATTGACACTTGTCCTAATCCTATTGGATGAGTCATGGCCGACCAAGACAACCCATGGGTAAACTTGGGGACCCCATGGAGCCACTTTAGTTGGAAAATGATATTAATATATATTTATTTAATGTTAAAATTAAATTGACACAAACATGAGTTATTTTACTAAAATAGTTTTTATGTGGTGTTACACAAGTCCAAATTTTGACTATAAATATTCATTAGAAAGCTAAAACTATTTCCTACATCATAGTATTTTTTTTATAATTTTTAGACATTAAATAAATTAAATTAATTATGACATCATGATGATGCAGCGATGACCTCACTATTTAATGATTTAAATAAAATGGGAAGATAATGCAAAATACAAGGCCTACACTTGTCCAAAGCCAATTGGATGAGGAGATTTCTAACCCTTATCATCTTATCCTCGAATTATATAAGTGTGGGACCTCTAAAATCCGAAACTCATTTTATAATAAAGTGACTTTTCTTTACTTTCCAAGAGTGCCCTTCCTCTCCACTTATAAAAGGCCCCCACGTCTCCCACCTCATTTACACTTTCAAGCCATTTGTCTCGGCCAACCTCTGCCCAAATACTCTCCAAACTTTCCCCTCTTACTCCTAGAATCCTCACTTTGGGCAGAACTCTTCCCAAGGAATCCTTTGGCTCAAATCAAAAAGAGTTACCCGATTTTGAGGTAATGTCTTCTCTACTGATGTTTTGTTTTATTTTTCTTCTCCAACCCCATAAACTCTTTTTATTAATTTCTTTTGTAACAACACCAGTATCCTAAATATACTATGATGTTGTTATAAGAATTATTCGAGCTACACTTACACACACCTACATATAATGGTTAAAGAACATACGGTTTCTGTGGATGGCGAATTTATGCCTCACGAAACGATGATTGTTCAACACTCATAAAACACCTTCAAAGGTGGCCATTAAGATGTCACTATTTTTATATATGATAGATAATATGTTTATGTTTTACTTATGCTTCTGTATTTCTCATTTATGTCATACTTTATGATTTCCATTATGGGTAAAACGCGATAATTTCATTTTAGGAAGTGCGGACTACCGCCCCCTCAAAGTGATTTGAATCGTTAATGTCATATGTGGGATGTATAAAGGATGGAGTAAATGGTATTATACACTATGTTATAATGGAATTATATTATACATTTATATCATTATTATTTCCTTCCATTAAATATGAAATTGAAATGAAAGTAGCGTTCATGCGTACGTACGGCTTACCGTCTCCATGAACGGTGCATTTCATTTCTTACCTCTAAATGTTACGTAATATTATAAATGAATGTATATACTGGATATATAAGATATATATGACATCTAAATCATGAATATAATTCTGGAGATAATGGATAGTCTACCACATAAACAACTTGTAATTATAAGAAGTTTATTGTTGACTCAAGTACCAAAGATCGACAAAACGACCGTTATTAACTTAAATAATTACATAATGTTCATATCATGGTAATAAGTGATATAAATGGAATAATTAACATGAAAAAGGTTCTTAAGTAAATAGAAATTAACTCTAGTTTATTATTCAGGAGGTTAAAGAACGGTCGAGTCAGGACAAGACGCAAGGTAAGGGAACTTCTTAACCCAACTTCCATTCTTTGGGTTAATCTCCTACTTTCAAATTATGTCATGATATTATTATGTCTTATTTTGTATTTTTACTTTCTTTATGTGTACCTATAGTGAATACACATAATAGATATATTTTATTTAAAAATGATCTTTGTAAGGACTTCTTCTCAATCTCCTTTCATTGAGGCATATTTGGTTTTATACACAAATTTGTTTTATACGGTGTTTAAACCACTTTGACTTTTATGTTTATTCAAAAGGAATCTTTTTTATACGAAGAGTTTTGCTAAACGACAAAAGGGAATGTTTTTATTTCCGTACTTATGCGGCGACAACGACTTCTCCGCCGCCGTGACCATTATTTGAGTTTCGGCTTCCTCTACAAGCCATACCCTTTTTTTATTGAAAAATAAATACAAAGTTTTAACTTTATTTTATTTTGGTATTGAAAATGGTTTTGAAAGCATTTTTATTATATCAATGTGTTGTATTGATATCTTGTGATTGAAATGTGGAAATGTTATGTTTACTTTATGTATGTTTAATGTGATACGATTATGTTATGGTTTATGATATGTTTAACCCTATTCATATGAGGAATGTATTGGACTTAATAAGTGACGGGTGGAGCCCGCTATAGCTCCTCAATGCATCGGTAGGTCTCATGAGACAACTAGACGTGTAATTGGCCGAGGCCCTTTCCCAATTTGATTTATGGTTTTGGCCGAGGCCTTAATCATTTTAGACGTCTTGGCCGAGGCCTTGAAAATATGTTTCAGAATGTCTGGCATTATACATTCCCTCATTATGAAAGTGGTTATTGATCTTTCATGTGATTATTCGTCTAGTAGGATATCCATGTGAGTAAGTAAGTGGCATTATTTGATTTTACTTTTGCCATATTATGTTGAAGTTCATGTTTAAAAGGCTTTTGTTTTAGTTATACATTGCCTTAAATGTTGATGTTTATTTATGAAAGCTTCCGCATTATTGTTATCCTTACTGAGCATCTGAGCTCACCCCTTTCAATGTTTTAATATTTTCCAGGATGTGAAGAAGTATTTTATGAATGACCTTCAGGGATTGTCCGAAGAGGATAGAAGTGTGGACTATGGAGACTATGCTATTATAGTTTTTCACTTTGTGATGTAATGCAACATAAATGAATGTATCTAGTGTTTCCAAGTCTACTAAACTAATCGGTCTTTCGAGACTTGATCTTTTGTGATCATGCCAATGTTACGAAGTAACGCACCGGCTCTGAGTAGCTGGGGTCGGGGCGTTACAGTTGGTATTGAAAGTGAATTTTCATTTTGAAAACAAAAAGTCAGAAATTAAATTATAAATGAATATTATGAATCTAAAATGGAATGATTTCCCCTATTTCAACATATTGATTGAAAACATGTGAGCCTGGGTAGTTAGTGTGAAATTTGGGACAAGATTTATTGGATGATTATTCCCTAGCTGTGGATTGATAGTGACAACTATAAAAAAACCTAGTTAAGAATATCTTTTCCCCGTTGGGATATTGATGAGTCCTATTCGGACTAATCCTGAGAGATGTGTGTACACATATTTCCATGATCCCTGATATGAGATTCTAAGGATCCTATAACTAGAAACCATCATACAATAGGGTATATGACCATGGTTCTTATTATGATTGTTTTGATATATGTTCTGTTGATTATGAAACTACTTTATTCATGCCAATTGGTTTATATAAACTATTTTATATATGATGTTTATTTAATCCTTTTCTAAAATGCCTTCCTTCATTCTGTAATGAAATAATGTTTTTGTAAATATTAAAATGTATCATAAATCCCTTTTTATTGAAATTGAAATCATGATTTGGTTTATTTTTATGTAATCTTATTATGGAACACTTGGTGAGACCATAGTTAGATTTTTAGCTCACACCCTACCTTTTCCTTCGGGCATTTATAGACTTCATTCTACCATATCTGAGTAAAGGAAAAGTTCCTCTTGGAGGAGGTGGATGTAATTGATCCTTTGGTATTGTAGTGATGTGTCCTTTGGGATGTTGAGTTTATCTTTTCATTTTTTTAGTAATTTGACATTGTATTGTTTTAGTTTTTTTATATACCTGTTTGGTTTTTGGTATTCTCTCCTTGTGGATATTTGATCATACTGATATGTATCTTTATATTCTAGTGTTTTGTGGAAAATTTTTTCTCTCTTTTACCTTGTATGGTTCCAAGTTTTGGTCACTAACCCGTGGGGATCGGGAACACCCTTCGGGCCATGTTAGTGTTGGCTCAGGCTTCAAAGTACCAGGTTATTTGGACTAGTTTTTAACATATGTAGACATAAACGAATTATAAAATACATTTTATATCAATTTTTTCATTCTTTATATTCAAAAGTAATATTTTTACAAATTTTATATAGAACGTTTTTACAAAAACATAAAATAAATATTCTATTTTAATGTATGTGGTATCAATGGTTCTTACTTCCACTATAACCATTATTTTGTGTTTGGATTCATTTATAATATTTCATGTTTTCTTAAAATAGAGACCCCACTTCCCTTTAAATGTAATGTATATTTCAATATTAATAAATGTTTTCTTATGGGTGAAATGAATAATTTTATGAGTATGATTATGGAAATGTGATATTTCTTATATTATGATTAGGTTATGGTTCTTGGACATTGTTTATGATGATGGGTGATCTTGATATATCTCATGATGGTGATTGATATTTATATAACCTGTAATGATCGATTATCCTAATATAGCTCTTCGATGTATTAGGTAAAGGGATGGAGTTAACCGGTGAGTTCTCTCCTAAGAGATTATTGGAATTTACCTTGTAGGTTATTCTATTTGTAAGAGTGATTATAAGAGTGATATGAAAAAGTTTTCTCTAATTTACGTATATAATTTATCTATGATTTCTATGGGTTTTCATGTAAATTATATTATTTCATTAGGTAATCTATTGAGATTAAGTTTAAATGTATTTTTATGATTATTCTTAAGGATAAAATGTATAACATTTTTGAGATTTTCATGATTGAAAAGAAAACATTATTATTTTTCTTTTTTCTTTTAAAATTTCTTATGAAAATTTTTATGAAAATATTTGTGTAGTGAAGTTGATTTATTAAGTGAGAAAATATTTATTTTTATCCTAATGATTATTTTTGAAAAAGGATAATTTTTATAGAATTTATGGACTAACAGGTTTCTTTCATTCTTTTTATACTTTCCTTATTCATATTTTTATGCTCATCCCATGTTTTCTAATATTTTTCATGGGGTTTTAATGATGTATAGGGAAAAGTATGGGATCAATATGAAAATTTTTAAGATATGTGAGGAAAATACAACATTTTAAAAAAATTGTATTGTAGACAAAATGGATACTGAATGGTGTATCCAATTTTTGTTTTAATATTTATTTATGTAATGGCCAATTTCTCTTAAATTCTAAACCTAAAATATCTATAGGAATTCAAGGAAAT
This sequence comes from Viscum album, assembly GCA_963277665.1. NCBI lineage: Eukaryota > Viridiplantae > Streptophyta > Magnoliopsida > Santalales > Viscaceae > Viscum > Viscum album. Next base: position 1,669,724,703 of record OY728159.1, read on the forward strand.
CAATTATTATCTAAAGAATCAATTTTATGGATTGTTTAAGTTTGGGTCCTTATATGAGGTATTAAATAAATGGGAGCATCTAATTGAGGGGATTGTGGATTGTTTCAGGTATTTCTTTTCAAATTACCTAGAACAAGCTACAACCAATCCTTGGGAGTGTGGACTCTATAAGTATCTCTACTTATTCTACCTTTCCCCTTCTTTCCCTTCTACTTTCATTGTTATTCCTTTAATATCGGTCCATTTCACAAATTTTACTAATATAATTACATTCATTATCTCTCTCACCTACCAATTGGTTCTATTGTTCAGATGTTTCTAGAGAGAGGAACTCAATAAAAGAAATATTGATAGAAGTTGGTGTTGTTTTGGTTTGTAGGTGCTGGAGGAGCTGCTAAAGGAAATTATTAACTGATAAGTTTGTATTAGTAATAGAAGACACTAAAATAATAGTATGAAAACCCCTCGTTATAGTGGAAAATAGACCCACGATATCTAAAAATGAGTGACAATGGTAAGACAAGTATGTAGGAGTATGAATGGAACTGGATGAATGTTATGAGTGAAAGGATAAACAAAGACCTAATTGAATGGATTCATATTGATGTGGTAAGGTAACAAAAACATAACCTATAGTAGATTATTTACTGGATGAACTATAGTGAATGAAAGAAAAACTAAGTTGACATGTTAGTTATGTATTCACTTTAGTGGATTCTAACTCGCAGCAGTTCTAGGTTGATAGGTACACATAATGTTGTACATAGTAACCAGCCATGGGTTTGAGAGATGTTTGTGACTCCCAAGGGAAAGGAAGGTCATCTATCATCCAAGGATACATCATTAATGGATTTAAAGATAATGGTTTTATGCAAAAGATTTGGTCATCAAAAGTCAAGTTGTAATGAATTTAGTTGGATATGTTTTGGAAAGATATGATTTTAAAGTTTTCTAGATGAAAACCTATGTCTTGTGAAGTGTCCTACCCTGGATTACACTCAGTAGTACCCTAATATAGTGGCCTCATGATCTCAACCACACCTTCCCATATTTTATGTGTTACCGACTAGTAATGATGGCCTAGGTTGTGTCTGTGGGGAGATTATTCCCTCATAGATCAAAGTAAAACTTAATGGTAAACATGATATAATAACTAGTGGAAGTAGAAAATATGACATGGACTAGTAACCTGCCATAGTATATGTAGTATCAATAGAAAAATAGAATCATAATGATAATAATAAAACATGTAAGATTAATAGACAACTGGTGAAATCTAATCATAAATAGATACAAAAATGATATTCATGATGTAATGTAACTATACAAAAAGAGTACACAGGGAATAGGGTATACAAGAATATACTAGGTGATATCAAGATAAAAGAATGCCAAAAATATATCTACTACTAGAATCACAAGAATATGCTCAGCCCTCTACTCTCGTACTCTATCATTGAAATGGTAATCAAGCATTGGAAGTTGGTCTCTTCCCTTTGTCTAGACCTGCAATCATGAAGTATGCTAGGGTAATAAAGGAGGCCCAAGAAGGGTGTGAGATATACTCAGTATGACACCACCAATGGTGTCTAGATCAGTCTATCTCATGAAATATTAAATTAATAGTGTTCCATTAATGATGAATTCAATACATTATTAAACAAATAAGTACATCGGATTGGGTTCTACTTGGGTCACCCATCCAAATTTACCTACTTCGGCCTAATCCGGGTGTGTCTGGGCCAAGAAGTCCTACACATGTAAAGAGAGAATAAGAAAGTATAATAAAATGGATTATCCATGAGATTTTGATTTGACTTGGAGGAAACATCCCTAAATTCTCAATTTTTATCCATCGTTTCTTATTTATAACATTCCTTAAACTTAGTCATATGCACCCTGAACCCATCCAAGGTAGTCTGGGTGGGACACCAAGTATCTCACTAGGGGATCTATAAATCACCAATTTCATATGAGTCTATCCATGGTGACCCATGAATGAAATCCCTAGTGTAGATTTGATTATATCAAGAACTAACCTTCAGGTCTGTCCCTAGGATCACACATAGGGGACCGAATCTCTCTCATGGCATGATACAACTATCTTGACACTAAGCCCATCCATAGGGTTTTCCCTAGGTAACTGGTGTCACTTGTATAGAGGTAAAATTAAATTCATATAAATCCCATCCCAAACATATCTAGTTTTGACATTGGTATGTTTACAATTCATTAACAATTATAACAAAAGGGAAAGATGAGCCCATCCAAGGTGTTCTTTAAGTCAGAACCCCTTGTATCACCCTCATCTCTTTAAGGTAAAGGCATGTTTTGGCTTCTATGTTCATGAAATTTAACAAGCCAAACATTATTAGAAAGATTATTAATTTTTCCATGACATTTAATTAATAAAACAATTACAAACATAAGGTGTAGGGCCTAACTCATGGCTCATTATTAAATTCAAATTAATTAATTAACTCAAGGAATTACTTATAATAAAACACCCATCAAGGGGTGTTTATCCAGTTTAAAAAAAGGAAAAAAGGCCTCTATGGTAGAAAACACCCATCAAGGTTTTTTAATTCAGGTAAATCAACTTTGGTGATGATTCTCCCCTATCTAGGTTCATAACAGGCATGGAAAACATCTTTATTGAATTTATTTAGGAAAATAAATGCATTTTCGGAAGATCCTAGAACATGTCACAATAATGAATGTTATAAAAGATATAAAACTAAGGTAAAGGAACAATACCTACTACCTTAGGTGTGTAGTTATCTCATCATCCAATGTCATCCTTTGAATTGAGTTAGAAAATGAGTAATAAAAGAAATCATCAAATGACCAGAAAATTGGGAAAATGAGCTCACACATAAACAACGCATCAGAGAAGAATAGAAATTGAAAATATAAGTAATAGGATTCAAGATCTTACCTCTATATATCCAATGCTTTTGATGGTAAGTGATTTAGAGGCTGGATAGAGGAGGAAATAATATCCCTGGATTAAGGAGAGCTCATGAGTGAAAAGAGGAGGATTCCTCCATTGGAACCCAACTAGAAAATGAGGCTACTATCACAAACCTATAGACACGATTTTAAAACAGTGGCAGTAGGCCAGTTATCATGGCCTATGGCCACGGTTTTCAGAACCCTGTCAATAGTCAGTGGATATAGCCACGGTTCTGTGTCCTATATCAATGGTTTTAGAACCGTGGATATATGACACTTTTTTCAATGGCATATAGCCACGGTTTTTCAAAATCGTGGAAATAGGGTTCCCGTGATTTGGTGGGAAGACCTACCGCCATGGTTTTGAGGATATTTCCACAGTTTATATTAATATATATATATATATCATTATATATATATATACCCGTAATGTCGCTCAGTGTAGTGGTAAGTACTCTGGTTTGTAGAGAAAATGTGCATGGATCAAAACCTACTGGTGACATTTTGTATTTAGGCTATTGCCACGGTTTACCAAGGCTATATCCAGGGTTAAAACCATGTCAATAGCTTCATATATCCATGTTTTAAACCATGTCCATAGTTCAACTTCCACGGTGGCAGTTTTTAAGACCTATTGCCATGGTTTTCAAAACTATGGCTATAGGAAGCTATTGCCATGGTTAAAACCTTGGAAATAGGTTGGGACCTACTGCCACTGTGATTGTGGCCACGGTTGTCGGAAACTATGGTCATAGCCTATGGCCATGGTTTTGGGGCCTATTTCCATGGTTTTGAACCATGGAAATAGGTCTTTTTTCTAGTTGTGGAAATGAGATGAGGAGGTGGGAGGTGAGATACTAAAAATTTTAAGAGAAAAAATGGAATCTCACCCACACAGATAGGGGTTCATGGTTTGGATACATGGTTGGGAAAACCATGCTCCATGCCACTGCCCAAAGAGGACCCTCACATAGGTAGGAAAATAGTTTGGTTAACTATGCATAGACAATGAAGAATGCCTCTACAACTTGTCTAAGATAGGTTTAATAGGTGTGGAAACCAAAATGCATGGTTCTAGAGAAACTATGAAGATCCCTTCTCCCTACTACCTCAAGCCACATGGTTAGAGACCATGCAGGCTTGGTTGTATTGTTTCTCCTAACCGTGTTCCTAGTCTGCTTCTTCAAATTTTGGGGATTTGGGCTCCAAACAAGACTTGTAATGTAGAACCCCGATATTTTATGAAAAATATTCTTTTAATTTCATTGATGTCTTGTTTTGTAAGCTACAACAAGATTTCCTTGCGCTATACACAACAACGTATGAGCTTGCAGTATACACAACACTATTCTTGGATCATATTACACACAATTTTGATAGTAGTTATTCTACAAAACATTGAGTGTATATATATATTCAATGTATAAATGAAATATGGCTGGATTCTGTTATATGAAACAACGGAGGAGTCTTGCACAACACTCAACCCTGACTTGGATTGCATTACACGCAATCGCGACCTTCCTCGATAGCTTGTGTTGTACGCAATACCAGGTTTCAATAAACAATGATATATTGTTATAATATTATTATGGACTAGCTGTTATGAATATTATTAACTACATTTTGAATTTTATAACATTATTATTCATCTTAAACATTTTCTAGAATATGGTATGAGAACAAAATAAATTTTTCGTGTAAAATATGTATTTTTCAAAAATTACAGTTTTTCCGCCTTTTGATGATGCACCCACCTTAAATATTGTTTTTGATATGTCTATAAGTTCAATTTGACAAAATAAAATTCTTCTTTGGAATCAGGATATAAAAATTTACTTTGGATAAATTTTTCATATTATTCTGATAACTTTCATATTTTAATGAATAATAAAAACACGCTATATTTTAATTAAAAACAAATTTTTTATCGCAATAATTTATATGGTTAGATTATCTTTTTAATTGTTTTTAAAGTTTAATTAGAATATATTTTTACCATTTAATCCAATGTTGTTCATTGGAATTAATTTCACTTTGAAATTGGATATAAACAAGTATCAATCTTTTGATTGTTTTTGTTTCTTAAAAACACGCTATTTGTTTTGATAACGGGAATTAAATTTAAAATTAATTAATGCCACTTATAGGTTATGAATTTTTAAAAATAGACATCAATTTTGAATTCGGAATATCAAATAATTCTTAGGCTGAATTTTGGGTATTTTTCTGAAAAACTTCAATTTTTGATGAATAGTGAAACCACTTAGTGGTAGTTAAAAAACTGAATTTTTTTAATTTAAATTAAATTTTACCACTTATGTGAATTAAATTTCAAAAATATGAGAGACACAGTTAATATCAAGGACTAAAATTTGGTTCAATGAGATGAAAATAATTTTTGGTGAATAGTAACTTTTTACTTTTATTTACAACAGTTAAAAGTAAATAGGATAATTAAGGTTAAAATGATATTATTATTACCCTAAAAGATGTACTAATTCTATTGGATAAGTGTAATTCGACCAAAAACAACCTTAGGAATAAAATATGACCATTTAGGCTCACTTGGATTAGATTAGGACATTTATTATTAATTTATTTAAAGAAGGGTTAAAATAGTTAAAATCAAAGTTTAATAACTAAATCATTTTTAATATAGGGTTATACATACGTTAATTCGACTATAAATATTCATTATAAAGCTAAAAATATTTCCTAAATAATTTTTTTTTATTTATAATTTTTTGACATTAAATAATTTAATTTATTTATGACACAATGATGATGCAATAATTATCTTATTAATGAAATATTGACATAATTGATGTTATAAATACCCAAATAAATGTAATTTGAGACTTTTTATGAATTCCACTAATTTTCTAGGTTAATATGACATGTTATAATTGATTTAATTAACTTTTTTTCTAACTAATAATTCTTTTATGATTTTCACAAAAATCAATTACCAAATAGTGTCAAAATTGACATAAAATAGTTTTTAAAACAAATATTATATTATTAATTGTTATTTTATTCATAAAAATATAATGTTCTGCCAAATGGCTTAGATAAGGTTATATATATTAATAATAAACAATTTGGGGTTCGTTTGGCTTGTTATAATAATTTTATTAACCTTATAGTGTAAGAAAACAAGAAGACACGGTAAAAGTTAAATTATTTAACATAAGGTTAAATATAAATGATAAGGTTAAAATAGAAACCTAAACTTGTCTAAACTCTATTGGATGAGTGGATTTCGACCCATCCCCACATTAGATTCTAAATAAATCAATTTGGAGCTATTAAAAAATGAATATGACTTTATAATAAAATAATATTTTTTGTTTTTCCAAAGGTGCCCCTCTCCTCCCTTATAAAAGGGCACCTCCTCCCTCTCTTCCTCACACCACTTTGAGCCTTCAATCTCGGAAAACCCTTCCAAATTCTCTTAACCACTTCCATAGAAACATCATAGAGGTTCTGGTCTTCTTCAAAGACAAATTTTAGTTCCCTAAGAGGAGGTCTCAAAGAGGCGCTTCAAAGAAGAGGTAATGTCCATTACCGATTCTTTCATCTTTATTTCTTCTTCCACATCATCTTCTTTAGTTGTTTCATTATGAAGTAATAACATCAGTATAACTCATATAATTATATGTTATTATAATTATGAAACAACCCTTTTTCACCATCTATCCATCCTACGGAAAACGAAATCACCACGTGTGCGTACGTACGGAATACCGTCTCCATGCCGTGGTGAAATCTATTTTTTCCACCAACACCTTACATGGATGCGTATAATGGTGTAAAGAATAACTATATATGGTTATTATAACATCATAATGATTCTGATATATTATACCATCCACTCCAATTCTATTCAATAATTATGGGAACGATATCATCGCTCGTGCGTACGTACGGACTACCGTCTCCACGACGCGATGAGATTCATTCTCCATGTTAATCATACATGAATGATCATAAATTTTATATAATTAATAATAATGAAATATATGAAATAATAATTCTACTGGATTTATTTATATATATATGTATGTCATCTATTTAGTTTCATTCAATTCAAAAAGGAAACGAAAACAGCGTTCATGCATACGTACGGCCTATCATCTCCATGAACGGTGTATTTCATTCCTTTTATCGATCTATAATATGTATATGTATATGATGAATATATATTATATATAAATAATTTTTTACATTCTGGAATTATTTAAATGCAGATATAAGTAATAATATCAAGAACGACAAGTCGAAACACATACGATAAATGAAATGATTTTACCCAAAACGCTGCTTTAACATGGAATTTACAAAAGAAAGAGTAATATAAAGTCATAAGTGAAACATATATGATATCATAACAATGAATATGATTCTATAATAAGTCAATGACATTATTTAAATCATTATACATGAGTTTCAGATACGTACGAAGCATATCGGACCTAAGGTAAGGGATAATTCTGCAAATCTCATTTTTATCCGAGATTGCTTATTCGTAAGTATTTACTGGGCTTATTGCTATCAACCATGTCCATGTTTTATAAAAGTGTATTCATGTATGTTTAAATTTCTTTTTACCCATTTGAATTTTACCCCATGGTATGGAAGGAATCTTTCTTTTATTTACCCTACAAGGTACTTTTTGACATTTCCGAAAAAAGTATGAGAAGATTGTTTTTTTAACGTATACGGCATGAAAGGATTTTTATGGTTTTATAAAGCCTTATTTTCATGAAGATTACTACAAAATATTTCATGAATAATTTCAAAAAAATCCTTTTCTTTTAAAATTTCATGACATTTTGTGAAAAGAAAATTATTTTGAAGAAAAAAATATATTTTCCTCAAGAATTCATTTCAAGTGTTTTATCAAAACCATTTTCATCTAAGATGACATTATTTCACATGTGTATGTTTCAAGTATCATGTCTCTATGATTTACATGGTTTCAATTTTCTAATGATGAAATTATATCCATTTTTTTGTATGGATTACGTTATGATGGAATGATGTTTATGAAACCCATTTTATTCTTGGGTTATGATGAATGATTTATGTTTATATTGTGGCACACGAAAGAATGATTTAAATATGAGATGGGTGGGACCTATATCTCCCTCAAATGAATTGGGTAAAGATTTATATCTCATGAGATAGACATGGCTGGAATGGTAAGTTAATCTAGTTCAGTGTTACAGGACTGAAACGAGGAGTGAACTCAATTCAGAAAGGGACTTTGTCCACTAAGATGGTCTTGGCTGCAATTCCTTGGCCACCATGGAAATCATATCATGTGCTTAATGTTTTTCCACAATTAAAAGTTTTATTCAAAATCTATTTTATCATGATTGATGTTCTATTATGATCTATGCCTTATGTACTACCATGTTTTATGTCATTTCTCAAGATTTCGATGTTTAAACATTATGTTCATGTTTTTATGTTCAAATGTATATGGTTTGTTTTATTTTCTCCATGATTACCCTTACTAATCATTTGAGCTCACCCTTTATATGTTTTCTTTTCCCTAGGATTAAAATAAATAATTTAGGTAAAGAAACAAAAAGGGGAAGATCTTTATGGGAGATGTTGAAGATCTTTCACCACGATTAGAAGATTATTTTTCCGAGTTTCCAAAGACACTAAACTATTACGGTCCTTGTGTTTCTGTTTTCGTTATGTATTAAGTATTTTGCAAAAGTAATGTAATGTCCATATATGTCAAGCTTCGGGTCTCTACAGTTGTTATCAGAGGAAAGTTTTAGTCAACCTTTGGAAACTAGGATGCGATAACTTTAGTGAGATCCCTAGAGATATTTCTAAGGTATGTCTAGGTATATCCCTAAGGTTAAGTATAAGTATAGGTTATAGTCCTAGAACTATGGTAACAATCTTATAATTTAACCTAAGATGTTAGATATTGAGGGTACTCCCCCTTTACTATGTTGTTTTCCCTAGCATGATTTTTTCCTCTCACAGAATTCTTTTTGTGTTTTAGTCAATAGAGGGAACCATAAAGAATTTGGTTAACATTGAATCCAATGGACAAATTGGTGACTATGAGCAACAAAATTGCGTAATTCCTAGAGAGAAAGATATTGTGATTATGCTGAATCAGTCATCGTGATATATGATTAACAAGGTGAAATTTATTGGTATGCCTAATTCATCAAATAAGAGGAAGATAGACTTTTATGCATGGTCGCATGTTGAGGAGCATAAATAAAGGAAGATTGAGATTTATAAATAAGGGAAGAAGAACCTTGAGGAATACCTCAAATGGAGGGACAAATGTTATCTGTGTGGAGAAAAGGGTCATAGAGTGATAGACTGTTATGGATTTCAATGTCTTATTTGTGGAGAACATGGGAATTACCCAACTCAATGCCCTGACCTAATAGGTTACATCTAAATCAAGGAAGGAATTATTCCATGATAATCATTGAAGAGGATGGTTTGAAGTGTTTATGTATTGGTATTCAGGAATAATGTTCCTGAGGTACTTTTATGGTATATTGGAATACCTATATATTGGTCCATTGTGGTTTTCCATAAGAATATGGCTTCGGTAACCATGGAATGTGATTGAGATATTTTTGGAAAGAAGATGATATGCGCATAATGAAGGGATAAGGATAAAATGAAATTTTTTAGAATATTCATGAGCTCATGACTGATATAAGGAAATAGTTATATCATGGTTTGAGTATATAGAATTTTGGGGTTTTGGTATGTGGAAACAGTTAACTTTTGACAGCACTCATGTTTTCACTAAGATTCAATGGGTATTCATTTTTCAAGAGAATACATGATTAAGGCCTTCGAATGTTTGGAATGTGACCAACAAGACATATCTTATGATATATGGGGATCAACGATGGTATTAACATGATTGTTATATGAAATCTCTGGTAATCGTTTTCACTATAATATGAGAGTGGACTGCAGTATTATGGATAAGCCTAAAGATTGGAATGGATTATGTTGGACATAAGTTAGTATTGTTTAAGGATAGAATTTTTTTTTTGATATTATTTATGGGATGATATAGTAATATAGTTTTAGAAAAAGGACAGCCTGTAGGATGGTCGACAGCCCATCGCGTCGGACAAGGCTGTGGGAATCAAACCCACAACCGAAGTGCGACTGGCCTTTATCGCCTACCACTGGCCTACAAGAAGTCCCTGTTTAGTAGAAACTAGTTTTATTATATTAAGCAGTATGATATATGAAGTATAAGTCCATTTTAGGAACCATATATAATTAATCTCACTATAGATGGAATTATGTATTTTTGATAAATTTTATATCCTTTTGTTTGAGACAGATGGAATGACCCATCATTCTATCACATGATCTACTAACACTTCAAGAATGACAAATTCAACTTCATTTCTTTAAGATATGAAGTGAAAATTGTCCAAAGAACGACCAACGGTGAGACTGTACCAAAATAATGAAAGTATTTCTTCTAATTCCAATTTCATCAACTTTAGGGAAATGATCTTGAAAACTAAATTTTTTTCCTAGTGCCCTTATATCCAATGAATCAGATGGTACCTTAGATCATCACAAATCTATGGCTTTGTGATTGATGGCTTTTTCATAGCCATGTTCTCTACCACTCTCCATCAGAACTTGATGGTTAGATTTTTCTTCAATATCCAAATTTTCACCTATGTTATCCTATATGGAAACCCAGTGATGAGTTTCTTTGGGTAATCGTTACATTTCATACTTTAGTTTTTAAAATTAAGTTTTTATTATTCCTTTTTACGATGTGGGTTTCTATAAATAGTAAATGATTTATAACCCTGACGAATTTCGAGGGCGAAATTAATTTTAAGGGGGGTACAATGTAACAACCCGAGATTTTATGAAAAAAAATTCTTTTAATTTCATTGATGTCTTGTGTTGTAAGCTACAAAAAGATTTCCTTGCGCTATATGCAACACCGTATGAGCTTGCAGTATACACAACACAATTCTTGGATCATGTTACACAAAATTTTGATAGTAATTATTATACGAAACATTGAGTGTATATATATATATATTCAATGAATAAATTAAATATAGTTGGATTCTGTTAGACTAAACAATGGAGGAGTCTTTCACAACACACAACCCTAACTTGTCTTGCATTACACGCAATCGCGACCTTCCTCGATAGCGTGTGTTGTACGCAATACCAGGTTTCACTAAACAACGATATATTGTTATAATATTATTATGGACTAGTTTTTATGAATAGTATTAACTACATTTTTAATTTTATATCATTATTATTCATCTTAAACATTTTCTAGAATATGATATGAGAACAAAATAAATTTTTCGTGTAAAATATGTATTTTTCAAAAATTGCAGTTTTCCCGCCTTTTGATGATGCACCCACCTTAAATCTTGTTTTTGACATGTCTATAAGTTAAATTTGACAATATAAAATTCTTCTTTGGAATCAGGATTTAAAAATTTACTTTGCATAAATTTTTCATATTATTCTGATAACTTTCATATTTTAATGAATAGTAAAAACACGCTATATTTTAATTAAAAACAACTTTTTTCATCTCAATAATTTATATGGTTAGATTATCTTTTTAATTTGTTTTAAAGTTTAATTAGAATATATTTTTACCATTTAATCCAATTTTGTTCATTGAGTTAATTTCACTTTGAAATTGGATATAAACAAGTATCAATCTTTTGATTGTTTTTGTTTCTTAAAATCATGCTATTTGTTTTGATAACGGGAATTAAATTTAAAATTAATTAATTCCACATATATGTTATGAATTTGGAAAAATAGACATCAATTTTGAATTGGGAATATCAAATAATTCTTAGGCTTAATTTTTGGTATTTTTCTGAAAAACTTCAATTTTCGATGAATAGTGAAACCACTTAGTGGTAGTTAAAAAACTAACTTTTTTTAATTTAAATTAAATTTTACCACTTTTGTGAATTGAATTTCAAAAATCCGAGACACACGGTTAATATCAAGGACTAAAATCTGGTTCAATGAGATGAAAATAATTTTTGGTGAATAGTAACTTTTTATTTTTATTTACCACGGTTAAAAGTAAATAGGATAATTAAGGGTAAAATGATATTATTATTACCCTAACACATGTCCTAATTCTATTGGATAAGTTTAATTCGACCAAAAACAACCTTAGGAATAAAATATGACCATTTAGGCCCACTTGGATTAGATTAGGACATTTATTATTAATTTATTTAAAGAAGGGTTAAAATAGTTAAAATCAAAGTTTAATAACTAAATCATTTTTAATACAGGGTTATAAATAAGATAAATTAGACTATAAATATTCATTATAAATCTAAAAATATTTCATACATAATGGTTTTTTATTTATAATTTTTAGACATTAAATAATTTAATTTATTTATGACACAATGATGATGTAGTAATTATCTTATTAATGAAATATTGACATAATTGATGTTATAAATACCCAAATAAATGTAATTTGAGACTTTTTATGAATTACACTAATTTTATAGGTTAATATGGCATGTTAGTATTGATTTAGTTAACTTTATTTCGAACTAATCATTCTTTTATGATTTTCACAAAAATCAATTACCAAATAGTGTCAAAATTGACATAAAATATTTTTTAAAACAAATATTATATTATTAATTGTTATTTTATTCCTAAAAATCTAAGGTTCGGCCAAATGACTTAGATAATGTTATATATATTAATAATAAACAACTTGGTATTCTTTTGGCTTTTTATAGTAAGTTTATTAACCTTATAGTGTAAGAAAACAAGAAGACACGGTAAAAGTAAAATTATTTAACTTAAGGTTAAATCTAAATGATAAGGTTAAAATAGAAACCTAAACTTGTCTAAATTCTATTATATGAGAGGATTTCGACCCATCCCCACATTATCTTAAAAATAAATCAATTTGGAGCTATTAAAAACTGAATATGACTTTATAATAAAATAATATTTTTAGTTTTTCCAAAGGTGCCCCTCTCCTCCCTTATAAAAGGGCACCTCCTCCCTCTCTTACTCACACCACTTTGAGCCTTCAAGCTCGGCCAACCCCTGAAAAATTCTCTTCTCCACTTACATAGAAACATTCTATAGGTTCTGGTGTTCTTCAAAGACAAATTTTAGTTCCCTAAGAGGAGGTCTCAAAGAGGCGCTTCAAGGAAGAGGTAATGTCTGTTACCGATTCTTTCAACTTTATTTCTTCTTCCACTTCTTCTTATTTAGTTGTTTCATTATGAATTAATAACATCAGTATAAATCATATACTGATATTTTATTATAAGTATGAAACAACCCTATTTCACCATCTATCTATCCTACGGAGAACGAAATCACCACGCGTGCGTACGTACGGAATACCATCTCCACGCCGTTGTGAAATCTGTTTTTCCACCAACACCTTACATGGATGGGTATAATGGTGTAAAGAATAACTATATATGGTTATTATAATATCATACTGATTCTGATATATTATACCATCCACTCCAATTCTATTCAATAATTATGGGAATGATATCATCGCTCGTGCGTACGTACGGACTACCATCTCCACGACGCGATGAGATTCATTCTCCATGTTAACCATACATGAATGATCATAAAGTTTATATAATGAATAATAATGAAATATATGAAATAATAATGCTACTGGATTTATGTATATATATGTATGTATGTCATCTATTTAGTTTCATTCAATTCAATAAGGAAACGAAAACAGTGTTCATGCGTACGTACGGCCTACCGTCTCCATGAACGGTGTATTTCATTCCTTTTATCGATCTATAATATGTATATGTATATGATGAATATATATTATATATAAATCATGTTTTACATTCTGGAATTATGTAAATCAGTATATAAGTAATAATATCAAGAATGACAAGTCGAAACACATACGATAAATGAAATGATTTTACCCAAAATGCTGCTTTAAAATGGAATTTACAAAAGAACGGGTAATATAAAGTCATAAGTGAAACATATATGATATGATAACAATGAATATGATTCTATAATAAGTCAATGACATTATTTAAATCATTATACATGAGTTTCGGATACGTATGAAGCATATCAGACCTAAGGTAAGGGATAATTGTGCAAATCTCATTTTTATCCGAGATTGCTTATTCGTAAGTATTTACTGGGGTCATTGCTATCATCCATGTCCATGTTTTATAAAAGTTTATTCATGTATGTTTAAAGTCCTTTTTACCCATTTAACTTTTACCTTGTGGTATGGAAGGAATCTTTCTTTTATTTACCCTACAAGTTATTTTTTGAATTTTCCGACAAAAGTACGAGAAGAATGTTTTTTTAACGTATACGGCATGAAAGGATTTTTACGTTTTTATAAAGCCTTATTTTCATGAAGCTTCCTCCAAATGATTTCATGGCTATTTTCAACAAAATCCTTTTCTTTTAAAATTTCATGACATTTTGTGAAAATAAAATGATTTTTAAGAAAAAAGGATATTTTCCTCAAGAATTCATTTCAAGTGTTTTATCAAATCCATTTTCATCTAAGATGACATTATTTCACATGTGTATGTTTCAAGTATCATGTCTCTATGATTTACATGGTTTCACTTTTCTAATTATGAAATGATGTCCAATTTTTTTTTGTATGGATTACGTTATGATGGAATGATGTTTATGAAACCCATTTTATTCTTGGGTTATGATGAATGATTTATGTTTATATTGTGGAACATGAAAGAATGATTTCAATATGAGATGGGTGGGACCTATATCTCCCTCCAATATATTGGGTAAAGATTTATATCTCATGAGATAGACATGGCTGGAACGGTAAGTTAATCCGGTTCAGTGTTACAGGACTGAAATGAGGAGTGAACTCGATTCAGAAAGGGACTTTGTCCACTAAGATGATCTTGGCAGCAATACCTTGGCTACCATGGAAATCATATCATGTTCTTAATGTTTTGCCACAATTTCTATTATGATCTATGCCTTACGTACTGCCATGTTTTATTTCATTGCTCAAGATTTCAATGTTTAAACATTATGTTAATGTTTTTATGTTCAAATGTATATGGTTTATTTTATTTTCGCCATGCTTACCCTTACTGAGCATTTGAGCTCACCCTTTATATGTTTTCTTTTCCCCAGGATTAAAAAAATAATTTAGGTAAAGAAACAAAAAGGGGAAGATCTTTATGGGAGATGTTTAAGATCTTTCACCATAATTAGAAGATTATTTTTCCGAGTTTCCAAAAACACTAAACTATTATGGTCCTTGTGTGTCTGTTTTCGTTATGTATTAAGTATTCCGCAAAAAGTAATGTAATGTCCATGTACATCAAGCTTCGGGTCTCTACATGTAAACCCCCAATACCTCTAATACTACATTATAAAATATTATTAGGTCTAAACTAATGAACATAAATAAAAGAAATGGTCTATATCTTTGAGAAAAGCTAGTATGTTACAACCTCCCCTCCTTAAGACAACTCATTCTAGAGTTTCTATTCCGAGGTTCGTAGAGAATTTTCAAAGAAGAGTTCCATCCACTGCACTCATACATTTTCCTCCCCACTCCTAGGTCTCATCCAAAATATGTATTTCCTTCCATAGTACCCAGACCAGAGGGACGGGCCATCCTTACAGAGCCTTTTTGATCTGAACAAATATATGGATCGGATGCTCCTCGAAGGATGCATCCACCTCCATCTCAATATCCTTGGGGTAAAATAAATGTTATGGGTCATCATGATACTATCAAAGTTAGGATATGTGGAAAAATTTGTTCATGGTATAGTACTACTGAGGTAACTACAATAGATAGGATATTGTGCTGACACTCTCCAGTATCTTGAAAGGCTCGACATATCGAGGCGATAACTTTCCCTATATCTAGATTCATCTATGAGCCAATCTATGTGCTATAATAAAAAAGACCAAATTTCCCTCATTTAACTCCAGAAGTCTAAAGTGATGATCGGTATAAGACTTATTACTAAATTGAGATATATCCATGAACTTCTGAATCAGCTGGTCTTTCTCTAAAGTCTCTAGAATGAGATGATGACCTAGTAGCACTGCCTCACCTACTTCTAACCAACACAGATGTGATCAGAAGAACCTACTATAAACGGACTCAAAGATATCCATTTTGATCATTTCATGAAATCCTTTTTTGTAGGAAAACTCAACAAAAGGGATTAACTTTTCCCATGAACCTTATAAATCAAGGATACATTCTCAAAGCATATCCTAAAACACTTCTATCATATACTTGGACTCCCCGTCGGTTTGAGGGTGATATATTGTACTCAAGAGAACCCGTGAACCTAGTGCCTTCTAAAACCCCTGAAAGAACTGTGAGGTAAACCTGGAATCTTGATTTGATATGATAGAATGGAGAAAACATGATGGCACCTAATCTCTTGGATATAAATATTTCCGTGATCATCAACTGATAATGTCTCCTAGGTCAGTATGAGTTGTAAAACCATGATCAATATATCAATGATCCCCCATACTACATCACTACCTCAAGGTGATCTAGAAATACTGTCACAAATTCCATAGTTATGTCACTCCATTTCCACTCAATAATGGATAGAGGCTGTAAAAGTTCAGTATAACACTAGTGCTCTACCTTCAACTATATATAGGTGAGGCGCCGAGTGATAAAACCTGCTATCTACCTCTTCATACCTGACCACCAATACTAACGACATACATCTCAATACATCTTGGAAATCCCAGGGTCAACTTCCCAAACAGAGACATTAGATTCTCACATAAACTCTTCTCGTATACAAGAAGGCACCCAAACATGCCTACAATAGAGTAAGGTCCCATTTCCATCAACAAACCCAGAAGGAGGTGGGTTCTCACCTAAGACACCCTCCCTCATGACAAGTTCCTCAGAATCAAATAACTACCTCATTTACTCCTGCTTCATAAGAGAGTATGTCTCTATTAGAGTTTCCAAAACTAGTTGCCATTTTTTTTTCAGGAACCTCTAGGTGAATCTAAGAAAACAAATCCATCAAGTTCCACTCACTACTAGCCTCCTTGACAGCTTGTGTCTAAGTCTTCTGAATCATTGAATCAACTAGGACATTACCCTTTTCAAGTGTGTAATAAATACCAATATCTAATGAATTCAGGTACTCAACCCACATACACTACCTCAGATTCAAGTCTCATTGTGTGGAGATTTATTTGAGACTTTTATGATTCTTCTAAATACTGAACCACTCACCCAAAAGATAGTGCCTCTAATAGTTTAATGAATGAACCATGGATACTAGCTTGAGTTCATGCGTAGGGTAATTCCTCTCATGAGGCCTTAATTTGTGGGACTCATATGCCATGAATTGATCCCCCTGCATTAGAACTACTCCTACCTCGATCCCTAAAAAATCATAGTAAATAGTATAGCCTTTTTCCTAGATCTGGTATAATTAGGTTTGGAATTGAAAAAATTATCCCCTTTAACTCCTAAAAATCTATCTCATATGATTCAATCTAGTTTAATTTCACACCCTTCTTGGTCAATCCTATAAGAAGTGCTTCCAAGTGTGATAAATTTTGGATGAATAACCTATAATATTCATTTATCCCTAAGAAAGTGCATATGCCAAACACATTCTCAGGATACTCCTAGGAAACCATGGAATTTTTCTAATCTGGGTCAATAGATATGTCTACCTTAGATATGATATGACCTAATAAGTGAAACTTTCTGATCTAAAATTTGAATTTTCTAAGCCTTTCATATATCTAGTTCTCTCTTAGTGTATTCAGTGTGATATCAAGATGGTAGTTATGGTCATGTATGGTGCGATAATACACTAAGATGTATTCTATGAAGACTAACACAAATGAATCAAGTTATAGGTGGAAAACCTAATTTATAAAAGCCATAAATATTGTCACTGCATTCATAAGGCTGGATAGTATAACTAGATACTTGTACAAGTCATACCTAATTTATAATATCGTACATGGTATGTATGAATACCTCACATGTACCTGATGGTAGTCTGACCTCAAATTGATCTTAGAGAAAATTGTTTCTCCTAAAATTTGGTTGAAGAGGATGTCTATATGAGGAAGTGGATACTGGTTCTTCACCATAAGCTGGTTCAATCAATGGTAATCCATGCATAATGTAAGGGTATCATCAACCTTCTGGTGAAATGAACTGGTGAACCCTAAGGAGATGTGTCAGGTCAGATAAAACCTTTTTCTTCTATATCTTCAAGATGTTTCTTGAGTTCCTGGAGCTCTCTAGGTGTCATCCTATATGGAGGAATGGACTCCATCACTGCACCTTGAAGTAGCTTGATGATGAACTCCACCTCTCTCTCAAGAGGTAAGATAGAGAAATCATTAGGGAATAATTCCATAATGTGATCGATGTCAGGATGGTATTCCATAAGGTTCCTTCCCTAATAACTCATAAAGATACTCGCCATCTAGGAATTTACCATTTCTATCCGCAAATTCTCAGGTCCATCTCATACAGCCTAGATATCTCATTTGACCTTATGGATAAACATGCAGCCTTAGGTGATGTGAAGGACACTCTTCGGTGATAGCTATCAACATGGGCATGATAAGGGACTAACTTGTTCATACTAATAATGACTTCAAAGTCAGTCATCTCGATGATGAAGAAGTTCCATGGGGAATGGTTCCCACCTATCTCAAGGGGAACTCCCTAAACTATCATATATTCTCTGATCGTACCCCTAGCAGTGTGTCAAGAGTCATCACACCACTTTAGTACTCAATTTCTAGGCCCAAAAATTCCATAGTTTAAGCATAAAGAAAAGTGTGTGATAAACATATATCAAAAAATCTAGATACTAAATTATATGATACTAAAATAATACCTCTAACCGTAGATGGACCTGGACTTTACTCCATAGACACAGGTTATACTACTTAGATATAGCCTGAACCACGGTCCTGAAATGCATCCTAACTAGCCTAGGAAGGTCCACTCTACTGGTGAAGAACATCTGAAGCATGAGTAACTCATCCATGACCACCCCCTTGACCTAATCAGCTGGTATAATACCATTTTCCCACTTAATGTGGATTTGATGATCTTTCACATTAAAGAGGTATCGGTACAGAACCCTTTTCAATTAGAACTAGAAGAAATGATCATTTGAAATGTTGTATGTGTCATATCCTACTGAAAACTATCCAATATAATGGATTCCTCATACTCTAGGTATTTTTATAGCCTTCCTTACCAAATTGATGACACACTGCATAGTTTTTGGTGAATGAAACCCAGTTGGTGCTACCTCCATGTGTACCCTCCAATCACCACTTCCTACCAGTGGATAAACCACCACTCTACCTAAAAGCTAAACCACCCTAGATCACATTTCCATACTACCTCATTTTCCTCTTTGTAATGAGGTCCTAGTTTCCAATCTATGAAATGGAGGTCAAGCATAAAATGTTCACCTGTGAGTGGATGGTGTATGCATGCTCATTCTCAAATCACCTCGTAGTCATCAACTAATCACCGATCAAAGTTATAATAAAATTATGTAATTTAGTGAAGTGGGATGAATATTACATCACTAAAATTTCACCTTGATCAAGGTTCATAAACTCCCGAGAATGGTTTATTCCCAAGGTCTTCATAAAAAAGTAGTTTAATAAGGATTTCTAGAAGTATACCCAAACCATACGCTCGTGTTTATCAGCCTAATTGAGGAAATCTCACCAACGCTTGGTAGATTCACATAGCATATAAGTGGCGATATTGACCCTCCACTCTGAAGACATCTCAATATTCTTGAAGATAGATATCATGGAATTCATCCATAACTCAGCATCCTGAGTTCCTTCATCCCCTGAGAAGGTGGGAGGATTCTACCGCTAGAACTCTTCAGTCAACTCTTCTATAGTAGGGGTAGGTCATGGAGCACCATGTATAGACTAAATGAAATGGAAAATGATGTCAAGGAACTAAGAATCAATGCCTAATAGAAGATCTATAGAAGATGCCTTAGTTGGAACTATAGGAGGTATCACTAGCGGCTTAGGGCCTACCACCTCTAGAGTGTGATCATTGCCACATTCCTCACGTACTACATGAGGACTTCATAGTTTCATTTCTCGAAAAATTCCAATCTCACTCCTTAGAAAAAATTTATAATAGATAGGAAAAGTGATAAAGGAAGGAAAAAGTACAAGGTATTCCTATAAGTCATTCACAACCCTCAGTCTGCTCCTGGATCCAAGTCTAGGTGATAAAGAAAATTCATAGAAGAATCATAAGAGACATGGTCTACTATCTAATACTAAGGTTGGTTCAGGGTCAAGGTCCCATATAAAACATCACAATTTCTGTTGTATAGAGATTCAGATATAAGGTATAGAGCAAAAAAACCTTTACTTTTCATTTGGCATCTTCATCTAGTGGTAATTGTTTTTAAAATATTTATTTTATTTAACCTCATTCTTATTTATTTTGGAATAAACATCAAAGAACAGTTAATTTCATCACTAATTCAAAATTTATAATTATCTTACACTCATAAACAAAAAGTTTCACATCATGTAAGTGCGGATTGGCTTGCATGTTTGGTTTCAGGATGTAACAGGTCATGCATAGTGATTTGATTAATCTAATCCCATTTTCAATTTAGGGGTACTCTCCCCTTAAAGTGCCTTGGCATTTCTCAATAAAACCAACTAAAGTTTCATAAATGGTTAATTAAGGTTTCATCATCAATCTATGTGAGAAACCCCATTTAAGTTGATGTTGTAACTTTAATTGAACCAATTATAACATCCTATAAGAAATACTAACACACTATAAGCCATAAAAATCAAGGCACATATTGAAAGCACATGAAATACAGACAATGCATGCAAAAATATAGATATTTCATGGCATAATGCATGGAATTTAATTCATATGTTTCCTAGTATGATGCCTAAATTATATGACCACATATTATTAGGCCATGGTAAAGAAATACATTATCAAAAAATCTATAATAGTAATTGCGCAAGACAAATTCTTCATTAAATGGTGAAATCTGATCAACTGTAACTACGCAACCAACAAAGCAACAACCCATCCTATGAAATTTGGGCTTCAACTATACGTGGGTTAGCTACTCCTAGGAACATGATCATTACCAAGTTATATTTGTTCCTTTTCTCTTGTCTAACCTAAATAGTAAGGAAAAAAGGAAAAGATCCCCAATACCACATTGTAGTGTCCTGCCTCAAATACCACTTAGTAGTTCCCTGAGATAGTTGCCACAAGACCTCCATTTCACCTCCCTTTATGTCAGAGGATTCCGCTTAGTAGAAAAGTCCTAGGTTCTGTCCATGGGGAGACTATTCCCTAATAGATCAGGGTGGAGCACAGTGGTAAACAAGAGTTAATAAATAGGAGAGGTAGAAACTATGACATAGAAAAATAACTTTTTTTAGCAGAAGTAGTATCAACAGGAATATATCCGTAGAATGATAATAATAAAACATGAAATGTGAATAAACAACTAGTGGAATATAATCAAATATAGATACAAAATATGATAATCATGATTTCATGTAACTATACAAAAATTTTACAGAGGGAATAGGGGATACATGCATATACCACACATGGTCAAGATACATAAAGTCCAAAAAGATAGCTAAAACAAGCCTCACAAGCATAGGATTGGTCCTCTACTCCTGAAATCCATCCTAGAAATAGTAATAAAACTTTGTAAGCTACCTGCTTATCTTTATCTATACTTGCAGTCATGAAGTTTGATAGGTACCAAAGTAGGACCAAAAAGGGTGTGAGATATACTCAGTATTCCACCACCAATGGTGTCCAGATTAGTCCACTTCATGGAATATAAAATGAACAATGTGCCATTAATAATAAATTTGATACATATTAAATAAATAACTATGTTTTAATGGGTTCTACTTGGGACACCCATCTAACTTTACCTTCTTTGGCCTAATTCGGGTGTGTTTGATCCAAGAAGTCTTGCACAAGTAAAGTGAGGAAAAGAAAATATAAAAAAATTGATCATCCCCAAGATTATGATTGACATTAGAGGAAACATCCCTAAATTCTCAATTTATACGCATCATTTCTTATTTAAAACATTCCATGAACTTAGGAAGATGCACCCTGAGCCCATCCAAGGTGGTCCGAGTGGGACCCTAGGTATCACTCTAGGGGATCTTTATATGACCAATTCCATAAGAGTCCATCTAAAGTGACCTATCAATTAAATCAAAAGTTTTAATTAATGCATGGTGTGGTCACATCAAGAAATAACCTCTAGGCCTAGCCCTAGAATCACACTTAGGGGCCTGAGTCTCACTTGTGGCATGGTACAACAATTTCTCCAATCGAGCCCATCCCTAAGATATCCCCTAGGGAACTAGTATCACTCGTATGGATGTAAATGTAAACACACAGTGAGCTCATCCCAAACATAGCTATTCTCTCCCCCAGCATGTTTATAATTCATTAACAATTCTAACAAAAAGACATGATGATCCCTTCCAAGGCAGTCTATAAGTCAGATCCCCTTTGTATCACCCTCAAAACATTAAGGTGAAGGCATATTTTTCCTTCTAAATTCATTAAATTTAACAAGACAAACATTCTTAACAAGATTATCAATTTTTACAAGGTGTTTAGTTAAGAAAACCATTTTGGTCATAAGGTAGAGGGCTTAACGCATGGATTATCACTAAATTTTACTTAATTAATTAACTCAAGTAATTAGTTATAAGGTAAAAACCCTCAAGGTGTGTTAACCCAATTTTGAACAAAGGGAAAAAAGATTCTAAGGTAGAACTGTAAGGCCCCAATCCCAGTTTCCCAAATCCAGTGCTAAAAATATGTTGTGTAATTTTTTTATAAAAAGGAACTAAAAAATTACACAACACATTACATAAATGAGGATATTTATTGGTATAGGGTTTGGAGAATTAGATACAACTATTACATGTCCTCAAAAATGTACAAAAATAAATTTCAATGAACTACCTCCACAAAGTAAAGTATTTCATTGATAAATCAACTCAACCTGTAAAAAAAATTTAAAATGTAGGGTGAGCATTTAAAATTCCCAGTAAGGGGTTTTAAAAAATTGATAAATTATTTTAAAAATATATCTTTTAAAATATATATATGTACTTAAATCATTTTTTTAAAATTAAAATAACATTTATCATAGCATGTCATCATCATTTTTCTAGAGTTATTAAAAATCATTTTTAGGGAAAACCCAAGATCAATAATTTATAATATTATTTAAAAGTTACAAATAAAATGAATTATATAATATAAAAGCACTTGAAAAAAAAATGAATTAAATCCCACTTACAAGGTAGATAGTGAACATCCTTAATTATGTATGACATGTCAGAGGTGCAGATACAGATTTACACATGAAATAATATTTGTTCAGAATTTTCAGATAAATTGATATCAATTATCATCTAACACATAAAAGTAAACCATGAAATGATAAATGAGTTTCTAACCTATGTTTATAGATTGAAGACAAAATTAATTTCTATATTATTATATACATAAATATAAAACATTATACCATGTTTATCTGATTAACTAAATCCATATAAACATTTATAAGAAAATGATTCTTATCCATGGATATTCTACTAGTCGAATAATCACATGTAAGGTTAAATACTAATCTCATAACGGGGGAATGCATAGTGTTGTACATTTTGAAACATACTATAAACGCCTCAGCCAAGACAGCTGAAAATAATTAAGCCCTCATCCAAAACCATATATAAAAATGGGAAAGGCCTCAGCCAAGTCCATATTTGTTTGTCTCATGATACCTAATGATGCATCGAAAAATACCATTTAGGCCTCAACCAAGACATCTGAAAATGATTAAGGCCTCAACCAAAACCATATCTGAAAATGATAAAGGCCTCGGCCAAGTACATATCTGTATTTTCTCGTGAAACCTAACGATGAATCGAGAGGCTATAGTGGGCCTCACCCATCACTTACTAAGTCCAATGCATTTCTATTATGAAAGGGGTTAAACATAAACTACATATACATATTCCTTGTAAATAACATTCTTTATTTAAAATAGTCAATTAAATAGGTCAATGAAATGAACACATGCATGCTCTCAAAAATTCATGGAAAGTTATTTATAAACTAGTCATTGGCCATAACTAACCATGAATATTATACCATGAGGTGTGAATACAGTTTTTCACATGAAATGATAGCTTGCGCACATAAGATGGTAACTTTTTTAGTTTTGTCACATAAAATTATAACTATTTTCATTTAAAAACTAGGTTACTCATAACCATATACCATTAAAAGATAAATCCTATCTTTTTATATGGATTTGGAAATAAGAGACTAACTATTTTTATATGTATGTATGTATGTATGTATGTATGTATGTATGTATGTATGTATGTATGTATGTATGTATGTATGTATGTATGTATGTATGTATGTATGTATGTATGTATGTATGTATGTATGTATGTATGTATGTATGTATGTATGTATGTATGTATGTATGTATGTATGTATGTATGTATGTATGTATGTATGTATGTATGTATGTATGTATGTATGTATGTATGTATGTATGTATGTATGTATGTATGTATGTATGTATGTATGTATGTATGTATGTATGTATGTATGTATGTATGTATGTATGTATGTATGTATGTATGTATGTATGTATGTATGTATGTATGTATGTATGTATGTATGTATGTATGTATGTATGTATGTATGTATGTATGTATGTATGTATGTATGTATGTATGTATGTATGTATGTATGTATGTATGTATGTATGTATGTATGTATGTATGTATGTATGTATGTATGTATGTATGTATGTATGTATGTATGTATGTATGTATGTATGTATGTATGTATGTATGTATGTATGTATGTATGTATGTATGTATGTATGTAAATGTATAACATTATTAATGGTTGAAAATAGTGTATCCTTTACAAACCATACATCTTAGAAATTACCATTTAATTCAAAACCCTTATGACATGAAAATAAACATTTCATACTTATATGTGTGTGTGTGTACATGTGATATTGAATTTATAATGCTCATCATTGCGGAATAAATTCATGTTGTAGTAAAACTTTGATAAATGATAATATACCTTGTAAGAGTTAACGTGAAATCAAATTTAAAACATAAACTTTGTTAAAAACATATATATAAGTGTAATAATGGTTTTGGAATCATACCTAGAATTAGTATCCCATTATTCCAAATAAAATTTAAATTTGAAAAAATAAATATCTACTCATACATTATTTGTTCTGAAAATATTCCACTTAGTTGGATAAATATACACATATATATTTATATATATATGTGTGTGTGTGTGTGTGTGTGTGTGTGTGTGTATGTATGTACAACCTTAAGAATAAATCATAAATTGTATAACTTAATAAATAAATAATTTTATCCCTTATAGTTTCATGGTATAAAATATTTTCTGCGCCAATAAAGATTAATAAATATTTATCATGAACGATTCTGAAGTGAAATATGTATATATATACACAATTTTGTATCACTCATATATACATATAAATAACCGTGTATACACTTATATATATATACATATATTTAATTATTGATGAAATCAAACATAAAAAAATTGATTTCCATAAAAAATGAATTTTAAAAAAAATATCTTTCATAAAAAATTCTTTAACCAAGAAAGATATATATATTTTTATATACACATATCTATACAAATAAGTCTTGCAATTTCAAATGAAAAACTAAATGAACCTCTAAATTTATTATTTTTTATAAATAGGTCCTTTAATTCAAAAAAAACATTCATTTATGCAATTTGATTTTGAAGATACAATATTACATATTTATGTATGTGTATATGTATATGTATTTCTTTGCAAAGTAATTAATCACAAATGAATATAACCCTCACAAAAGGAATTTGAAAATAAAGATCAAATCCCATACAAAATATAATCAAAAATAATAATTCCATTTAAAATTTTCTAAAAATTGATAGATAAAAATATGTGTGTGTGTGTGTGAATATATATATATATATATATATATATATGTACGCATGTATATCTATGTAAAGTAACATAATTTTAATAATAAAATTAAACACTTACTAATTTTGAAAAAAAATGAACCATTTAAATTGGTTTGACATCCAAATAAGCACTTTAAATTGAACCAAAACAATTTACCTTACATGATTCGGTAAAAATGATATCAAGAACCAAACTCTGAAACTAAATTTAATTTCACCCTTACTTGATCAGCAGTGAAAACCTTCTTCTTCATAGAACACACACACATATCCTCTCCCAGAAGGAATTCCACTTCTTTTATATAGTGGTACAATGGTTTTTATAGGAATAAACCTACTATTTGTACAACAACACACACTCTAGATTTTCTTGAAGGCTCACAGTACAAGCTAAAACACTCAATTACTTTAATAGGAACAATCCATGAAAAACCAAAACAAAAAAAAATTGACATAACAAAAATATAAAAATTTAATATTCAATGACAGATTCATTCAAGCAGAAAAACATTGATAGATTAAATGTAAATCTAATACAGGAAATCGAAATGGGCATCAGCAGACCAAAATCATTCAAATTGGTTCAAAAATAAAAAATCAAAACAATAAACATCCACACTGATAAATAGTCTACCGACACGGAATCAGGTAGAAAATTGAAAAGTGGATGAATAGGTGGATGAAATTTGAAATTGATTCAGAAAAAATCAAAAACCTACTTCACCTAGATCTCCTAATAATCAGACCATACCCTAATCTGGGTCAAACCCTAACCTCAAATGATACCCTTTGAAGATGATCAGATGGATCAACTTCTACCCCCCCCCCCCCCAGACCAAACCCCATCGTGGCTTGACTCCCTCTGCTCGAGGTCACTATGCACTCCAACTCTGGCCATGGAACAACCTCCAAAAGACTTTATATCTCCCTCTCACCTGTGACCTGGTCTCTCGAGTTTGATTCCCTTGCTCAATCTCCTCTTCTATTAAAACCCTACAATGACTCCCCAAATCGAGACCCACTGACACCCCTATACGTGATTCCCCTTAATAGAAAAAATTATTTGATTTTTCTTATTTGTTTAATCATTTTTTTGTTTTAATTTATTATTATTTTATTTTATGTTGTAATCATTTATTTCTTCTTCTATTTTATATAATTAATCCCTTTTTTAGTCAATCACGTTATCTTCTTGTATCTTAATTTTTTCCT
This sequence comes from Viscum album, assembly GCA_963277665.1. NCBI lineage: Eukaryota > Viridiplantae > Streptophyta > Magnoliopsida > Santalales > Viscaceae > Viscum > Viscum album. Next base: position 1,669,752,061 of record OY728159.1, read on the forward strand.
TTCTTATCATGTCATGATTATGTTTATATTAGATTATTCTATATTCACAATTTATTTGGTTTTTTTCTTACATTTTAACACATCACTTTTTTTAGAAAAAGAAATCTACCCTTTTAACATTTTTATATATTAATAAATTAGTTTTTTTACAATATAATTATATATATTTAAAATAAAACATGGATTTTGTTTATATATATATATATGTATAAATCAGTTTATATATATATATATTATTTAAGCATTTTTAAATATATATATATATATATATTTCATTTAAAAAAACACATATAAAAGTACATTTTTTGTAGTAAAATAATTATATACATTTATAATTTATAAATTTTATAAAACTAAAACACAAGATATTTTCATATAGTTATAAAATATATTATATTAAATATAACAATAATAATTTTCTAAAAATAAAATGTTTTCCCTTAATTATTATTATTATTATTATCATTAGAATACTCTATAACTTTTTGATAAAAAGATAAATTCTATTATAAAAGTAGTTATTTTAAAATTTTCTTTTAAACAAAGAAAAACAATATATGTTTTTAGAATAAATTTAAAAACTATAAATAATAAGTATAAATAATTATAAGTATTATAATTAACTTATAATAGTTAATTTCTTTTATTATTTTTAAAGAAATTTTTCTTAAAAAATATTTTTATCTTGATTTAATTATACATTAATTCATTTAATAAAATATTTATATAAAAAAAATATGTTTCGAATTTATGGGATGTTACATTATTCCCCCCTCAACAGAATTGTGTCCTTACAATTAATTTTTTTCAAACTAAAAAGAATTATGAATTTCCATCTTCATAATTAAGAATCATTATGACCGCTAAAATTATAGACTCAACAGCATCTAATCTCCAATTTTTTTTTGATCGTTCCTATGATACCAACTGTAAGGCCCCGACCCCAGTAGCCTGGAGCAGATTCTAAAAATATTTTTTGCAATTGCTTTATAAAAAGGAACTGAAAAATTACACAACACATTACAAAAATGAGGATCTATACCAGTCTAGGTTTTGGAGAATTATATTCAACTATTACATTTCTTAAAAACTGTACAAAAATAAACTTCAATGAACCACCTCCACAAAGTAAAGAATGTAACTGATAAATATACTCAACCTGTAAAAAAATTATAATGTAGGGTGAGCATTTAAAATGCCCAGTAAGGGGTTTTAAAAACAATTAATAAATTATTTTAAAAACATATCTTTGAAAATATATATACATACTTAAATCATTTTCTTAAAAGGAAAATAACATCTCTCATAACATGTCATCATCATTTTTTGAGAGTTACTAAAAATCATTTTTAGGGAAACCCGAGCTCAAGAATTTTTATTCTTATTTAAGAGTTACAAATAAAATGAATTATATAATATGCATGCACTTGAAAAAAATGCATGAAATTCCACTTACAAGTTAGATGATGACCATCCTTAATTATGTATGAAATGTCAGAGGTACAGATACAGAATTATAGATGAAATAATATTTGTTCAGAATTTTCACATAAATTGATATCAATTATCATTAACATGTAAAAGAAAACCATGAAATGATAGATTAGTTTCGAACCACTATTTATAGATTGAAGAAGAAATGAATTTCTATATTAGTATATACATAAATATAAAATATTATACCATGTGCATCGGATTAAATAAAGCCATATAAATTTTCATAATAAAATGATTCTTATACATGGATATTATACTAATTGTATAATCACATGTAAGGTCAAATAAAAATATCATAATGAGATAATGCATAATGCCATACATTCTGAAACATATTGTCAAGGCCTTATCCAATACATCTAAAAATGATTAAGGCCTCAGCCAAAACCATATCTAAAAATGGGTAAGTCCTAGGTGAATTCCATATCTATTTGTCTCATGAGACCTACCGATTCATCGAAAAATACCATCGAGGCCTTGATTAAGACATCTGAATATTATTAAGGCCTAAATTAATACCTTGTCTAAAAATGGTTAAGGCCTCGACCTAGTCTATATCTTTTTTGTCTCACGAAACCTATCGATGCATCGAGAGGCTATAGAGGGCCTCACCTATCACTTGAAAAATCTAATGCATTCCTCTTATGAAAGGGGATAAACATAACCAATGTATATATATTCTAGGTAAATAACCTTCTTTATTTTAAATAGTCAAATAAATTGGGTATTGAAATAAACACATGAATGATCTCTAAAATGCATGGAATGTCATTTATAAACTAGATGTTGTCCATAACTAACTATGTATGACATACCATGAGGTGAGAAATCCATTTCGCACATGAAATGATAGCTTGCGCACATATGACGATAACTTTTTTAGTCTTTTCAAATAAAATGATAACCATTTCCATTTAAAAACTAGGTTACTCATAACCATATACCATAAATTATTAAATCCTATCTTTGTATGTGAATTTGGAAATAAGAGACTAAAAAATTTTAATAAACAAAAAGATATACAAATGTTTATAAATGAATTAATAATAGTGATATCAAAATGATAATCCTTCTAAAATTTTGAGGCACACAATAACAAAACAAAGTTTGTTATTATTCACCATCATATATCAGAAATTATAAACACATGGGAAAACTGCATTTTTTATTGAGAACCTTTTCAACACATATATATATATATACATAAAATATGTACATATTTATATATACTTCTTTTCAGAACCAAAATATTTTGATAAAATTTATATCCTTAAGTTTTTAATTCCAAAAAAATTAATAAAATAGATAGATACAATTTCATTTACTCAGATGTGTATAAATCTGTACAAATATATATATATATATATATATATGTAGTTATATATATATATATAAATGTATAAAATTCTTATTGGTTGAAAATAGTATATCCTTTACAAATATGAAAGATGATGTCATAGGTGCTTTTAAATGATGTATGGTTCTTGGTTACTTAGATGCAGTAGAGTGGTCGACCATGGTCATTTCTCAAAGAGGCGGTAATTAAAACAACTTATTAAAGGTATTTTGAAAATAAAATAAAATAGTATAAAAACACTACATAAAAGGATGAGGGTGGTTTTTTTATCCTTTATAAAAGAATAATAATTATGCTGGAAAAAGATTTCATTTTTTTGTTTTTATTTTTGAAATGAAATTTGATTAATAAGACACAACGATAATATGTTTTTTTAGAAATTATTTTTAAATGGTGTAATTGGTCTAACTCTACTAATTCACTTACTTAATTATCATTATAATTTAAATTGAAATCCACTTAATTATGATCCCCTAATTTTTTAATCTTAATACTCTATGAGAATTAACATTACCATAAATATTAAAAGAGTTAAACCCTAGGCCATCTTCAGAACATGAAATCACAACACCCTACTTTGATTTTCGTTCTAAGACTAGATTATGTTCAGTAGTAAACTAGGGAATAAATCCATTATTTAAATAAGGATGAATTGATTTTATGGATTATATTTTAACTCTACAAATTTATTCCATATGGTTTGGTTTTACTAATTAAGTTTTACATCTAACAATTTACACAAATCTCGATCTCACGTGTTTTTGTGTCAAATTCTAAATTGCTTACTTAGTTTCTTATAATTTTAAAACTCAATTCAGGGATCATATTTTTTGAATTAAGGAAACTTAATAATTAAAAAAAAATAAATTAATAAGGTAAGAGTTTGATTGAATACTAAGAAAACTACTCTTCTATGGGCGGCGTAGTCATTGTAGAAACGAACTGCATTTGTAAAGATTTAGAAAGGGTACAACACAATATTGATTATACTATTTGATTTTAATCCCAAAGAGGAAGATTAAGAGAAGAATAAAATTGAATATAATATAATAAATTCAAGAGAAACTAAGAGTTTATTGAAAGTACAACAATATTACAACAAAGAATATGAAAAGAAGATCATTTTGGAGGTGATCATGGCTTGGTAGCTTTCCTCTTCCAATTGTGAATTGAAATGTTTTGTTACAACCTCTACTCTTCTCCCAATTTAATAATACACATCCCAAATCTTAAAAATGAGAAAAACACTAATTTGTCGAGTGGAGGGGAGGCTAGGTTTCAAGTGGTTTTAAGTGTGAATGGGGAAATTTGACCAAATATTTTATTCCAAGTTGCACTGCCAATTTGACCTTTAAACCTCTTGAACAAATTGTCCTTCCATATGGATGATTTTTTTGAAAAAAAATTCTCGAGTTCCTCTTCAAATTTGGGCCCGATACAAGCATGAATGTAGAATTTCTGGTCTAATCTAGCGAGTCCAGACCAACTTTGACTTCATGGCCCATTTTCTTCAACCAAATACATGATTTAGCTCAAATGTCCTGAATAAAAGTTGTATCCAATTAATTTAGGAACACATTTTCAAAATATTAAGTTCAAATAATTCAAATAAAATATTTTAGGTTTGAAATACTACAGCGAATTATTAAAGGGTAAAACTGGAATTTTCATCAAATTTTCAAATGAATGATCTAATCCCAAATATGTTATAAATAATCATATTTAACATAATGTGAGGAAATCTTGTCATTAATTATCAATAAAATATTCAAAAAAAAATTTATCAACTCCCCCACACTTACCCTTTTTCACTCTTGGGAAAAAAATCATATCATGTATTTGAAAAACTTGTGACAAGATATGCATGTTCATATTTCACAATATAAAGTGGAAATATAGGAAAAGTAATAATCCCATAAAGAGTCAATATCAATAAATTTTAAATTGATTATCTCATAAAATTTTTCAAAACAAAATCCAGTGAAGTTCATAACACTAATCATAGAGAAACAAGCCATGGGTCTATTATGCCACTAATTCTCCACATGTGTGTGCCAACCATTTCAAGATCATATCTCCACCCTTTATTCAGTACATTCATATCAATTAAAACAATTCATGTTACCTGGTTTAATTCACTAAACTTGTTCTAAATTCATTTTTAATCAAATTTCAAGACCCACTCACTTAATCATTCTTGAAATTCAAACCTTAAGCTCCCAACCTAGATATCCCAATATGTTTCACATTTCATCACTCCCCTCATTAATTTTTTTTTAAGTTACACATGAAACAAATCTCACACACCAATCTCAACCTATGTTTGATCTCCTCACGACAGTAATTGTAATAGTTATAACAAGATCAAAGGTCAAGAAAGAGTGGTTTTTAACCTGCCCAAGACACAACCCTTATTTTTTATTTTTTATGTTGTTTTTTGTTATTGTTTTTGAGGGAGTACAATAGTTAGCTAACAGGTACACACGAATAGGTCAATTCGGTACAATAATGAACCCGATCAGAAGAGATATGAACATATGGATCAACCAATGAATTTTTTTACCTAACTTGACTATACCTTCAATTGAGTAGGAAAAATTTCACAAGTCATGGTTCAGTGAAAGGTTTTGTGGATAAATAATTGACACAATTTACCATAAAAAATGTCAAAAATAATGATGTCAAAACCTAAATGTTTTTATAATGACATAGCCAATCATATCATTGATGACTTCAATTTTAAAAAAAATAAACCCTTGATTATTAAGTATTACTCATTCTTGTAATTCTACCAATGAATTTTGAAAACATGCACTTTCCATATGTTCCACATGATAATTTTACATGATATATTTTTTTTCTTTTATTATTATTATTTTATTATTTTATTATTTATTTTTTGAAAATTTTAACAAAAAACTTAATAGAAAATACACACCAAACACATAATTGAAAATCTTTAATATCTACCCCAAAATGTTTTCCCCTCCCCCACACTTAAAATATTGTATTATCCTCAATGTGAACTTATGAAATGATATGTTCACATGAAATGTAGAATTTTAAATAGGACAAAGAATATAAAATTGATAAGGTTAGGAATAGCCTGATATTCTTAAGTGGTGATGGGGTCATGCAGTGTGATGAAATCAACTACATTGGTAGTAATTCCCTCAATGTATTTCTTCCAGTTTTTCTCATTGAATGTAAATATCCTTCAAGTATCCTCATGTGTGATCTCCACTATACCATAAGGAAAAACATTATATACAATATAAGGACCTAACCAACTAGAATGAAACTTTCCAAGAATCATCTTCAGTCATGAACTGTAGAGAAGGAATTTCTCTCCAATATGAAACTCCATTTCTTGGATCATTCTATCATGAGATACTTTTGATCTTTCCTTGTAGTGCCTTGAGTTTTCATATTATGACCATCGAAACTTCTCAATATCTTGAATTTTAATCTTACTTTGGATACCAACTTAGGCCAAATCCATGTTTCATTTCTTTATATCCCAATAATCATGATGCTCGACTTCCACGGGGAGATAACACGCTTTCCAAAAAACAATCTGAAATGGGGACATACTGATGGGTGTCTTGTATGTTTTCCTATAAGCGCATAGCGCATCATCCAAGCTCTTACTCCAATATTTCCTATTCAGCTACATGGTTTTTTCCTAAATTTGTTTCAACTATCAATTTGAAACCTAAGCCCGTCCATTTGTTTATTGGTGGTATGGTGTTGATATTTTGTGTGTCAGTCCATAATTCTAAAGGAGGGTTGCCAAATTCTGATTGCAAAAGTGTGTCTCTTGGTCACTAATGATGGACTTTGGTACTCTAAAGCTACAAAAAATCTATGTCTTGATAAATTTAACTACAACATGAGAATAATTAGTCATGGGGACTTATCCTCCACCCATTTACTCACATAATCAAAAACAGCCAAAATATACCAAAAACCAAATGAACTAGGAAAAGGACACATAAAATCGATTCCCCATACATCAAAAATATCACAGAATAATATGGATTATTGGGGAATCTCTTGTCTCCTATAAATGTTCCCATTTTGTTGGAAACGAGATAATGACTTACAAAACACAGGGTCATCATGGAATAATCTAGGCCAATATAATACAGATTCTAAGACTTTCTTGGCTATTAGTTGGGGTCTAAAGTGTCCACCACAAGCAACTGTATGGAAAAATGTAAAACAGAATCAAACTCATGATCAGGGACACACCTCCTAAAAACTTGGTCACTAAACATATTCCATAGCTATGGATCATCCCAAACATAAAATATTGACTCACCCTTTAGCTTTTAGATTTGATGTTTCTTTAAATTTTTATAGATTTCAGAGGAAACAAGGTAGTTAACTAAATCAGCATACCAAGGATGCGTACTTGAAATGGCATAAAGATTCTCATTGGGGAAAGTGTCTCGAATTGGTACCTAGTCCAAGGTGTCATCCTCTAGTGTGTGAGCAAGCCCACTCATGTGGTCTGCCAAGAGGTTTTCATAACCCTTGTTATCCTTTATCTCGACATTGAATTATTGAAGAAGAAGAATCCATCAGATAATCCTGGGTTTCAGATCTGGCTTCTTCTAGAGGTACCTCAGAGCTGCATGGTCATAAAAAACAACTACTTTAGAGCCTAATAAATATTAATGGAATTTATCAAAATAAGATATTATGGTAATAAACTCCTTTTTCATGATTTTGTAGTTTTATTGGGTTGAATCCAATGTCCTAGATGCATATGAAATCACATATGAGCATCCCTCCAACCTCTGAGATAAGATATATCTAACCGTGAAGGTGGAGGTGCCACACATAAGCTCAAAATAAAGTTCCCGCTGTGGGGGATGTATGATTGGTTGAGTGGTCAGACACTTCTTTATCTCATTAAAGGAATTCCTTCAAGAATCATAAAACACAAAATCAGAATCCTTTTGAAGTAATTGTGACATAGGAAGGTCAATCTTACTAAAATCCTTGATGAAATGATTATAAAACCCTACATAACCTAGTAAAGATCTAACATCACACACACATAATAGATAGGGTAAGGATGAAATTATATCTACCTTAGATCTATCAACCAATATCCTTTATCTTGACATTATATTCCCTAAGATAATGCCATTCTCTACCATGAAATGAAACTTTTCAAAGTTTCAGACCCAATTATTTTCAATAAAACAATTCAAAACATTTCCAAACCTAGAGATAAAATCATCAAATGAAGACTTGTACATTGTAAAATCATCCATAAATACCTCCATAAAGGTATCTACAAAATCAGAAAAAAATACTCATCATGCATCACTGGAAGGTACCTGGGGAATTTCCAAGTCCAAATGGAATCCTTCGGTAGGAAAATGTACCTAATGGAAAAGTTAATGTTGTATTCTCCTGATCCTTCGAAGCAATAAGAACCTAAAAATATCTAGAAAATCCATCCAAGAAACAATAGTGTGTTTTCCAAGATACTCTCTCAAGCATTTGATCAATAAAATGGGAGGGGAAATGGTCCTTCTGAGTGGATTGATTTAGTTTCCTATAATCAGTACACACATGCCAACTATTTTTCACCCTCATTAGAACTAACTCCTCTTTATAATTTTTAACAATAGTAACACCACTTTTCTTAGGAAAACCCTGAATAGGACTCACCCATTGAGAATCTGAAATGGGATAAATTATACCTTCCTCAAGAAATATTTCAACTTATTTTTTAATAACTTCTAGAAGTGTTTTATTTAGTCTCCTTTGTGGTTGCCTCACTATTTTATCCCCATCCTCCAAAATAATCCTATGAATGAAAATGGAGGGGCTAAAACCTGATATGTCATCCAAGGTCCACCCAATTGTCCTAATGTTCTCCCTAAAAAGATTCAAATGTTTTTCTTCATGTTCAAAAGGGATATTGTTAGAAATTATAATAGGTAGTCTCTCACCACTTAACAAGTATGAGTATTTTAGATTTGGTGCCAATGGATTGAGTTCCAATGTAGGGATGATTTATGGATGGAGAAATTGAAGGAACTAAAATATGTTCACAATGAACATTAGTATCAGAATATACATCATCAAAATCATATAATAAATAATCAAATCCATCAGCATACTCAACTACCATGTCATAATTAGAGCGAACCTGATCAATATCAGAATATGAATCCATTTTAAAATAAAATCTAAGATGATTTTGTGCATTTGAAATAGGTGTGAAAGTTCTCTTAGACATCAAACTAGAACCAATACTCATAATCTACCTAAGCATAGGAAAATAAAATTCCATGGGGTTTTTATTTTATAGTTCAAAATGGGAGATAACAAAAGCAAAATGGTCCTGTGAGGGGTACTTCATGGATTCCATAACATTAAATATCACAATTTCATCTCCAAACTCCATAGAAAGTGTACCCTCATGAACATTAATGATATTTTGTGTAGTTTTTAGGAAGGGACAACCTAAGATAATGGGGTCATGATATCTTACCTGATAATCCTCCATGTTAATCACATAAAAATATTCTAGAAATATCTTGTCTCTTACTTGAACAAGTACATCATCAAGGACTCCCGCTGGATATATTATAGCTTCGTTCTCCAACTACACCACTAATCTTATTGTCTTCAACTCAACAAACTTATAAAGAAGATAATACATAGTGATTCATCACATTTATGGAATATCCTAAATCACATTAAGCATTATAAAAGTGTAACTCCATTATGGTTCATGGTATGGTGAATGTCCTAGTATCCTTGCACTTTGTTGGCATTGCTAGAGTTAGTGTAATGAGCACTGACACATTCCTTCCAATATTGATCCTCTCATTTACCTTGAGCCCTCTTCGATTGATAAAAATTTATTTTAAGAATTTTTCATACCTTGTGATTTTCTTGATGGATTCAAGTATAGGGATACTGATCTCCACATGCTTGAATGTTTCTAAAACTTCCTTTTGAATTGCCTTTTCATCCATCTTTTTTGTATGAAAAACAATATTTGAAAATGGAAGTGGTTTAGGAGGAACATCATTAATATTTTTCTTAATTTTTCCTTTCTCCTTTGGTTTCTCTTCAATTGGTATGGAATGGTTCTTCTCCAGAGTTGTGGTGAATCTCGGTGGAATGAAAGGTGAAGAAGTATTAGTGGTTTGCTTCCCAATTGTTAATGTGATGGCACTAACATTCCCTTTTAGATTTAGAGTAGGTTTGGAAGGTAGATTTATAGAATTATTACACACCTTTTCATGGAGGGTAGTGGCAATCTAGATCATTTGAGTCTTTAACTCTCTCAACTCCAAACATTGACTATTTAGATCATTCTATTGATTATGAACAATTTTTTTCAAAAGATCATCAGTATTAGAATCTACCTTGGGTGGGGGATTCCCTTTTTTTGGCTTGTTGATTCTTGGGCTTCAATTATCCTTTGGGTTTTGTTGGAAACCCTACTGGTAAGGGGGAGGTTGTTGGAAGTTTTGTTGAAAATGGGGACTTTATTATTGTCCAGAACCATACCTCATGTCCTATTGATCCTTCCACCCTTGGTCGTATGTTGGTGAAAAGTAATAATACTTATTTTTGGGATCTAGTTATTGTTTTTGTTGATATGGTCTCATAGGGAATATTTTTACACAATCCTCTGACTCTTGTAATTTGGGGAAATAGTTAATTGGGTGGTCTGTTTTAGTGAAAATTCCACATGGCCTCATAGGAGTGGGTTGGGATATCTTTTGATCCAAATAAATTTTCCACACCATATTGGTCAATTCTTCCAACTTAGTATCAATAAAATTATTTTCAATAGAGGAAGGACTTACCTGATGTACTCCTCTAACATGTGGTGCACCTCGATCACCAAATTATTGGGAGTTTTGTGCCATCTTTTCGATCAATGCATGTGTAGTTGTTGGTGTTTTGTTGACCAATACCCCTCCAGCTGTGACATCCACCATGCTTCTCTCCATAGGTGTGAGTCCTTCATAGAAGTAGTGTATGAGTATTTTCTCATTGATTTGGTGATGTGGGCATCTTGCACACAACTTCATGAATCACTCTCAGTACTCATACATTTGACTCCCCTTGGGATTGCTTGATTCCTCAGATATCATTGCAAATAGAAGTGGTCCATGATGTTGGAAAAAATATTTGTAAAAAAAATATGTTTCAAATCATTCCAACATGTTACACCTTCATATTGTAAGTAATACATCCAATCCTTTATAGTTCCATCAAGTGAGAATGGAAATTCTCTTAGTTTTATTTTATCTTTGTATACATTTATTGGTTTTACGGTTGATTAAACTACTGGAACCACAACTATTATTTTCGAGAAATGGAGTATGGTTTGTGTTTATTTTTAATCCTCATTAGAAGTTCAAAAAAAAATTCCAAGAAATGTATCGTACAGTTCAAGTGGGCAACAGTATTGAAGGTGGCATCATTTCCCAATATTTTCCAAAATTTTGGGTCCAAAAAGTGGAATATAGGGAAAAGTGTTTTTGGAAAAGAGAGTTGCATGCAAGATTGAAGGGTGTTTGGAAACTTTCACACAAGGCATAATTTGGGATCAATGCATCAAAATATGGAAAAGGAAAAAAGTGTTCACAAGACTTAAATGTGCACGAAATATGAGGTTTCATGGAAAGAATCATACACACCCAAAGAAAATTCAAAAGGGCTTTTGCGCACTCATGAAGAATCTTTCACGCACTGTCAAATACACATTAGAAACTTGTGTGAAGGGTCATCGAGGCCTATAAATAGGTGGATACCCCCATGGAAAAAAATTAATTTTCCAACAAAAGTCTGGTTTCTCTATTGTGTGAAAGATTTGCGCGCTAAAGAATTACAGAGATTTAATCTTGCGCACAAGGTGTTAGTTTTTCTATAAAGAACAAGTGAACCCTTCAGTGTAGTTGTGTGAAAGATAAGGTTTTCGTCGAAAGTAGGGGGTTTGAAAAAGTCATATTTTATTCCAATTCCCAAATCTTGCACACAAGATTAATGTATTGTGCACAAGTGTAGTGTTATGCTTCCGACAGGCTTTTGAATATCTGGTTTGTGTGATCAGTGCCTTCTAGTTCATCAATTCAGGGCTTCTATGTGAGCAGTGTCTCATGCTGGACTAAGACAAAGACTTCAACACAAATCTATTGAAGAGACCCTGAAGTCAATAAACTAATTTAGACATATCCTATGTCATTAATAAAGGGGGAGTTGATGGATGTGTTTTGAGGAATGTAGTGATCTATCCCTGAATTATTGTAAAGGCAGTGTGTCTCACACAGAGTGATTATTTCTAAACTATTATACTCCACAACTAGTGAAGATTAGTGGATTTTGGTATGAACGACACATTGTCAGCGTATGCTCCTTGGACGTAGCCCTTTGTGGTGAACCAAGTAAAATTGTTGTGTGGTCTCTTTGCATGTGATTGTTAATTGTTGTTCATATCCATCATACAGTTTTAACATGTTTCTACCAACATGGGAATAAGACCATATAATTTTAAATAAAATGTTGACACCCTAATTCACCCCTCCCCTCTTAGTGAATCCTGGGGTCCTACAAGTGGTATTAGTGGCAGGTTTCTTGTGTTAGATCTATTTATTACCATCATTGATAATTCAACCCAAGTCAGGGGAGTCCCCCTCTTAGATGGATGTAATTTTCAGATTTGGAAGAATAGAATGAGATCCTATCTAAGATCTCATGGAATGGAAGTCCTATGTGCTATTATGAAAGGAATAAAGTTCATTTATTTAATAGGGATGGCTATGATAGAGACAGATAGGAAAATTATCGATGTAGATGCTAAAGCGCAGAATGCTTTGGCTACAGCTCTTTCATATCAGATTTATCTAAAGTTAATGAGCTACCCCTCAGAAAAGTATATGTGGGATAAAATTGAAAATATTTATGAAGGAGCCAGAAAAGTGAAGGAAGAAAAAATTCAGGTAATGCACAACAAGTTTGACGATCTAAAGATGCACCCTGTTGATAATATAGACTCCTTATTTATTCAAATTATTGAAGTTGTAGGAGTAATTTGAGGACTGGGTGAAGAAATAAAAGAAATTGAAATTTTAAATAAAATCTTGATAATAATTACACCCATTTAAAAATAAATGGTTCTATCCCTGGAGTAAAGAGATCTCTCCAACCTCTCTATGGATGATCTGATGAGTAGTCTAGTGGCATATGAAATGAGATTCAAACTGGAAGATGCTACGAAGAATGTGAGTAAGGAAATGGAATTCAAATCTATAGAAAAACTAAAAAAATTCCAGAGATAGTAGTGGTGAGGATGATGAGTAAAAATAAATTTTTTCTCTCATTTCCAAGAAATTCAACAAGGGAAAAGGAAAATTTGAAGTAAATCTACCTCTGGCATGTTTTCATAGTGGTAAAGTTGGACACATAGCCTCTCAGTGCTCAAGGAAATTTGATGATGAAGAGAGAAAGGTTGAAAACATTAACAAGCCTCAGAAAAGGTTCTTCAAAAAGGGAAACTTCAAATTTTCAAAGAAACTACGAAAAATAGTTTTGTTTGTGATGAAAAATATATGGATAATGATTTGTATGAGGAAGAGAGCCCGGAATTTAAATCTAGAAAACATGATTCCATGATGGACACTATTGAAAAATTTAAATCAACAGAATATAATGGTGTAGATAATCAGTTGAAAACCAATTCCAATCCTGAGATGCAATATAATGATGATATTAGTAAGCTTAAGATTAAATTCAAGAGTTTAAATAAGTGGAAATCAATTGTAAAAGAGTCATTTGAATATGTTGATCAACTTGAAGCTTAAATTGAATGACTGGGAGAATTTTTGAAAGTACAGTATAAAATCCTTGAAAGCACTGGTGATGTAGTGGAACTGAAGCTGAGAATTGAAGAGCAGGCAAAGGTCATCAATGACCTCACCTACAAACTAGAATAAAAGTCCAAGATTATTGAGGGTCATGAAGAGGAAGTTGTTACTCTTAGAAGTAAACTTAAGAGTGAATCAATTTCAAAAGAATCAAGGAAGAGAATACAATTTGGAAGGTTCACAGATGCTAAGATGTTAGAAAGTTAAAAATGGGGTTCTAGTGGAGTTGAAAAGATTTTGAATGATCAATGACCTGCTAACATGGGAAACAGTGGAATCAGTTGTGAGGCCAAATCATCAAATGCTACAAATAAAGGGGACCAAAATAAAGGCAAGCTAAAATAGGGTCATGTGGAAAAGTCACCTAAAGTGATGAAGAAGAAACCCCCAATTCAATCTGAAATAAGAACAAAAGACTACCCTCAAGCCTCCAGTAATAAAAAATAGTCAAACTATTATCCCATGGAAGAAGGAATGAGGATAAAAAGAAGTGATAAGACATTTCCTCTCATGAAGTGTCAGTTATGTGGATATCTGGGCCATACCATGTCTTATTGCAAAGAAGCAAGGTGCTATTTGAATGGTGAAGATATGGGAGCTTCACAAAGGAGAACAAATTCATATACTAATTCTTTTAGAATAAACAATTTCTATGGATATTGTTTTTTTGTTCTAACTTTGGCCATAAATCTATTTATTTCAAGAATATGGGTGAAATGGACACCTCATGTCGAAGTTCGAGAAAATTCAATGTTCATCAACAAGACTATGTTGCTCCTCTTTCAAAAAAAAATCCCATCTTAAAGAAGAGATTGAATATGAAGAACCCATGTACATAGAATAAGGAGTTGAAAGGCCATAAATGTACTACACTCAACACAATAACTCATGGAAACAAAATAGAAAAATTAAAAAATCCATTCTTGCAGAAGTAGCCCTCAAGGCTACAAAGAATAACAGCACCTAGATTCTTGATAGTGGTTGTTTGTCCCATATAATAGGTAATGCATACCTATTAACAAATGTCAAGAAAAAGATCAATGAAATAGTTAGGCTCGGTAATGATGGTTCTTTGAAGATAAAATGTTCTGGAAGTACTGAGCTAGCTAATGGAGAGATGAAGAATACTGAAGTCCTTTATGTGGACGGTCTGCATCATAATATTCTGAGTGTGAGTCAGTTCCGTGACTTAGGTCTTATTGTGACATTCAATTAGAATAGTTGTACTGTAAAATGAAATTCTAGGAATACTCTCATGAAAGGTTTTAAAACATATGGAAACTTATATCAGATCGATATCAAAGAGAACTTTTTCTACCTAACAGCTAAAGAGGAAAACAATCTGTGGCATCAAAGATTGGGGCACATCAACCAGAAGGAAAAGGAAAATATATCTAAACAGAAGATATTCATGGATATCCCTAATCTAAAATGTGAAAGAGAAAATACCTGTGATGCCTGTATACGAGGGAAGCTAGTTTTCAGTTCCTACTAGCCAAAGAAGGAAAGAGCATCTAATCTCCTTGATCTCATTCATACAGACACATGTGGGCCAATAAATGTTTTTGAAACACATGGAGAAAGGTAATTTGTTATTTTCATAGATTATTACAGTATAATGGAATGTGTGATCATTATACACATGAAGAGACAAGTGCTTGATTGCATGAAAACCTATAGACAAATTGCTGAGAATGATACTGGATGAAAGATCAAAGTCCTACGATCTTAAAATGGAGGGGAATACACGTCTATTGAATTTTAAAATTACCTACAGAAGCATGGGATAAAATATGAGGTGGAGTTTGTGAGAAATCCATATAAATATGGAGTTTTTGAGTGCATTAATTGATAGGTAAACAACATGGACACAACTATGTTGATCGAGAGTCATATTCCACGACATTACTGGAAAGATACAATTCAATCTATAGTGTATATTCAAAATAGAAAAGGGATATATATGGGTGATAAAAAAACACCATATGAATTGTGGCGTGGAAGGAAGCCCACTTTGAAATATTTTCGTGTTTTTGAAAGTAAATATTTCATCTGAAACCAAGAAAGAAATCAATGGAAGTATGGAGACAATGCAGACGAAGGAATATTTCTTGGATACTCAATGAACAGCAAAGCCTAAAAGTCTTTCAATAATAACTTGGTAAGAATGGTGGAAAGTAGTGATGTTAAGATCATTGAAGATAAAACCATGAATTCATCAAGGAATTCTTATGCTGATGTGATCGAAAATGAAGAATAATGTGAATGTGGAACAAATGCTAATACAGAGAAAGAGGAAGGTGTAAAGAACTCTCAGGAGACACATCATGATGTTGACTCATAAGAATATTCAGAAGAAGAATCCATAGCTGGATAGAATTTGATCGAACCCCAAAGGAGAAATCGAAGAGTATAGATTGATCAGCCCAACATTATCAGGGATCAGAATACACCTACATAGATAAGGAGAATGAAGAATAATGAACAATCTACATTTCTATCAGTTGTGGAACCATTGTCATTTGAAGAAGATTCAAAGGATGAGTCTTGGGTGAAATAAATTAATTAAGAGTTAGATTAGACTGACAAAAATCAAACTTGGGATCTTGTTAAGAGACTTGAAGGTCACAATGTGATTGGTACAAAGTGTATTTTCAAGAAAAAAATTGTCGAGCATGGAAATGTGATCATAAATAATGTGTGTTTGGTCTATAAAGGATATTCACAAATTGAAGGCATTGATATTGAGGTGACATTTTCTCCAGTAGCAAGACTGTAGTCAATCAGGCTGTTTCTTTCCATGGAAATCCAAAGAGGATACAAAGTGTATCAAATGGACGTTAAGACAAAATTCTTAAATGGAGTCTTGGAAGAAAAAGTATACATTGAAAACCCCATGGGGTTATTTCTTGGTAATGATGAAACAAAGGTCTTCTAATTAAAGAAAGATCTCTATGGCCTCAAATAGGCACCACGAGTGTGGTACTCTTAGTTGGAATCTTATCTGAGAAATCTTGAGTTTAAAAAAGGAGGAGTGGATCAAAATCTCTATGTGAATAATTCTCAAAAGGATCAGTTCATGGTATGGGTATACGTGGATGATATTATTTTTGGTGGTAGTAGGAATGGATCAGTTGAATAATTTTCTAATCACATGAAGTCAGAATTTGAAATTTCTATGATTGGTGAACTCACATACTACTTAGGGCTGTAGGTGATTGAAAATAAGGATTACACATTCATTTCTAAAGAAAATTATGCAAAAGATCTATTAAATAAATTTAATATGAAAGATTCTAAACCAATGGGAACTCTGATTGCAGTTGGAACAAGACTCAGAAATCATGAGGATGGGATTTCTATGGATCCCGTAATTTATAGGATAATCATTGGAAGCTTATTGTACCTGATAGTGATACGGCTAGATATTGTCTTTGCAAAATTTTTAACTTCATGCTTTCAAAGTAATCCAATGGAATAACATAAGTTGGTAGTGAAACGAATCATGAGTTATATTCAAGGTACCAAAAATTATGGCTTATTCTTTCCTGTAGGCAAAGATAATGAATTATCTGTATTTTCAAATGCTGACTGGGCTGGGGATGTAGTGGAAAGAAAATCCACCAGTGGTGGAGCATTATATATTGGGAATAAATGTGTGGGATGGCTGAGAAAGAAACATGAAATTACTTCCCTTAGTACTATTGAATATGAATATATATCTACTACAAAGGCATGTACTCAGTTACTTTGGATGAAGCAGCAATTGACTAACATTGGTAATGAGGTGAAATAACCAATGGTGATTTACTGTGATAATAAGAGCGCAATTGATCTTATAAAGAATCCTATTCAGCATTCTCGTATAAAACATACTGAAATTATATATCACTTCATTAAGGAAAAAATTGAACAAGGTGTGATTAAAATTTATCATGTGGGAACTGATGAGAAAGTGGCTGATATACTGACCAAGCCACTGTCAGAGGCTATGTTTGAGAAATATCCATTGAACCTCGTTGTTCATCCACCTCCCAATGCATAAGGAGATTACGACATTCCCCTATCCCCATTTATATTAACTATTTTTAATCTATTTGTGGATGTGATGTAGGTTTATGGGGGAGATACTACCCAAGGGGTGGTTTGAGTTATACAATGAACAAATACTGGTCTTTGGATTTATTTTCAATGGGGGAGAAGGAATAAATTTAGGTCATGTAATGAACATGTGATGCTTCTATGACACGATGAGAATTCTGTGTTATGAGGATAAGGAATACATTTAGGACTTTTAATTCTTTTGTGACACATGTAAAGCTTATATGACACGATGAGAATTCTATGTTAGGAGGAGAAAGAATACATTCCAGACATATAATGCTTATATGACATAGTAAGAGAATATCTTGGGCATATTTAAGAATTCCAAAACACAAGAAACTAATTTAAGCTTCCCCTATTGTTTTCTACACCGAGAATTGCTCATGTAGACTTAGAGTGTTGGCTGAGTTGATTCTAGCATTTCAGGTTTTGATAAGTGGCCGATGCTCTATTGAATTTATCTAGAGATTGAAAACAAACCCAAAGAGAGATATTGTTGGAACCACGACTGTTATTTTAAGGAAATGGAGTATGGTTTGTGTTTTTGGTCAATCCTCATTGGAAGTTCAAAAATTTTTCTAGGAAAGGGATCATATAGTTCAAGAGGGAAATGGTATTGAAGGTGGCGTTATTTCCCAGTATTTTCCAAACTTTTGGGTCTAAAAAGTGGAATACGGAGAAAAGTGTTTTTGGAAAAGGGAGTTGCACGCAAGATTGAAGGGTGTTTTAAAACTTGCACACAAGGCATAATTTGGGATCAGTGCAATAAAATATGGAAAAAGAAAAAAGTGAGTGAAAGACTTAAATATGCACGAAATATGAGGTTGCACAGAAGAATATTACGCATCCAATGTGACGTCAAAAGGGGTTTTGCGTGCTCATGAAGAATATTTCACGCACTGAAAAAGACGCGTCGAAAACTTGCACGCAGGGTCATAGAGGCCAATAAATAGGTGGCTACCCCCATCGAAAAAAAAGGAATTTTCCAACGAAAATATGGTTGATTTTTTGTGTGAAAGATTTGTGTGCGAAAGAATTACATAGAGTTAATCTTGTGTGCAATTTGTTCCTTTAGTCTAAAAAGACCAAGTGAACCATTCTGTGTTGTTGCGCAAAAGATAAGGGTTGCGTGGAAAGTAGGGGTTGCATGAAAGTTATCTTTCATGCCAATTCCCAAATCTTGCGCGCATGATTAAGGTATTGCATGCAAGTGTAGTGTAATTATTCTGATAGGATTTTGAATATCTGGTTTTTGTGATCAGTGCCTTCTAGTGCGTCAATTCTGGACATTGATGTGAGCAGTGTCTCATGCTAGACTGAGACAAAGAATTCAATGCAAATCTATTTAAGAGACCCTCAAGTCAATAAAATGAGTAAGACATCTCCCATGTCAATGAGCAAGGGGGAGTCGATGGAAGTGTTCTGTGGGATGTAGTGATCTATCCTTGAATTATTGTAAAGGTAGTGTGTCTGACATAGAGTGACTGTGAACAAACTCGTGTACTCCAAAACTAGTGAATATTAGTGGATTTTGGTATGACTGACACTTTTTCGACATATACTCCTTGGACTTATCCATTTTTGGTGAACCAATTAAAAGTGTTGTGTGGTCTCTTTTCATGTGATTGTTTAATTGATGTTCATAACCATCATACAGGTTTAACACGTTCTTACCAACGTGGGAAGAAGGTCAGATACTTTAAAAGAACAATTTTACACCCTGATTCACCCCTCCCTCTCAGGGAATCTTAGGGTCCTACACAAACCACATAAAATTATTTTAAATCTTTATTGGGATCCTCACCAGAGAGGCCCTGAAATTTTGGAAGCAGGTGAATTAACCCATGTTTTAGTTCAATGTCCAATTTCATATTTGGGTATGCAATACAATTTGGTTGATAGTTAATATTTGGTGCATCAAATTCTCGAATGGTTATATTAAGTTCATTATTATTATTTTCAGCCCTTGGTTCTTGTTTTATGTTTGATTCAGAATTATTTCCAAATTCAGTGTTACTGGAATAGAGGAATTCTCCAAGCGGTTGAATGTTGAAACTTCCCATAGACTAAGACTTTCTGATTCGAGATCAAAGGTTACGTTCAATATCAGGGTCAAGATATAAGAGATCCTCGGTATTAGTTCGTGTCATAAATCAAATAAAAATGAAAAGTAGAAATTTGTACCACAAGAAAAAAATAAGTTTGAGTTGGTCTGATAAAAATAAAAGAAAAGATAAAAAAACTTGAGAAAGGGGAAATAAGAAAGAAAGAGGAGAAAAACATAAAATGAAAAATAAAAAAAAATAACTCTAATTGGTTGAATAAATTACTTGAATCCCCGAAAATGGCACCAATTTGAAAGGCTTTGTTGTGGGTGCTTTCAAATGATGTATGGTTCTTGAGTACTTAGGTGCAGCAGAGTGACTAACGAAGGACATATCTCAAAGAGGCAGTAATTAAAAAAACTTAGTAAAGGTATTTTGAAAATAAAATAAAATAGTATAAACACAAAAATTAAAAGGATGGGGTTGGTTTCTTATCATTTATAAAATAATAAGAAGTATTTTGGAAGAAGATTTAGTTTTTTTGTTTTTATTTTTGAAATGAAATTCTATTAATAAGACACAACGATTAGATTTTTTTTAGAAAACATTTTTAGGAGTAATTGATATAAATCTACCCCTTTACTTACTTATTGATCATTTTCTTTTAAATTAATATCCACTAAATTATTATCCCCTAATATATTAATCTTCATACCCAATGAGAATTAATATTAACACAAAGATTAAAAGAGTTAAACTCTAGGTCAGATTCAGAACATGCAATTGCAGCACCCTACTATGATTATCATTCTAATACGAGATTATGGTCAGTGGTAAATTAGAGAATAAATACATTATGTAAATAATTGTTAATTTATTTTATGTATTATATTTTAACTCTATAAATTTATCCCCTATGGTTTGGTTTTACCGATTAATTTTACGCTCTAATAATTTACACAAATCTCGACCTCACATGTTTTTGTGTCAATTTATCAATTGCTTGATTAGTTTCTTATAATTTTAAAACTAAATTGATGGATAATATTTTTTATATTACAGTAAATTAATATTTTAAAAATAGATAAATGAATAAGGTAAGAGTCTGATCAATTACTAAGAAAACTACTCTTCTATGGGCGACATAGTCATCATAGAAACGAATTACATTTGCAAAGATTTAGAATGGGAACAACCCAATATCGTTTATACTCTTTGATTTATATCCCAAAGAGGAATATTAAGAGAATAAAAAAATTGAAAATAATATAATAAATGTAAGAGAAACTAATAGTTTATTGAAAGTAAAACAATATTACAACAAAGAAGAGGAATAGAAGAGCATTTTGGAGGAGATCATAGTTTGGTAGATTCCCTCCACAAATTGTGAATTGAAATGGTATAGAAACACTTCTCCTATGGTCCCAATCTCTTAATTCACGTCCCAACCCCTCCAAATGAGAAAAAACCAATTTATAGAGTGGAGGGGAGGCTAGGTTTCAAGTGGTTTCAAGTGTGAATGGGGAAATTCAGCCAAATATTTTATTCCATGTTTTATAGCTTGTTTGATGTTAAAAACTCATGAACCAACTATCCTTCTACAAGTATTATTTTTGAGAAAATTTTTTCTCAAGATCATTTCCAAATTTTGTCCCAATCCAAGTAAGTATGTATATGTTATGTCTCAAATACAGAACGGATGTCCAATCCGACGAGTCCAGCCCAACTTTGACTTCATGGCCCATTTCTCCAAAAAAATACACGATTTATCTTAGATGTATTGAATAAAAGTTGTATAAAATTAAGTCAGGAACACATTTTCAAAATATTAATTTCAAATAATTCAAAGAAAATTATTTATGTTCAAAATACTATAGTGAATTTTTAAAGGGTAAAATTTGACTTTTCATCAAATTTTCAAATGAATGATCTAATCCCAAATATTTTATAAATAAACATATTTAACACAATGTGAGGAAACATTTTCATTTATTATCAATAAAATATTCAAAAAAAATTTTTATCAAAATCATTTGTCTTAGAAATAACCATTTAATTCAAAACCCTTATCACATGAAAATAAACATTTTATAGTTATATATATGTGTATATATTTGTGATGTTGAATTTATAATGCTCATCATTGAGGAATAAATTATTGTTTTAGTAAAAATTCGATAAATGAGAATATACCTTGGTAGAGTTAATGTGAAATCAAATTTTAAACATAAAATTTTTAAAAATCATATATATAAGTGGAATAATGGTTTTGGAATCGTACCTAGAATTAGTATCCCATTATTCCAAATTATTTTTAAATTTGAAAAAATAAATATCCACTCATACATTATTTGTTCTGAATATTATACTTAGTTGGATAGATATACATATATATATATATATATATGTGCACCCTTAAGAATAAATCATAAATTGTATAACTTAACAAATAAATAATTTGATCCCTTATAGTTTCATGGTATAAAATATTTGTTGCATCAATAAAGATTAATAAATATTTATCATCAATGATTATTAATTGAAATAGGTATATATATATATACAATTGTGTATACACTCATATATACATATAAATAATCGTGTATACACTTATATATATATATATATGTGTGTGTGTATATTTAAGTATTGATGAAATCAAACATAAACAAAACGATTTCCTTAAAACATGAATTTTAAAATAAAGATCTTTCATCAAAAAAAATTTAAATAAGAAAGATACATATATTTGTATATACACATATGTATACATATAAGTCTTGTAATTTCAAATTCAAAACTAAATGAACCTCTACAATTATAAGATTTTATAAATAGGTCATTTAAGTCAAGAAAACTTATCATATATGTGATTTTATTTAGAAGATACAATATTGCATATTTATTTATGTGTATATATATATGTATTTCTTTACAAAGTAATTAATCAAAAATGAATATAACCCTTAAAAAATTAATGTGAAAATAAAGATCAAATACCTTACAAAATTTAATTTAAAATAATAATTAGATTACTTTAAAATTTTCTGAAAATAGATATATAAGAACACACACACACACATACACACATATATATATATATATATGAATATATTTGTGTTTATGGGCATGTATATCTATGTAAATCAACATAATTTGAACAATAAAATTATACCCTTACAAATTTTGAAATAAATGAAACATTTAAATTGATTTGAAAACCAAATAAACACTTTAAATCGAACCAAAACAATTTCCCTTACATGATTTAGTAAAAATAATATAAAGAACCAGAATCTTAAACTAAATTTAATTTAACCCTTACATGATCAGTAGTGAAACCCTTCTGTTGCGCAGCACACACACACATATCCTCTACCAGACTGAATTCCCCTTCTTTTACACAATGCAACAATGGTTTCTATAAGAATAAACCTACTATATGTATATAAACACACACTCAATATTTTCTTAAAATCTCAAAATATCATAAAAAATACTCAATTACTATAATAGGACCAATCCATGAAAAACCAGAACAATACAATTGACAAAGAAAAAATATAAAAATTTAATATTTAATGACAGATTCATTCAAGTAGTAAAACATTGACAGATTAAATGTAAAGCTAAAAAAGTAAGTAAAATGGACATCATCAAACCAAAATCATTCAAATTGATTCAAAAATAAATATCAAAATAGTGCACATCCACAATGATAAATAGTCTACTGACAGGGAATCTGGTAGAAAATCGGAAAGCAGAAGAACATGTGGATGAAATTCAAAATCGATTTATAAAAAATAAAAAACCTACTTCACCTAGGTCTCCTAAGAATCAGACCATTCCCTAATATGAGTCGAACCGTAACCTTTAACGAGATCCTTCGATGAAGCTCAGATGGATTGGCTTCTACCCCCAGATGAAACACCATCGTAGCTCGACTCCCTTTGTTCGAGGTCATTGTGTGACTCCAACTCCGGCCATGGTGCGACCTTCTAAAGACTTCGACTCTCCCTCTCACCTATGGCATGGTCTCTCGAGTGCAATCCCCTAGCTCGATCCCCTCTCCCCTTGAAACCTTATAGTGCCTCCCCAAATTGAGACCCACAGACACCCCTATACATGATTCCCCATAGCCGAAAAAATTATTTAATATTTCTTATTTGTTTAATTGTTTTTTTAATTTATTATTATTTTATTTTATGTTCTAATCATTTATTTCTTATTTTTTTATATCATTAATCCATTTTTTAGTAAATCACATTATCTCCTTGTATCATAATTTTTTTTATCATGTCATGACTATGTTTATATTATATTATTCTATATTCAAAATTTATTTATTTTTTTATCTTACGTTTTAACACATCACTTTTTTTAACAAAATAAATCTCCCTTTTTAAAATTTTTATATATTATTAATTTAGTTTTTTTATAATATAATTATATATATTTAAAATAAAACGTGATGTATATATATATATATATATATGTATGTATGTATGTATGTATGTATGTATATATGTATAAATTTATATATATATATATATATATTATTTTAGCATTTTAAAACATATCAATATATATAATTCATTTTTTTAAACACATATAAAATTGAATTTTTGTAATAAAATAATTATATACATTTATAATATATAAATTTTATAAAACTAAAACGCAATATATTTTCATATAGTTATAAAATATATTGTCTTAAAAATAATAATAATAATTTTATAAAAGGACAATGTTTTTCCCTTAATTATTATTATTAGTATTATTATCATTATAATATTCTATAACCTTTTTGATAAAAAGATATATTCTATAATAAAAATAGTTATTTTAAAATTTTCTTTTAAACAAATGAAAACAATATTTGTTTTTAGAATAAATTTGAAAATTATAAATAATAATTATAATTAAATATAAGTATTATAATTAACTTATAATAGTTAATTTCATTTATTATTTTTAAAGAAAATTATCTTAAAAAAATATTTTCAGTTTGTTTTAATTATACATTAATCCATTTAATAAAATATTTTTATAAAAAACTAAGTTATGAATTTCTGGAATGTTACAATAACACACCCATTTGGGTGGTTTAATTTAAGGTAATCAACCTTGATGGTTATTTTCTCTTAGTTAGGTTCATAATGGGCATTCACTACGGAAAAAATCGATTATTGCGACGGGAATAAATCTCGTCGCAATAAATCCAACGAAAACCGTATTTGCGATGGGAATACAGGACCCGTTGCAATAGGTATGGCGCAGTTTGCACGCCAAAACGCGGGAAGCCTATTTGCGACGGTGGCCTTCGTCCTATCGCAAGTACCCAGAGGTGGTAAATACTATTTGCGACGGGACAATTACCCGTCGCAAAACACTATTCAGCAGGTGTTATTTGTGACGGGTCCTGTCGCCAATATCGGTGGCGGTAAATAGGCTTTTGTGACGGGGATATCCGCATGTCGCTGACGATATGTTGGCCTACAGGTATTTGCAATGGGCCCGTCGCAAAAACCCTTTTAACCGCCGCCCGTATTAAATGCGGGTGAAGGTATTTGCGACGGGGCTCGTCGCCAATACCGGCGGCGGTAAATAGCAATTTGCGACGGGGATATCCGCCCGTCTCTAATGGTATGTCGGGAGGCATCTATTTGCGACGGGCTCGTCTCAAAAATCCTTTTAACCGTCCCCCATAATTAATGCGGGTAAAGGTATTTATGACGGGCTCCCATCACAAATATTCTAACCTATATATACCCCCATCCGTTTTTTTTCAAATTATTCAGATATCTCTTCTTCTTTTTTCCTTTCTCTCTTTAAATTTCTGTTCTAAGTAGAAATTTTTTTATTGTAATTTTTTTTACGTGAAGAGCAGAGAAGGAGTTAGGAGGCGCAAACTGCTTCAAAATATCAAAGGTATTTATAGTTTTTTTAATTGTTAAATTATTTTTAATTGTTAATTTTATTTTTAATTGTTAATTTTAATGTTTTTTAATAGAATGTTTATTTAGCTATATAGTATAATTAGATTAAGTGGTTGTACCAAATAGTCATTGTCTGGATACGAACAAGTAGAGGCGGCTCTGGCACAGATGTACCTAGGAGTGAAAAATCTGACAAGGTGTTTCGAGCTTGACTCGGGGTAACCTGGTACACGACAATGGGCCTTGCTGCACTCTTGGTCCGACACTCCCAGAGGATGTTTTGGTAATAATTAGAAATAAATATATTTAATTAGAAATGATTAGAAATAGTTATATTTAATTAGCAATAATTATATAATTATTAAATAATTAATAAATAATTAGATTTAATTAAAATAATCATTAAATAATTAGGAAATAATTAGATTTAATTGATTAGAAATAATTAGGAAACAATTAGAAATAAAATAATTAGGAAACAATTAAAAATAAAATAAGTAGGAAACAATTAAAAATAGAATAATTAGGAAACAATTAAAAATAAAATAATTAGGAAACAGTTAAAAATAAAATAATTAGGAAACAATAATTAGAAACAAATTAAAATAATTAGGAAACAATTAAAATAATTAGGAAATAATTAAAATAATTAGGAAACAATTAAAATAATTAGGAAACATTTAAAATAATTAGGAAACAATTAAAATAATTAGGAAGCAATTAAAATAATTAGGAAACAATTAAAATAATTCAGAAACAAATAAAAATAATTAGGAAACAAATAAAAATAATTAGGAAACAACTAGCAAATATGATTGACCGCTCATCTACCTCAATTTTCTTTTCATTTGTGTGTTGAGGCTTAATAAGAAACGTCTGCCTCCACATGTAATATTTTCTTTTACTGTCAAAATTATCAACCTCCTCTCCAGCATAGAGGTGAGGAGGTTTATAATTTTGACAGTAAAAGTAAATACTACATGTGGAGGTAGAGGTTTCCTGTCAGCCTCAACGCACAAATGAAAAGAAAATTGAGGTAGATGAGCAGTCAATCACGTTTATTACTAATTAGTAACATAATTAGTAATATAATTAGTAACATAAATAGTAACATAATATAAAATATTATATTACTCTAATATTAATAATTAAATAATACTAATAATATAATTATTTTATTATTATATGTTTAATATTTATAAAAAAAATATTAAAATTATTAAAATTATAAAAAATTTATAAAATACTAAAATTATCAATATTTTCAACAAGTTTTGATTTATTCTTAATATGTTCAAATCTTAAAGGGTCTCCAATTTTCAGTTCATGCCCAATAAAACGTTCGCATCAACTGTGTCCAATGTAAACTCTATAATTGTTCTTGCTTGGTTGATCACCTCGCAAGTAGCGTTGCAATAGGACAACCCAAGTCATGTCTTTCTCATCTATAAGAATCATATCACATGACTTTTTACATAGACCATTCTTTCTTGAAAAATTTAAGGGAAAGATACTTAAGTTCTCTTAATTTTTCAAGGAAGAATGATCTATGTAAAGGGTCATGTGAAATGATTCTTAAAGACGAGAACGACATTACTTGTGTCGTCCTATTGCAACACTACTTGCGAGGTGATAAACCATGTAAGGACAATTATAGAGTTTAAATTGGACATGGTTGATGCAAACTTTTTATTGGTCATGACCTGAAAATTGATGACTCTTTAATATTTGAACATGTTAAGAATAGAGAAAAATCTGTTGGAAATATTGAGATTTGTAATAATTAGTAATAATTAGTAATAATTAATCAAAAATCAAATAAATTCAAGTACATGGTTATAAATTGGCACAATTTTCAGCAGATTGGTGGCTACCTTTTGTTCAACGTCTCATATCTTTGCTACTTTATCCCACTAAAATCAGTATAAAAAATGTGCTCTAACATATGTCAGAGCAATTTTTTCATACTGATTTCAGTTGGGAGAAAGTTAAAAAGAGATGAGCCGTCATACAAAAGAGTCTCTTTTCCCTGACGACTCATCTCCTTGCAAGGAGATGAGTCGTCAGGCAAAAGAGCTGCCGCCAATCCGCTGGAAACAAATAAGAATAATTAGTAATATAATATCCATAATGATGATTACAAAATTTTATTTCATTATTCAATCATATTTCATTTTTCCAAGTATTGCTAAGTACTTCTAAATTAATAATAATTAGTGGGGATGATTACAAACTAACTATGTCGCCTATAATTATTGGTAATTACTAAGAAATAACTGTAATTATGTATCTTCTATTTTTATGATATTGTTTTTCTTATATAAAATTATTTAACAACAGTATTGGTTTTAAATTTTGTAGAAACATATATATGAATATGGAACAAGGAAATCGACATCAATCATTATTAGATGATCGTTCTTTGATAAATCAGCGCATAAATCCAAACGGTTCTAGTTTAAATCCTGTATATGTTGATGGTATTGAAGCTTTATTATCATTTGCATCATCAAACCCGGAATTTGTTTCAGAAGGGAAAATTAAGTGTCCTTGTAAAAAAATGTGCTATGAGAACCTTTGAGACATTTGACATCGTTGGGAAACATCTCTGGCGTTATGGTTTTCAATCAGATTATATTTTTTGGTATCAACACAGTGAACGCAGTTCCAGAGAAGATACTAATAATTTGATTCTGGATCCATCACGGTTTCAGAATTTAGTACATGATGTTGCAGGGTCATATGTTCAACAAACTGAAATCGAGGATGATGTTGATTTACCTCCCGAGTTGTCACTATCTGAATTTTCTGAGTTGTTCAGGTCTGTTGAGGATGCATTATATCCTGGTTGAAAGATAAGCAAATTAGAAGCAGTTGAAAAATTTATGGCTATTAAATCAAATAATGGAATGTCAAATAACTATTTTGATCAGATATTTTCTTTGGTTAAAGCACTGTTACCTGAAGGAAATATGCTTCCTGCTAATTATTATGAGAGAAAGAGACTGGTTCGTAATCTGGGCCTTAGTTATCATAATATCCATGCCTGTTCAAACGATTGCATCTTATATTATGGTGAAAATGAGTCATTGGATAGTTGTCCCACATGTGGACAATCGAGGTATAAAGAAGCTCAATCAGGTAAGTCTAGATTAATTCCTGTAAAACAGTTGAGATATTTCATGCTTACACCCAGGTTGCAGCATTTATTTATGTCTCAGAACATAGCGACAATGATGTCATGGCACAAAACCACTATTTCAAACGGTAAAAGCTAGATTCATCCATCTGATGGTGATTCATGGAAACATTTTGATCAAGTGCATCCGTCTTTCTCTTTAGAATCCTGGAACGTGCGATTGGGTCTTTCTACTGACGGTTTTTGTCCATTTAAATCTTTTGGTAGTCAGTATTCCAGTTGGCCTGTCTTTATAACTCCGTACAATTTGCCTCTATGGATGTTGATGAAAGAGCATTATATCTTTTTGAAATTATTAATCACAGGACATCCGAAAAAGAATATTGATGTTTATTTGAAACCATTGATTGATGAGTTAAATTTATTGTGGAGTCATGGTGTGGGTACATATGATGCTGCTGCGAAACAGAATTTTGTAATGAAAGATGCTTTGATGTGGACAATTAGTGACTTCCTGGTATATGGAATGTTATCTAGATGGAGTACACATGGTCCAAAATCATGTCCTTACTGTATGGGAGACAACAAAGCATTTATGCTCGTGAATGGAAAAAAACTTGCTATTTTGACTGTCATCGCATATTTATTCTAATCGATCATCCTTTTCAGAGAAAGAAATATCATTTAAGAAAAGGCAGAATTGAAATAGATGAACCTCCAAAAATGATATCAGGTACAGAGTTACAATCAGTTGTATTTTAATTACCTTCCATCACTTTTGGACCGACAATAAACCAACAGAAAATTCATGGCTTTGGGAAAAAACACAATTGGACAAAACGGAGTATTTTTTGGAATCTGCCATATTGGTCTGATTTGTTGGTCCAACACATGTTGGATGTCATGCATATTGAGAAGAACTGTTTTGATAATTTATTTCATACGGTTTTGGATACACCGGTTAAAACCAAAGATAATGTAAAGGCACGATTAGATCTTGCCCAAATTTGCAGGCGACCAGAACTTGAATTGTTTGAAAATGTCAGATCACAGAGATTAATGAAGCCAAAAGAAGCTTATACACTGACCAAAGAGAGTCACTTATTATTTTGTCAGTGGATTGCATATTTGAGACTTCCAGATGGCTATGCTTCCAACTTGGGCAGATGTGTTAAAAATGGTCATATTACCGGATTAAAAAGTCATGATTTTCATGTTATAATGGAAAGACTTATGCCTATTGAATTAAGAGGTTTGTTGAATTCTAAGATTTGTGATTCGATAATAGATATATCATATTTTTTCTGAAACATGTGTGCGGCGACAACAGACTATGATACACTAAGCAAATTGGAAGAAGTTGTTGTTGTAATTATATGCAAACTGGAAAAAATATTTCTGCCAAATTTCTTTGACTCAATGGAACATTTGATATTACATTTTCCACATGAAGAAAAATGTGGGGGTCTAGTTCAGTTTCGATGGATGTACCCATTTGAGAGATGCATGCAGAAATTGAAGAAAAAAGTCTGTAACAAAGCATCAATTGAAGGCTCAATTGCTGAAGCTTATTTGCAAGAGGAAATTACTTTATTCTTCTCTCATTATTTTGAATTTGAATATCCCTCAAAATTTAACCGCATGGGCCGGAACGAGGGAAATGTTGATGATGATATGAACAATCAATTATCAGTTTTCAATCAGCCCGAACTTGGCTTTGGGGGAGTTCATGATAGATGTCTTTCAGATGATGAACATCATAGAGCTCATACATATGTTCTACTCAACTGTGAAGAAATGTCACCAATTGTACAGTGAGTTCTCCTATCCCTTATTCTATAGATTCTGTTATAGTAAATTAATCATATTGTATTTGTAGGTTATATGATGATCATATCAAGAAACAATTTCCACAAATTACAGAAGTTGGATTAGAAGAACGTCGGCAAAAAAAAATTTCCTACTGGTTTCAAAAACTGGTAACATACATTCTTTTTTGGTTTTACATATAAAATAAATTTATTACTTGTAATAGTGATAAATGTTTTACAAATTTTCAGGTATCTGTACATGCTGATAAGATTGATAGTCGATTGTGTATATTGAGTAGCCCACCATCCAAAATGGCTAAATCTTATAATGCATATGTGGTGAATGGTTATCGCTTTCATACACGTGCATATGGGGAATCAAAGAAAACAATTAATAGTGGTGTTTGTTTAAAGGGATCACATCATAGAGATATTGAAGTTGACTTTTATGACATGTTTGAAGAAATTATTGAACTGTGTTATTTGGGACAGAATTATGTAACAATGTTTAAATGTCGATGGTTGGATACTGAGAGAGGCTTGTGTATTCATCCGACTCATGGAATTGTTGATATTAAACATAAAAGTCTTCTTGTAGTAAATGAACCATTTTTATTGGCTCATCAGGCACATCAAATTTATTATGAAAAATACTGTGCTACTGTAAAAGATTTGGATGATTGGTGGAGTATAATAAAAGTTAAATATCAAGAAAATCAGTTTACTCAAACTGAATGTGGTTCCACTGAAGAGCAAGGAAATGAAATTTTTCAGGACACCCCTAAAAACACATCTTTTTCACAAAGAGACATGAATATTGAGGATGACACCCCACAGTTAAGGGTCGATGGTGATGATGTTGTCAATGATGTTACAACTGAATTTGAAATGAAAAGAGATGATGAAAGTGAAACTAATATGGAAATTGATGATGTTGATGAGGAAGATGAAGACATTTACATTGAAAACTATGAAGATGATGATGAAGATGAACATTGACACAGTAAAATGCTGGTTAGAATCATAACAAATATATATCTATACATAATAGTTATTTTCAACTGTTTTCTAATAACAATCATTTCATGTTTCAGATGGACTCGGAAACGTTTATTCAGTTGCTGGAGGCTGATCTACCTATGGATGATGAGGTTCTTGAGTCATCTAACCCTCAGGATATTGACACTACAGGGAGCACTCGGAGGGGGCGTGGTCTTTCCAGACTGATGATTCAAGATCCTATCCCGGAGCGACGTCCACCTCTTGGACTCGATGTGCAGACGCGGTGGTATGGTAACCGGTGTATTTTAGTTATCTTTCATTATAATTTATTTATATTCTAATTTTTTGATTATTTTCTCTTTTTCCAAAGTTTTATGCATATAGCTATTGGACAGGGGAGCGATATCTTACGCAATTATTTTTCTCAGCCCTGGCTCATGGGATCAGATTCCCGCTGATGTGCAGGCCGCCATGTTCGATCATTGGATGGTACGTAATTAAATATTATTTATTTT
This sequence comes from Viscum album, assembly GCA_963277665.1. Lineage (NCBI taxonomy): Eukaryota > Viridiplantae > Streptophyta > Magnoliopsida > Santalales > Viscaceae > Viscum > Viscum album. Next base: position 1,669,784,389 of record OY728159.1, read on the forward strand.
GAAATTTAATTCATTAATAACTTTGTATTAGGGTTTATGATATCATATCGATGAGAGCATGCGTTCCACTATCCACGCGGCATGGGTGGTGTCTATGCGTGACCGTTTCCATCAGTTTTTGCATAATTTGAGAAAGACGGCTGTGAAGAAAGACGGAGTGACAGAATTTGATGAGTCCTGTAGAGCCCACTGACCATAGTACATTTAATCTCATGTTTTGGATGGATTATGTACACACTGGTTGGGTGTTGGGTTTCAGTGGAGATCTGTATTAGGTCGACAGAATCAGGGGAGACAAGAGGTGACGCATTGATCCGGTAGTCATACATTCAGTGTGCATAGAGAGCGTATGGTAAGTACTTTTTTTTAATATTTTATACAACTTTAAATATAAATAGTTTATTTTATATTCATATAGGAAGCCGAGTAGCCCGGTATTACGATGTACGGCGTTTATCAGAGGATGTACACTGATCTGGCTACTGGAGAGATTAGAGGTGACCGCCAGCGTTAGATTGTGGTCAGTATTATTTTCTTTTCAGTTTGCAAATTAAATGCAAATAATATTTTTATTATTTTAATTTCTAATTTAAACATAAGGAGTCATATGAGGCCGTGACCTCTCAGACATAGGCTGAGAGTCAAGACGAGACGGGTGATCAGACTAGTTCCCACCATTTTGATGAGACGACATGGATGCATGCGACCCATTATGGATTCGAAAAGGGACGAGTAGTTGGTATCGGCTCTCATTTGACTCCTACTGCTTATTATGGTACTGCTGCGATGTCGGCGTCCAGCTCGAGAGGAGCTCGTGGAGAGACATCATCTTTTGCCTCACAGTATCAGGAGCAGCTGCGTGCTCAGAGTCAGCTTATAGAGGATTTGCATCAGTGGCAGGAGCAGATGCGTCAACAGCACAATGAGGAGATGCGTCGATGGCAGGAGCAGATGCATCAACAGTAGGATGAGGAGAGACGTCGATATGAGGAGCAACATCAGGAGCAGATGGAGTATATGCGTCGTCTGACTCATAGTTTAGGGATGGAGTTTCCTCCACCACCTCCTCCAGGTCCTCCAGATTATCCACCCCCAGTGATTTTTTTAGATGTAATAAACATTTGAGTTCGTAGTTTATTGTCATATTAACTATTTACAATTCCTCTTTCATATTGGTACGAATATTGCATGATTTAATTTGTTTTTATTTTTTTTAAAATTTTATTACTTACTAGTATTATTTTTAATGTCTGCTTATTTTAGTAATATTACTTTTAATATTTTATATTTATTGTTAATATTGAGAAGTTTATAATTTTATAATTTTATTAATATTAATATTATTAATATTATTTTTTCATAAATATGTATGTTTATTTTAATAATAATATTATTATGTTAATTTTTTATATTATTAATATTAGTACTATTATTATTATTATTTTATATTAATATTTCATAATATGTAATATTATATTATTTATATTCATATTATTATTATTTGATATTAATATTTCATAATTATATTATATATATTTTTTATTATTAATATTATAATAATATAATTTCTTTATATTATTAATATTATTATTATTATTATATACATAATTTAATAATATTATTATTATATTAAATTTTTATATTATTAATATTATTATTATTATATTATATTATATTATTTATATTCATATTATTATTATTGTATATTAATATTTCATAATTATATTTTATATATTTCTTTATTTATATTATAATAATAGAATTTTTTTATATTATTAATATTATTATTAATTTTATATAATATTATACGATTTGTATTAATTATTTTATTTTTTTTTTATTTTTTTTAGTATTTGCGACGGGAATATTTGCGACGAGATTTCCCATCGTAAAAATTTTTTTACTGTAACATTTGCGACGGGAAGAATACCCGTCGTAAAAACATTTCTGCGACGGTCCGTCGTAAATACCTTCATCACAAATATTTTTTAAATTTCCCATTTGCGACGGGTCAGAAACCCATCGCAACTAATATATCTACGATGGCCCGTTGCAAATACCTTTTTTTATATAAACAAAAACCCATTTGCGACGGGGGGAAAATACCGTCGAAAATACTCTTTTTGCGACGGGACCGCCGCAAAAACACCTATTTGCGACGCCGTTTTCGGCAATGGACGATTTGCGATTGAGCCCCGTCGCAAAATACCTTTTGCGACGGGATCCCGTCGCAAATCGCCCCTCGCAAATATTTAGTTTTCCTGTAGTGGTGGGAAAAAACTCGATTGAATTTATTAATAAAATAGTGGTGTCTTCAAAATAGTATGGTGTGTGGCACAACAAAACATATTATAAAATCAATGAAACTAAGTGAAATGAACTAGACCACCTTCCTTAGGTGTATAGCACTCTCCTTGTCTAGGTTCGGTCTTTGAATCGAGCTAGAATGAGAGTTATCAGAGAAATTTTATAATTCCCTAAAAATGGGGAAATAATATCACACCTAAATAGAGAAAAATTGTGGATTAGAAACTAAAAAATGAAGTAAGTAGATTCTATAGATTATATTTATTTATCCAATGCTTTTAATTGTGAGTGATTTGGAATCCAAATGGAGGAGGAATCAAGATCCCTAGATTAGGGAGAGGGAGAGCTCACTGGTGGAAAGATGAGGCTTTTTCCACTTGAAATGAGATAAAGAGGGAGATTAGGTATTAAAAATTTTAAGGGTAAAATGGAATTTCACACACATAGAAATGGGTGCATGTTTTGGCCACACAATTGAAAAAACAATGCCTTATGCCACTGCCCAAAGGGGACCCTCGCACGGGCAAGACGCATGGTTTGGTTAACTATGCACAGTCCATGAAAAATTACTCTAAAACTTATCTAAGACAAGTTTTATGGTTGTGTATGCCTCTTAGAACAGTTTTAGAGAAACCCTATAGAGTCCTGCTTCCTATTACCTAAAGCCACACTATTAGAGAAACTGTATGGGATAGACTTCACAGCTTCTCCTAATCATGCAGCCTGATTTGCTTCTCTAAATTATGGGGCACTGAACAATCCCCAGACACCCCCCTAGACCTCTAAGACTCCATTAGTAAATGTTATTAGGTCCAAACCAAAGGACATAAACCAAGAAAAATGGTTTGTACCTTTGATAAAAGTCGGGATGTTACATCTTGGATCACCAAAGTTGAGAAATATTTCTAAACCATTAAAATCTAAAAAAGAAAAAGAAATAGATTGTGTAATTGTGTATTGAAGGTTCATATTACATTTGGAGTTTCTTTTTAGAACCAAATAAGGTTGGGTTTCCTGGACTCAATTCAAAGGAAAGCTACCTGGGAGAAATGGAAGCGTGACATCAGAAGAAATGAAGGAAATAATTACTCAAGATGAGTTTAATTTCTCCAAGATTCAAGTGCAATCAAGACTTTTATCATGTACCAAATCAACTAGAAATTTATAGGCCCATACAGTCACAATAATCTATGTCGCTGATGGTTTAACACACTCAGATTTTAAAAAATAAACATATGTTCGAGAGATTATACGAAATGCAACACCGAACTAAATGAACCCTAAAATATTATTATTTAAATATGAAAATTATAACATAGTCATTAAATTTGTGGGTATGAATAGGATTATCTAATTCATTAAATACATATAAATGTCCCATTCAATATAAATGTACTGAAAATTCCTTACTAATTAATCACTCAATTTTTAGGAAAGTATTTTTATTCTTCAAAAATACATTTTCTTCAAAAAATAATTTTATTTCTTTTCATGAGAAAATATTATAATTAATTTATAGATCATTTAATGTTTAATTTTATAAAAAAGGATATCATTTTTTAAATCATCATATCAATTTATCTTACGGTAAAATTTTGATATTTTTCTGAAAAGTTTGATTTTTCAATGAATAGTGAAAAAAATATTGATTTTTATTAAAGATTGTATGATCTATTAAAATGTTTATAAATTAATATTATATTTTGGATTAGTTTTAAAATTTAATTAGTTTATTTTTATTAAATATAATCCAGTTATAGTCCTCAGAATGAATTTTATGCATGAAACTTGTATTGAAACATTTTTATACTTACAAATGATTTTTTTTGAAAATCCTATTTTCATCAGGTTTTCTGAGTTTAATTTTAAATTAAATTATTCTACATATATTAATTGAACCTTGAAATATGAATAAAATATTTGGAATCAGGATTTCTAAATTTTTAAAAAATTTCCCTTTTACTTTTAGTCATTATGAATGATTACTATAGTAAATATTTATCACCATAGTAAGGGTAAATCAGGTAATTATGGTTAATAATAATATGATAAGGACTAAATATTTACACAAACTATATAGATCCATTTTTGAACGTAAGAAATTTAAATATTTTTATTCACATATTCTTAAATAAAATTAGTTAAATCTTAAACGTAAGCTCAGATCCGAAATCTAAGACCATGTTTGAGTCCAAAACATGGTGTTTACCCTAAACGCAACCTAAAATGGGTCCACATGGGGCATTCAGACTCCTCACTGGTTGGTGGTACATTAAGTGAATTAATTAAATAATTAATAGTTATTTTATTTTAACACAATGATATATTCTATAAGAATAATTACATGGATAATTCTCCAATATTATCCACATAAACCTTGGGATAATTCCAGAGCTCCACCTTCCTCTTTCATTGTCGAATCACCTTCGATAATGACGAAATGTTGGATCGGAGCATATCAAGGCATAGAGAATGCAACAATGTCTTTCAATTGTAGGTGATCATGTTATTCGATGATGAAATATCCAATATCTAGGTAGGAGTTGTACATTTTTGGTTTATGCCCACTTTGATTAAATTGATTGATCAGATCGATCCCTTCTATCAATCTGCACCAATTATGGACTAAGCATGTTCCTACCCACCATATTAAATTGGTTTTTGATTTGTTATATAACCTCGGTATCACCGTTTTGGATTGTTGGCCAAGAATTCTTGGATAAGGATGGTTAAACCTTTTTTAAGGTGTCTTCCCCCTCCTTTTCTTCACTTTCTTCACTGGTTGGAGCCTACGATCCTAGTTCAACATTGTGAGGTAGCATGAAGCCCAATCGGAACCCTAGAACACCAACGTATTGACGAATGATACTTGGATCTATGAAATGAGGTTAAATATAGGATCATTGTGAGTAAAATATGATCATTTCAATGATTTGAGATCAATAAATCAAACCTGGAATCATTGGAGGCATACGAGAAGAACAGTGAAACCCCTAATGAACCATAAGATTTGATTTTGGGTGAATGATAGCTGAAAACCATGATCCTTTGCTAGATCCACTATTTTCGGATGGATATAAGGCCGGATATGAAGCAGTGAAGCATGGTTCAAGGTAGATATATTGGATCTTTGATTATAGATAAAACCAGAATACATGTTGTTTATAAGGATGAACACACAACGTGTAGCCCCTTAAGTTTTATGGATAGGGTTTTGGGGGATTATAAGGATGGAACAGCGTGTATCCCTCCTACATGTTGAGTAGCCATTCCCCTAATGGGAACCCTGAGTGGAAGATCGCAAGGGAAGGATCTCGTGTGTAAGTACATGGTCATGTACCTGAGTACACAGACATGACCATGTCACACGGGCAGTACCCCGTACGAGGCAGCACACGATGTATCGAAGTACATGGACATAGGGTCATGTACATGGGCATGGCCAAAAGGACACAGCCCAATCCCAGATACCTAGGACACACTGTGTAGTCCACCTACACATTGTGTACACATGGCTTGGAATCCATTTATTGTCCCGGAACATGACCAAGTAGTGGAGAAGGACCACATGTTGTGTACCCCATGGCATCTTTTGAGGAAACTTTAAGGTTTTGTATCCCCTTCATTTAAACTCGGATTTTGGCCCCCGAGTAGCATATCCTAAGTGTTTCTCTATATATAATGATATGGTTCCCTCAGTTATGGATTTCGAGATATTAGGTGGAATGTTACAGTCACAACGCTTGGTTAGGAAATGCTCGATGACGATAGTGATCGTATAGGATCACCAGAGGCTACCGATTTGACCTTCAAATAGATCTGGGTAGTGGCATCCTTGATGAGGAATGATTTGACCCTCTAGTAGAGATCAGTAGTGGCATCCTCAAAGACTATAAAGTTGACTATCCAGTAGATATAAGTAGTGGAATCCTTGATAACTACCAAGTGAAGCCTCCAGTAGAGCTGGGAAGTGGTGTCCTCAATGATTACTGAGTTGAACAACATGAAGAGATGGGTTGTGGCATCCTTAATGATTACCAAGTTGAACTTACAATAGATTTGGGAATTGGAGTCCTTGATGAATACTGATTTAACCCTCCAGTAGAGCCCTGTAGTGGAATCCTCGATGGTTACCGAATTAACCCTCCAGTACAGCTGGGAAGTTTCAACCTCAACGAGTACCGATTTGACGTTCTAGTAGAGCTGGGCAGTGGAGTCCTCAATGACTACCGAGTTAACCCGCCCCAGTAGTGCAGGGTAGTGGTGTACCCGATGAATACTGAGTTAAACCTCCAATAGAGCTTGGTATTGGCACCTTTTATTACTTAAAAGTGTATCCTTATAGGTGTACCAGGGCATGGGTCTTCTACTTCAATTTTTTGGCCCCTTGAATATGTGGCACAGTGACGAGGCATGACTTGACTCAGATGGTTACTTCGTGGTAGAAACGTGATTTTTTGGGCATCATTTATGGACATTTTAAAATGTTGGCTACTCTTATTCCTGGGCTGAGCTGTGAGATGGAGTTTCATGACCCAACCAAAGACGAGGCTCGATCTGTGACTACCCCAAGACCACCTCTATAGTCTAACAAGTGATGAAAAGCGTTGAAGGAACAACTAAACATGGGGAGGCCATTTCCTAAGTACCTATATGCACACACACAACCAACTCAATAAAAAAAGTGCAGAGGGAAAGAAATAAAAGATTCAACACTACTACACATGAACAAAAATGAATGGACCTCTAAACGGTATGAAGTATGATGGTTTAAACTGAAAAGAAAAGGGAAAAATACATGCCCACCCAAAAATATGTACCTAGATGACAAAACTGGAAAAGAGTAAACTATTGAGAGCCCATCCCCTGTATCACAGGCTATGACCACCATATGAGGTCCAAGCAGTCTGTATCTCTAAGATCCTATGAAGTCACGATTGACTTGTTTGCTGTCTAAAAAAGACACGACATGTGTTGGGAAAATCCCATACAGGGTGAATATATACATACCCAGTAGAACACCCTGAAAATGGAGTGGGAAGTAGTAAGAGATACAACTAAAGAGGAAAGTAGTAGATAGAACAATGTGCAGTAAAAGAGTACCTATCAACCTAACAAGATATTAAAACTAAACTTATATAAACACAAGGATCTCAAAATGGTGAGAATATGAATTTATTATCAATTTTTCTCTACCTATATTAGGATAGTTGACTCATCCAACCATGAGAATCTAGACACGAAAAGCTTGTTCCATATCTCACACGCCTTAGCCTCTCCTTGAATGAGAGTAACAAAAACCCAAGGAGTGGTTACTGAAGGTGGATATATATATATGCTCAGTCAAAGAATCCCAAACGAGAGAGTAAGGGGTGATCCATCTCATAGATCATCTTAAGAATAAGAGACACCAACATTTACAAGTTAAGTCCATCTATGATGCCCAGTACCTCATGAATCTTCCCAGGACACTCAATTCAAAGGGACTTAATCACCACAACTTAATACTATACACTTTGGTTGGCACTGATATGATCACACGGTTTTAAGTCACGTCACAATAATGCGACTTAGTGGGGGAAAGCATTCCTATTTCTCGTGAGTCCAAAGGTATGTCAAACCTCACCTCATTATTGTGTCACATAGTTGAGGGGTCACTAGTTTTAACAAAGGATCACATTCCATGGTATGTCATGAGGTTTTTTCTCTACTAGTCACTGAGGAATTCCACTACCCATACAAGTTTGAGAGTACCACTCAGGGATGTCACTAGGGAATGCCACTACCCAATCCTATAAGATGGTAAGCCTGGTGAGTCATCAGGGAAACACCACTACCCAGTCCAACTAGAGGGTTATGCTTGGAAGATATCATCGAGGAACACCACTACCCAGTCTAGCTGGAGGGTAAGATAAAAATTTCTAGGAACTCCATTGCCCAGTTCTACTGTTGGGTAACTCAAAAAGATCATTGGAGAACACCACTGCCCATCCGAGCTAGAAGGTAAGCCCGGTACTACTCAAGTTATTTTGTATGATTGATGCCAACATCGGGTGTCACCTTAGTGAATTTCAAACTTGGAACATTTCACATCATATCTCAAAAGTCTATTTCTAAGGATACATCACGTTATACATAGAAAAACACTCAAAATAGGCATCTCATGAGAAAAATTAGAGTTCAAATGAAGGAGATACGAACGTTTGAAGTTCTCTTAGAAGAGATCAAGTAGTACACATTGTGTGAGGGACCCACATGGAATGTGGTCCCTCTTCACTGCCCGGTCATGTCTTTGGTTGGTAAATAGGTCTCCTTTGTGTAGGGGTACACACCATGTAGGTGGACTACATGGTATCTCCCACCAATTCGGGGACCGGGTTGTGTTTGTTGGTTATTTCTCTGTACTCAGACCCCATGTACATGTACTTTGGTACATGGCACATGTAGTCCCACATGGAATATTATCTTTGTGGACAACCCAAGTTCGTGAACTTATACACATAATCCCCATCCATGTGATCCATGACACATATTGTCCAATTGGGGAAGGGGTAAATGGTGTGTAAGGGAGTACTACACACTATGTTACCCTTAAATTCTTCAAAACCCTAGCACCACCCCTGAGGGGTCTACACACCATTTGTTCTTCATCCTGCATGGCGTGTAGTTAGGATTTTTCTATAACTTACAAGTTTCCAAAGATCATTTCTCGTGCTTCAAATATTTTCAAACCTCTTCATATCCCATTGCAATTCCTTCTAAAATATTCATATCTAGCAATGAATCATGATTGTTATCCATTATTCACTAGAAATCAGCCATCATTCAACATGAGGGTTTTTTTATTTGTTACTCTCACACCCATCAATTAAACGTTTGATAATCTATATCCAAATCATTGGATTTAGAATTCTTTCATTGTGGTGATTCTAGATCTATGATCCACTTTAAGAATCATTGACTTTCCGTCGATCCATCCCAAATTCAGGCACCCTATTGAGCTTGCGATGCCTGGTAACTATCGAACTGAGAACCGTAGGAAGCCAATGGTGGATAACGCATAGAATGGGAGAATAAATTCCCCAATAAGAAAGGTTTTACAATCTTTGTCCAATAATTCTAGGCCAATCGATCAAGAACATGTGCTTTGGGTTAGAAATAACTGATAAAAAAGGAAGATAATCCAGTTTTGGACCATTTTCATAAACAAAGGGGCAAGGAGGGGTGAATATTGATGAATAATAATAAACCTACTCAATAATTTAATAAAAATGGTCAAAAAACCAATTGATGAGTCCTATATATTGTTTGGATCGATTGTCGGTGAAGAACATGTTCGCCAATGAGGGAAGAAGTTCCATTGTATTTGCAGCGCCATGATCAAATATGATCTGACATTCCTTCATTCTTCGAAGGAATACTACAAAGGGTGGATGAATCTCTTGTCGGTATAATTAAATAATTGTGCATTCAACCTTGGAAAAATCCCTCTAATAACCTATTTATAATTTTTTAATTAGGAAAAAAAGGAATTAAATTTATGATTTAATTAATTAATTAAATCACTTAAATGCACCTCCAATGAGTGTGGGGTCCAAACGTCCCATACCAACTCATTTTATGTCACACATAAGGAAAAAAATTAATTTCGGACCCAACCATGGTCTCAGAATTCAGATCTGATCAGCATTTTGAGAGTTATCCCATTTTATTGAATTTTCCATGCATGTGAAATATAAAATATAAATAATATTTTTTATAAAATTAATTTCAGGTACATTGAGTCTTGGAATCGCTTGCTATCTCAGTACCTAGATCTATAAATATATTTAAAATATTTTAATGTCTTACAAGGTAAAAATGGAGTCTCTACATCATTCCCTTGTTCAATCTTTTCATCCCTGAAAGGAAAAAACTAATAAAACAACTCAGGATACTAAGCATGCATCTGGATCTTCCACTCCCAGGAACTCTCTTTCACATTTCCATGATGTCACAACACATGAACCAAAGGTATAGTCCATCCTCACAAGGTTCTCTCTTGTGGATCCTCGATCTCCATCAGGTTCTCTATAAAGGTGGATCCATCCTTGATGTCCAGATCACCCTGGTCAATAACATGCATAGGTTCATGAATGTATTTCCTTAGTTGTGACACATGGAAGAAGTCATGTACCCACTCTAGCTTTGGGGGTAAGGTGAGGTAGTAGGAAACCTCTCCAATACACTGTATGATCTAAAATATCCCGATGAACCTTGGGGATATCTTGCGTCCCAGGTCAAACATCCACATTTTACGTCATGGGGAGACTCACAAGAAAACACGGTCTCCATACTCTAACTCCAAGGGCTTATGACGGTGACATGTGTAGGATTTATGTCTACTATGGTCCATATTCATCCATTCATGGATGAACTATGCTTTCTCTATTTTCAAATGCACCAACTATGGGACCACAAGAGATGACTCTCTAATATTCGTCCAACAGAAGAGTGGCCTATAGGGTATCCCATATAGGGCCTCAAAAGGTTCCATACCGATGGTAGAGTGGTATCTGTTGTTGTATGAAAACTCTACTAAGGGCATGTGATCCCCCCATCTCTGACCAAAATCCAACGGGCAATCCCTTAGCATATCCTCTGGCACCTAGATAGTGTTCTTGGTCTTCCCATCGGTCTCAGGGTGAAAGGTTCTACTCATATGAAATTGGGTCCCAGATTACTTCCACATGAATCTCCACAATCATTACATAAACTGTGCATCACGATTGGTGAAAATCATCGTCAAGGGTACCTCATGAAGGAATATGATCTCTCGTATGTACAACTTCACCAAACTCTCCACAAAACTATTCTCCCTGATGGCAAGGAAGTGTGCCGACTTTGTGAGTCATTCCACTATCACCCATAAGGTGTCATGTCCCTTCATTGTGCATGGAATATCTGTGATTAATTCAATGGATATGTCGTCCCATTTCCACTTTGGGATCTCAAGGGGCTACAACAGACCTGGTGGAACTTGGTGCTCAGCTTTCACCTACTGATAGGTGAGGATCCATGAGATAAAATCATCTACCCTTCATCTCATGTCGGACCACCAAAACTACTACTGAAGATCTTTGTACATCTTCCTCACACTATGATGTATAGCTGAGGGGGAAGTATGGAACTCCTGCATCACCTCTTCCTGCAATGCAACTAGAACCACAGTTCACCCTTGGAACAAGATTTCATGATTAATTACTTCATAATATCCGTATAGGGAATCACCTATGGATATATGATCATGAAGAACCTCATAGTAAATGTCTCCTAGCTGGGACTCTCTCACTCACTCAAGGAATGAAGGATTCAACACCATCAATTAAAGAAAATTTGTGCCTTCCTGCTCCACCAGGGATAGCTGTAGAGAAGTTAACTACTTCAAACCTTCCTTTAAAAGGTAATCCTAGGAATTTCTACTAAGTTAATATACTACAACATTTATTTTCCCATGAGTATAGACTATCTTGAAGTCATAGTCCTGTAGTAACTCTAACCAACTTCGTTGTCTCAGTTTCAGATCTCTCTGAGTGAAGACATACCTGAGACTTTGGTGGTCTGAGTATACCACAAAGAGCTCTCCCAGAAGGTAGAGTCTCTATATCCTCAAAGAAAATACTACCACTGCTAGCTCTAGGTCATGAGTCACGTAGTTCTTCTCATGGGGTCTCAAATACTTCAACCCATATGCAATGACTATCTATCATTGCATCAACACACAACTGTGCCCATCTCTTGAGGCATTGAAATACACTACAAACACAATGCCTTCCTATGGTAGTCTCAATACTGGAGAACTTTTCAGCCTCTCTCTCAAGTACTCAAAGGACTTTTGGCACCATTCAGACTAGGTAAACGGATTTCCCTTCTATTTTAGGGAATTAAAATGGGATTTAATTCTAGGGAAGTCTTCCACAAATCTCTTATAGTACCCTACCAAACCAAGAAAGGTCTGCCCCTCTAACACATTCTTGGGTGGATCCTAAGAAATAACTATGCTGATCTTTTCTAGATCTAGGGATAAACCTTTTTCATAAATGACTTTCCCCAAAAAGTGAACCTCCTATATCTAGAACAGACATTTTTTAGAGCTTTCCATAAATCTGGTGCTCCTGAAGTAAATCAAGAACTATCCTCAAGTGCTCTGTATGATCCTCCTATGTTGTAGAGTAAATGAGTATGTCATCGATGAAGACAATAAAAAATGTGTTCAAGTATAGTTGGAAGATCTGGTTCATCAAAGCCATAAAGATGATAAGGGCATTTATCACACCATAGGGAATCACTAGGAATTTATAGCATCTGTAGTGACACCCGAAAGAAAAATTTGATATATCAGTATCATGAACCTCCAAATGGTGGTATCCATACTAGAGATCGATCTTGGAGAACCATCTCACACCTCAAAACAAATAAAATATGTTGTTGATTCTTGTCAAGGGGTACTTGTTCTTTATCATGGCCTAGTTTAGGCAATGATAGTCCATGCAAAGTCGCAAACTCTCATCTGCCTTTTTCATAAACATAACTAGGGTTTCCTAGGGGGACACACTGGGTCTGAAAAAACCTTTCTCATGAATATCCTACAACAGAAACCATATCTCACTAAGTTCAGAAGGATCCATCCAATATGTTGTAGAATATAGTGAGGCAGTATCTGGTTGTAAGTCTATGAAAAACTCTATCTCCCACCTCAGAGATATCCCCAGAATTTCTTCAGGGAATACATCTATATAGTCCTCCACAACTATAGGGACCTAGATTCTTCAATAATCTAATACACCAAGGGTTACACTTGTAACTAATGGTTAATATACTACACCATCTTTCTCAAAGCACCAGATTGTCCTGCTACATGGTCTCTCTCATAAAATAAGGATAAAATTGTCCCATCAGCATGTAGGCATCTAACTAGCCTATGGTGATAGTAAATCTAAAGTCAAACCATGTAAATCCAATCCATTCTTCAGATGAATACACAGGGTTTCATTGTGATGACCAAAAGGTCCCACGTGAACCTCTCTCTTCTAAGTGATAGCTTGCACTACTGGTAAATAAAAGATATAGAGGAAGTGTTCCCTATAGAAACCTCAAGACAAAGATGTTGTGATATAATCTATATTGCGAGATCTAACTCCTACACCATGAGTCTAGATATAAAAGAATTACTGGAACCTATGTCTACTAATACAGAGGCAAGAGTGGAATAAACCCATATCATACCTCGAATCATCTCGTGCATCGTAAGATAATAAATTCCCAAAGATTTCAGATGTCAGCAGCCCCGACCACTAGCTCCTTGAGCCTAACGTAGGACACCTGGTAGTGGTGGTGGTGGGAGGACATCATAGCTCCATACCACATGTGCAGCTCCTCCTACTCCTCTGAAAAATTTGCTTCTCTTCAGACCCCCTTATCCCCACCTTGGAGATCCCTGATCACGGTGTTGTCTCCATTGTGGTTGTCCATCAGTTACCTTCCTGGTATTTTCGGAATATCTAGTCAGAAAATCTCATGACATCTAACCACACCCATCATAATAATAGAATTGTTCCTCCCTAGGCTTCCCTGGTACTTTGTGCTTCCCCTACACTATATGACCATGTCCCTGAGCCTACTCAGGGAAGGGTCTCCTATTCCAAGATCTCTAGCTCATACCATTGTTGTAGATGACTCAGACCTGTCATGCCCACTACTAGCTCTAGCTATCTGGAATCCCTCTGATAGAAATCTCTTTTTCACAAGTTCTCTATCCAGCACCCCGACATAGGTGATAATGAAAAAGGGTGCTATACTGGATTGGATATCACTATAGATCCCCTGCTCAAACTTCTATGCTCAAAATTAACCATTTATGATCTTGTCAAGAGAGTAGCATGTAAGTTCTATGGACCTATCTGTGTAATATTCCATTTTCATCCCTCCCAACTAAAGCTCTATAAGCTTATGAATCTAAGTGGAGTGTAAGAAAGAGGGGTAGTAGTCCTCACCAAATAATTACTGGAATTCATCCCACAAGAGTATCAACTCATCGTGCATCTGGGTAATCGGGCCCTACCAATTCCTAGCTTCTCCATGGAAAATACCAGCTCTCAAAGCCATCATTTGATCCATCAGTGTCTAGATAAGATTAAAGATATGGACTATAAAATCTTGTAAAACCTTAACTTACTGTGGATATAGCTTGCCATGGAACCTCAGTGGTCTCTATCATTAGAACTCACAGATTTTTCTCATCTTTCACACATCCCCAGCCTACTCTATTCAGATTATCTGCTACTCAATAGGTGGAGGTGCTACTACCTACCCACCTAGAGGAAAGGAATCGTGATATTGACCCTAAACTGAGGCCTCATTACTCATAGGGTCATCATCATGAACTGGAGTTGGTATCCTGGTTAGCTATCATTGCAGAGGTATCCTAAAAGTTATCAAGGAGTATCATGGTTAGATGAACATATATATATATAATGGATATTTGACTCAAGATAGAAATTCAAAGACTCAATCCTATATAATGCATGTAACATTGATCCCTACAACAAATGTCTCAGCATGTGGAGTCGATAAGCAGGTAGTCAGGGTCCTAGTGAATGAATATGTCGGTTGTCGCACCATCACTGGACTCCCTAGCCTGAGAGACACACTTGAGAAACTTTTACACTATTTTCCTAAACCCAACCAATCATCTTAAGGGGAAAATGTCTAAATAACATCCCAAGGGATGAATTTTCTTTGATACCAACCTATCACGACCCGACCCAAGCTAGGGATCGAGTCATGACTATCCCAAGCCCGCCACTATAGGCCATGGGGTGGCAACAAGCACTGAAAGCACAACTATACTTAAGGAGTCATTTTCCTAAGTACCTGTATGCGCACATACATCCAACTCAATGCAAAAAGTGTAGAGGAAAATAAATAAAATATGCAACACTAATATACATGAACAAAAAATGCACGGGCCTCTAAACAGTATGAAGTATGTAGTGTAAACTGAAAAGAAAAGGAAAAAATACATGCCCACCCAAAAATATTTCCCAACCTAAAAAAATAGGAAAAGAGTAAATAATTGAGATCCCAGCCCTTATATCCCAATCTATGACCATCGTACTTGGTCCTGTTAGTCTGCATACCTAATCTCCTCTGAATTCATGATTGAACTTTCTACCATCTACAAAACATACAACATGTGTCAGGAAAATCCAATTCATGAGTGAGTGTATATATACCCATTAGAACACCCTGAAAAGGGAGGCGGTAGTAAGAGATATAGCTTAAGTAGAAAGCAGTAGATAGAACAAGCTACAGTAAAGGAGTATAGATAAACACAACAATAGAGTGAAAGTAAACTTATCCAAACACAAGGAGCTCAAGGAGGTGATAATAAGGACTTCTCATTGAGTATTTTCTACTTATAGTAGTAGAGTAGACTCATCCAACCATTATAATATAGACACAGAAAGCACTTGGCATACCCCATGCGTATTTGCCTCTCATGGAAGAAGAGTAACCAAAACCCATGGAGTGGGTACTGAAGTAGGATATATATGTATGATCAATCAAATAAGACCAAACAAGATAATAAGAGTATCTCCATATCATAGCTCAACCCAAGAAGAAGATTCGCCAAAAATTCCTAGGTATGTCCATCCATGATGCCTAGAACCTCATACATCTACTTGGGATAGTAAAGTGAAAGGGACTCAATCACCACACCTTGATACTATCTTCTTTGGGTGGAACTGACTCGCTTTCATGGTTTTAAGTCATGTCACAATAATTCATCATTGTGGGGAAAGTGTCCCTCTTTCTCATGAGTCTAAAGGTATGTTAAACCACACCTCATAACTATGCCTCATAGTCTATGGGTCACCAATTTTAGGAAATGATCTCATGCCCTAGTATGTTAGGAGGGTCCTTCTCTAGTAGTCATCAAGGAATTCCACTACCCATCCCAGTTGGAGGGTACCACTTAGGGAGTTCATTAAGGAACTAAACTTTCCAGTCCTACTAGAGGGTTAGATCATTGAGTCATTAGGGAAACTCCACTACCCATCCCAACTGGAGCGTTATTCCTTCAACATATCATTGGGGAACGCCACTACCTATCCCAGATGGAGCTTAATCCTAGAGCATTGGGGAACTCCACTTATTAGTCCTAATAGAGGGTAACTCGGAAAGGTCATCAGGGAATAACACTGCCTAACCCAGCTAGAGGGTAAGCCTGATACTTCTCTGGGGATTATATATGATTATTACAGTCATCGAGTTCCACCTTAGTGCATGTCAAACCTATAAAATTTCATATCATATCTCAAAATTTTCTTCTGACAAAACCATCAAGTTCTATGAATAAAAACACTTAGGATAGGAATCTTGTGGGCCAAAATATGAGTTCAAAAGAAGGAGATACGGATGTTCGAAGATCGCTCGGAAGAGATCAAGTAGTAAACGACATGTGATGGGACGCACATGGCGTGTAGTCTATCTTCACTACATGGATGTGTCTCTGGTCATCACATGGTTCCCATACATGTATGGGTACACACCATATAGGTGGACTACATGGTGTGTCCCACCTATCTAGGGATCGGGCCATGTCTGCTAGCCGTTTTCATGTACTCAAACACTGTGTCTGTGTACTTTGTTACACAACATATAGGCCCACACTAAATATTGTTTGTGTGTCCAACCTGGGTCCATCTACTTCTACGCGGACTCCCTATCCGTGTGACCCATCACAAAAAGTTTCCAACTGGGGAAGGGGTAAACTATGTGTACGGGAGTAATACACATCGTGTTACCCTTAAATTATTCAAAACCCTAGAGCCACTACTGATGGGGCTACACACCGTTTGTTCTTCATCCTACATGGTGTGTAGTAAATATTTTTCCAAAACTTTTAAGTTTCTATGGATCTTTTCTTGTGATTCTAAACTGGTCAAACTACTTCAGATCCCATTGTGATTTCTTCAGAAATCTTCAGATCTAGCAAGGAATCACACTCGGTGGCCATTATTTGCTGGAAATCAGCCATCACACTTCATGTGGGTTTCATTCTTCATTCTTCTAACACCCATCCATTAAAATCCTAATAATCCATCTCCAAATCATCAGATTTAGAATCCTTTCATTGTAACGATTCTAGACTTATGCTCCGCTTGAAGAATTGTTGATGTTACATCAATCCACCACAAATCTGGGCACCTTATTGAGCTAGGGACGCATAGAAACTATTGAACTGGAAACTATGGGGTCCCAACAGTAAAGGAAACAAATAATGGGAGAAGAAATGAACTAATAAAAAGGTTTTATGATCATTGGCCAAGTGTTCTTGGACAATCAGTTAAGAACATGCACTTTGGGTTAGAAATAACTGATAAACAAAGAAAATAATCCAGTTTCAAACCATTTTTATAAAAAAGGGTGTATGTAGGGTTGCAAATTGATGAATAATAATAAAACTACTCAATAATTTAATAAAAAGTATGAAAACACCAATTGATGAGACATGCCTCTTGTTTTCATTGATCACTAGTGAAGAACTCATTCGCCAATGATGGAGGAGGATTCATTGAATTCATCACACCTTGGTTTGATCGGATCTAATGTTCTGTTGTTATTTTAAGTAATTCTCTAGAGGGAGGATTAATATATCACTGGAGGAATTTAGGAATTGTGAGGCCAAACTAGGAAAAATCCCTATAATGACCTATTTATAAGCTTTTAATTAGGTCAAAATGGAATTTAATTTATGATTTAATTAATTAAATAAATCACTTAAATTCACCACCAATGAGAGAGAGGTCTGAACGTCCCATGCCGACTCATTTTATTTCGCGCCTAGGGAAAACTCCATATTCTAGATCAAACCATGGTCTCATAATTCCGATCTTGTCAAATATTTTAGATTTATCCCATTTTATTTAATTAACCATGTGCACAATATAAAATATATTTAATACTTTTATAAAATTAATTCAGGGAACACTGGGCCTTGGAATTGCACGTCGTCTAAGCTCCTATATTTGTAAATATATTTAAAAACATTTCAAACTCTTATAAGGAAAAAATCAGGTCTCTATATGGAGATCCCATTACTCTCTCATTTTCTATTATTTAGATTAAGCATATATATTCTTTTGTATCCACAACTTGCATCTAGTTACTCTCTTTCCATGAGAGGCAAAGATGTGTAGGTATGCCATGTGATTTTTGTGATTATCTTATCATGGTTGGATGAGTCTACTCTCTTGCTATAGGTGGTGAATTCTTTATGTGTAGTTCATCTACTCACCATGTTGAGCCCCTTATTCTTGGATAGGGTTTCACTCACTCTTGGTTTGGTTGATATTTTCTATTTAGATATATCTTGCGTCTACTATCTTTTTTCCTATGGTATCTCTTATTTCTCCTCCTTCATCTTTAGGGGAATCCTATTGGGTATCTATATGCTCACCCCTACATGGGATTTTCCTGCACATTTCGTGTCTTATGCAGGTGACAGATAGGTCAAATATAACTTTATAGGATCTTAGGGATACCTGGTACGTTGGACCGTGTTTGGTGGTCACATATTGGGATTTAGGATTTTATCTCTCTCAATAGTTTTTTTCAATTTTTTTTAGTTTGGGACGTATTTTGTTTGGGCATATATTTTTTCCTTTTACTTTTCATTTTACACCATCGTAATCTTATACTATCTAGAGGTTTTTCATACATGGTTTTTCCCTTAGAATTTATACTTCTTTTACTTTTACTCCCTATGAACTTATGCATCAATATGGTTGTGTGTATTCATACAGGTATATAGGAAAAGTCATCACCATGTAATATATTCCTTCGACGCCGGTCTCCACCCCTATCCTATAGAGTTGGGATTTGTGTAGTTGTGGATTTCACCCCGTCTTGGGTCGGGTCATGATAAATTGGTATCAAGGAAAGTTCATTCCTTGGGAAATTATTTGGAATATTCCCTTTATGAGGATTTGGTTGGGTTTAGGGAAATCGTGTTAGAGTGTCTTGAGTGTGGCTCTAAAGCTAGGGAGTCTAGTGATGGTGTGGGAAGCTGACGTATCCATTAACCAGGACCTTTACTACCTACATGTCGACTCATCATACCAAAACATTTTTTTAGGGATCAATGGTGCATGCATCATATAGGACTGAGTCTTTGACTTTACTTCTTGATACATCTCCCCATTGTTGTTATATATATATATATATTCATCTAATCATGGTAAATCTTAATGAATCTCAAGATTCATCCATGAAGACATCCATCCAGGATACCATATCCTGATTGTAGCGAAGATTTGATGAGTAAATAGGACTCAGTTCAGGGTCCATCTCGTGACCCCCTTCATCTAGGGGGGTTAGGTAGCAACACCTCCATCTATCGAGTAGTAGATCGTTCCATAAGAGTAGGATAAGGATTCATGCAGGATTAGTGCACTCTGTGAGTTCTAATTCTAGAGGCCGCTGAGGTTTTACTGTGAGCCATACCCTTAGGTAGAAGAGGATTGGCTATAGACAGTGGTCTGTATCTTTAGGTTTTTTAGACCCTAACGGGTCATGTGGGTTCACTGGTAGCTTGACTTTTCCACAGAGTACATAGAATTTGGTGTAACCCTATTATGAAGATGAATGATGAGTCGACACTCTCACAGACCGAACTCCGGTAGTTGTTCGATGAGGATTACTACCCCACCTGTTTGAACTCAGTTTAGATCCATGAGCTACTGTAGATACAACAAGTAGGGATGAAGGTGGATGAGTATGCAACGAGGTTCATAGACCTTATGTGGTACTCTCTTGACATGATCTGGGATGGATACTTCCAAGCATGGAATTTTGATTTGGAACACTACAGAGAGATATGTGCTAGTGTGGTTCCCTTGTGCATCCCCACCTATGTCAGGGTACTGTAGTGAGCACTAGTGATAGGGATATTTCTATCATAGGTATTCCAGATATCTAGATCTTGTAGTAGGCCCCATAGAGATGAGTCATCTTCAGCTGCTAGAAAATGTCAGACACCAAGATCATGGCATAGGAGGCCTCCCCATGAGTAGACTCAGGCATGTGTTTAACAGCAGAACAAAGGGATAGGGAATCCCAAAGAGGGTAGGATATTTTTTCATAAAGGTAAGGGTCAAATTGTGTGAGACTGCTTGACCAGAAGTGCTGAGAAACATATATAGATAGTTGATGGACTACAGTGTCAGAGGAAGTACTATGATGAGGGATCTCCCAGGCAGGAGAAGGGTGGTCCCCAGGGAGGCAGAGCTGGTAGAAGGGCAGGGGTAGATATAGGTTCTATGTGATTCTATAATATCCTTCCACCACTACCACCAGGTGTCCCATATCAAGATTAGGGAGCTAGCAGTTGGGGCCACGAACAACTGCAATATTTGGAGGTTTCTTATCCTGAATGCATGAGATGATCAGAGGTACTATTTTTGTTCTTTATACTCTTTATTTAGTATTATAAGACTCAGGTTTCAATGATTCATTTATCTCTATACACTTGGTGTGAGATTTGGATCTCCAAATTGAGGAGCTAGCCCAATAACTTCATCTTGAGGTTCCTACAGGGAATGCTTCTTCTGTATCTTTTATCTGTTGGTAGTGTGAGATACTGCTTGGTGGAGAGTGGTTCATGTGGTATCTTTTGTTCATAATGATGGAACCCTATGATGTCATATTGGGTATGGATTAGTTATCCATGTTCTGATCCCAGATCGACTATCACCATAGATAATTCAGATGCCTATGCACTTATGGGATGATATTCTTCTTTTTTGGAAAGAGGTATCTCATGGTAGGGAAAGTGGGTTCTATAAGAAGGTGGGTGCAGCACATTATGCATCATTTGGTGAGTATATCTCTTGGTGAAGAAGGATCTTCAAAAATTAGGTACCTTCAGTTATGGAGGCCTATATGGATGTCTTCCCCCAAGGACATTTTGGGACTACCACTGAGGTGTTTGTTGGAGTTTTATATCAACATGCATATCGGGACCTCTCTGATATCTTTTACAACATATCAAATGGCCTCGTTAAAGCTCCAAGATTAGTAGATATAGTTATAGGACCTTCAATAGAAGGGTTTCATCAAACCCAGTGTGTCCCCCTAGGAAACACCAATGTTGTTCATGAAAATAGTGGATGGGAGACTACCACTTTTCATGGAGTATTGTTGCCTAATCCATGCCACAATAAATAACCATTACCCCTTTCCAAGTATAGATGGCCTCTTTGACCAATTTCAAGGAATGATATGGTTCTCAAAGATCAATCTCATGTCTTCTTACCACCAATTGAGGGTTTTCGAGGTAGATATTCCAAATTTTTCTTTCCAAAGTTGTTATGAACACTATGAGTTCCTAGTGATGCCCTTTGGTGTAACGAATTCCCTTCCGTATTTATGGATTTGATGAACTAGGTTATCTGGCTGTACTTGGACCAGTTTTTGGTTGTCTTCATTGACAACATAAACATATACTCTTCATCATAGGAGGAGCATGAAGATCACTTTATGATGGTTCTAGATTTTCTTCGATAGTATTATCTTTATGAAAATATCTTGACAGTATATTCTAGAATCACGAGGTTAACTTTCTTGGGCATGTCATTTTTAGCATAGTTTAGTTGTGGAATCAGTAAATATCAATACAATTCTATCTTGGGATCCACCCAAGAGCATTTCGGAGGTGTTGAGATTTTTTGGTTTGGCAGGGTACTGCAGGAGATTCATGGAAAACTTCTCTACAATTGTATCCCCTTTGACTGACCTCATTCGAAAAGGGAAACTATTTACCTAGTCTGAGTAGGGATATATGGCCATTTAGGAGTTGAGGTTGAGGCTAATGAGTACTCTAATGTTGAAACTACCATAGGAGGAAGTGGAGTATGTAGTGTATTACGATGCCTTAGAATATGGTCTTGGCTACATGTTGATGCAGCGACATGCAATTATCGCATACAGGTTGAGAAAGTTGAGACCCCCCAAGAAGAAATAAAAAACTCATGGCTTAGAGATAGAATTAGTAGTCTTCACCCTAATGATGTGGAGGAACTGCCTTATTGGGGAGAAATTTGTGGTTTACTCAGATCATCAGATCCTCGGGTACATCTTCATGCAGAGAGACTTGAACCTAATATAGCGGCTCTAGTTTGATTTTCTGTAGGACTCTGAGTTATATATAATATATAATCCAGAGAAGTAAAATGTAGTAGTAGACTCCATGAGTAAAAATTCCTTGGAATGCTTGGTATGGGAGGATTTGGAGTAGTTGGGCTCCTTGTAGCTAACCCTGGTGGAGAAGTAGGGTATAACTTTTCTGCATTCAATGGTGTTGAATCCTCCACTCCTCGAGTGTGTGAGAGAGTCCCAGCTAGGAGACATTGATTGTGAGGTCTTACATGATCAAATATCTACAGGAAACTCACCATATGGATATTATATAGGATGGAATCACATTATATTTTTTCAGGGAGAGATGTTGGTTCCAGTCACAATGCAGGAGGAGGTGATGCGAGAGTTCTACACTTCTCCCCTAGTTTTACATCCCAGTGTAGGGAAGATGTAAAGAGACCTTCAGCAGTAATTTTTGTAGTTTGGAATGAGATGGAGCATAACGGAGTTCATCACTTGGTGCCTCACCTATCAATAGGTGAAGGCTGATCACCATGTTCTGGCAGGTTTTTTGCATCCCCTTGATATCCCGAAGTGGAAATGGTATGGGATATCAAAAAACATTGTGATAGGGAATCCACACACATTGAAGGGCCATGATTCCATCTTGGTGATAGTTGATCAACTCAAAAATTTGACCAACTTTATTTCTATAAGGAAGTAGAGTTCAATTGAGAGTTTTAGATAGTTGTATATATGTTATATTTTTCAACTTCATGGGGTTCCCTCAATGATTATCTTTGATAATGATGCATGGTTTACATCACAATTGTAGAGAGGCATGCAGGAGGAATTTAGGACCCAAATGAGGATGAGTACATCCTCTTACCCTCAGACCGATGGGCAGACCAAGCACACTATCCAGGTGTTGAAAGATATGTTAAGGGATTGTGTGTAAGACTTTTTCTGGAGTTGTGAGGATCACTTTACCTTAGTAGAGTTTTCATACAACAACATCTACCACTCTACCATCGGCATGGTATTTTTTGAGGCCATGTATGGGAGAACCTGTAGGTCACCCTTGGGCTAGACCATGATTATAGAAACGTGTCTTGTGGGCCTAGAGATGGTTTAGGTGACTATGGTTAATTTTGATTCATCCAAGAGAAAATGAGGACGAGATAGGGCAGACAAAAATCTTACGCAGATCACTATCGTAGGCCCTTAGAGTTCGAGTAGGGAGACCATGTTTTTTTAGAGTCTCCCCACGATGAGGATTGTGGAGTTTTAGTTAGGGAGAATGATATTCTCATGATTCATCAGGTCATTCATGATCATGTGGAAGGTTAGTGAGGTTGTTTACCACCTCACCATACCCCCACAACTGGAGTGGGAGCACAACATCTTCCAAGTGTCACAGCTGTGGAGATGCATTCATGATCCCTTGCACATCATCGACTTGGGAAAGATGGACATCAAGGATGGAGAAACCTTTTAAGAGCACCATATGATGATTAAGGATCGATAAGAGAGGAACCTATGTGGATGGACCATCCCCTTGTTCCATGTGTTATGGTAGCATGGGAATGTGCAGGAGAGTTCCTGGGAGTAACAGAGCCAAGTGTGGGCTTAGTATCCTGAGTTGTTCAGCTTTTATTTTCAAGGATGAAAATCTTGAAGGATGGAATGATATAGAGACCAGATTTTTCATTATAAGATTTTTAAATATTTCTATATATTTCCAAATCTAGGAGCTGAGACGGTGTGGGATTTCGAGGCCCGGTGTGATAAGAATTTATTTTATAAAAATATTAAATATATTTTATATTGAACATGTGAAAATTTTTAAATAAATTGTATAACTCTTAAATGGAATCTTGGATAAAAAATATAAAACCATAATTGAGTCTATAATGCAGTTCTTACCCTAGGAACAACCTAAAATTGGTCATCACTAGGCATTAGAACTCCTCAATATTAGGTGGTACGTTCAGTGAAATATGTAATTAATTATTTCATTTTAATGTAGTGAAATGTTCTATAAGAATACTACCTTGTATAATTATTCAGTGTTAGCCACATAATCCCTAAGATAATTCCAAATCTCCCCCTTCCTCCTTCATTGGTGAATCACCTTTGATAGCGATGAAATACCGGATCAGAGCATATCAGGATGCATTGAACGCAACGACATCCATAAATCATTGGTGAGTACATTCTTTGACAAATAATGATCTAATATTCAGGTAGGACTCATCAATTTTTGTTCTACCATATTTAATTAAATTTATTGAGCATATCAATCTCTTCTATTGATATGTGCCAATTGTGGTCTAATAATGCACCTACGTACCAGATTAAATTGGTTTTTGATTCTTAATCTAAATATGGTATCACTATTCTTGATTTTTGGCACAGAATTCTTGGTCAATTATGGTTAAACATTTTTTATGGTGAATTTTCCCCTTTTTTCTTCACGTTCTTCACTGGTTGGATCCCATAGCCCCGGTTTGACATTGTTAAGTAGTATCGAGCCTGATCGGACCCCTAGAACCATGAAGGATCCAAAAATAAGGATTGTATCGATTAAATGATGTCATGTTTGGGATATTTTTGAGGCATAGATGATCATTTCAATGGTTTAATATCAAGAAATGAAATGTGGAATCATTGGCAATGTACGTGATTAACAGAAAAACCCCTGATGGACCATAAGATCCAATTTTCAGTGAATAATGACCAGAAACCATGATGCTAGGATATATCCACTATTTTAGGATGGAGATAGGGCCAAATCTTAAGTAGCGAGGCTTGATTCGAGGTGTGGATCACAGATCTGGAATTTTAGAGAAAACCTGACTACATGTCATGTACAAGGATGAACATATGGTGTATATCCCCCTATGTGTGGTGACTGGGGTTTTAGGAAATCAAAAGGATGGAATGGTGTGTATCCCTCCTACACACCTTGTACCCCTTCCCGGGATGAGAAACCTATGTGGTGGATCACATGGGTGAGATCCCATGTGGATATACATGGTCGTGTACAAGGTCATATACCTGAGTACATGGACACGGCCAGGTCACACGAGCAGCACCTCCTATGAGGCTGCATGTTGTGTACTAAAGTTCATGGACATAGGGTCATGTACATGGGCATGGCTAGAATAACATGGCCTATTCCCAGATACATAGGACATTCTGTGTAGTCTATCTACACACTGTGTACTCCTACATGGCTTGGAAGTAATTTTTTGTCCAAGGACATGGCCAAGCGGTGGAGCAGGACCACATGTAGTGTGGGTCCGCTCACACATCGTGTACCCCTTGGTATATTTTGCGTAAAATTCAAGGTTATTTATCTCCTTCATTTAAACATGTATTTCTTCTTGTGAGTATCCTATCATGAGTTTTTTTATCCATATAATGTGATAGTGCCACTGGTTTTAGCTTTCAAGATATGATGTGGAATGTTCTGGGCACGACGCTTGGTTAGGAAATGCTCGATGACAGCGGTTATAGCGTATGATCACCAGAGGCTACTGAGTTGACCCTACATTAGAGCTAAAAAGTGGCATCCTCAAAGACTACCAATTTGATCCTACAGTAGATCTAAGTAGTGTCATCCTTGATGACTACCTATTTGAGCCTCCATTATACTTGGGTAGTGTCATCCTCGATGATTACTGATTCGACCCTCCAGTAGAGCTAGGCATTGTCATCCTTGATTACTACCAATTTTACTCTCCAGTAGAGCTAGGTAGTGGCATCCTTGATAATTACCGATTTGAACCTCTATTAGATCTAGGAAGTTGTGTCCTCAACTACTACCAAGTTGACCCTCCAGTAGAGTTAGGCATTGGTGTCCTCAGTGATTAATGAGTTGACCCTTCAGTAGAGCTAGGTAGTGGCATCCTTGATGATTACTGAGTTGACCCTCTAGTAAATCTGGGCAATGGCATCCTTGATGACTACTAAGTTGAACCCCCCCCCCCCCCAGTAGAGCTAGGTAGTGGAATCCTTGATGACTACCTATTTAATACTCCAGTAGATCTAGTAGTGGCATCCTCATTGATTTTAGAGTGGATCCCTCCTAGTGTACCAAGGCATGGGTCCTCTAATTCTATTTTGTGTCCCCTCAACTATGTGACATAGTGAAGAGGGGTGACTTGACTTGGAAGGTTACTTCTGGGTAGATGTGTGAGATTTTGGTAATCATTGATGGACTTTAGGAACTATTAGATACTATTCTTCATGGGATAATCTATGACATAGAGATCCCCTTTCTCTCTCATTTGGAATTCTTTTTACTGAGCATATATATATTCTTCTATGCCCACACCTTGGAATTGGTTACTCTCTTTCCATGAGAGGAAAATATGTGCGGGGTATGCCAAATGATTTTTGTGTTTATATTTTCATAGTTAGATGAGTCTAATCTCCAAATATAGGTGGTGAAGACTCAACGTGTAGTTCATCTACTCACCATGTTGATCCCCTTGTGCTTGGACAATTTTACTTTGACTATTGGTTGGGTTGAGCTATTCTCTTTGATTGTATCTTTCATCTATTGTCTTTCTTTCTTATTGTATCTCTTACTGATACCCCTTCAGCTTTTGGGTAATCCAACTAGGTATGTATATACTCACCCCTGAATGGGATTCTCCTACATGTGTTGTGTCTTATGTAAGAAACAGATAGGTCGATGGTGACATCAGAGGAGCTTAGGGATACATGGTACTTTGGACCACATATGGTGGTTTCAACTTGGGATTCAGAACCCAAGATCTCTCGACAATTTTATTTTCTATTTTAATCAAGTTGGGATATATTTCTAGTTGGGCGAGTATTTTTTCCTTTACTTTTTATTTTACACTACAGTACTCATATACTTTCTAGAGGTTTTTCAAGCATGGTTGTTCCCTTATCATTTTTGTTTTTTTCTTTTACTCCATCTACACTTCTTCATCGATATGGATGTGTGTGTACATATAGGTACTTATTAAAAGGACTCCATGTGTTAGATATTCCTTTGTTGTTGGTTTCCACCCCCTAACCTATGGAGGCGGGCCTGGGGTAGTTACAAGTTGAGCCACATCTTGGGTCAGTTCATGACACTAACACTATCCTTTATCATATTAGATAAGTGTATTTCTTCCATTTCCATTAAATTATTTAATATATAACCACTTGGTTCCATGTTTCTTTGATTTTGACCCTTTTAATAATTATATAAAAGATAACGTAAAAAAATGTCACTTTATTTTTTTTATAACAATAATATTTTTTGATGGGGATAAAAACAACTTATGTTTAGTTATAAAAATTAAGTTTAAAGATAAGTGATTTTTTTATCATGGTAATTTATTTATAATTTTTAGTAATGAAATAATTACCTTAAATTTTTATGCAACACATACACAATATTTATTAAACTAATAGAAAAATAAAATAAATTATTTTATAAATATTAAAAGTAATATAAATTGAATGAATTATTATATTCCATAAATTTCTAGATAAATAAAATAATTTATTGATGTGTGAAATAATTACATTCTAATTCCATTACTGTCATGTTGTCTTCATCAAAGTCAAATTAAATGAATATCTCTAAAATTGAGACTAATGATATTTTATAATAAATAATATTTTATTAAATGATTTAAAATTCATAAAAAATATATATTTAGAAAATTTATTGGAATATTGTTTATAATATCAACCATGGTCCATTCATTGTCCAGTTTCCTATTTATAGTAACTATATTAACCCCTAATGAGTAAAAACTTTTTTATCATGGTAATTGTCAAAAAGGGTTAAGGTAGGTTAAAAAAATAGATAGGGGTACAAAAAAAATATAAACTTTTCAAAATTTTATTGGATGATAGTATATTGACCCATACACATACTATCTTAAAAATATATCATTTTGGATCCTATTTTCAACGTAATTTAATTTATATTATTTTATTATTTTATGAAATTACAAAAGTTCCCCTCCCCTCACTTATAAATGTTCAAATCCTATCCTCCTTTATTAACACTTCAAAATTCCTTTATCTCAGTCAATATATTCCCAAATATAATATTTACTTACATTACCACTTCCTAGAGGCATTTTTTTTTATTATAAAACCCTCTTAGGAAGGCTTTTGGTGTAAACCTGAAGAGGTTGTTCAAAGAAAAGGTTTCATCCTTAACCGAGTGTTTTTATTTTATTTCTTCTTCAACCTCCTTCAAATATTATTCCACCATATTGATATAGTAACACAAGTACCTCCCATATATTGATATTTTAGTATGTTAATTTCATAACCTATATCGATCTCCTCTTTTATAAAATGGGGAACAAACCCATTGTTTGTGTATATGGTAGACTACCACCTCACGAACCGAAGTAGTTTTTTTTCATCATCACCTCAAACGGATATTTATGATGATGTATTTATTGTATATATATGATTTTAATTACATATTAATCATTATTTAAAAGTAATATATAATATATTTTCTTTCTTTTTCATTTATTAAAAGATGATAATGTCATTCATGTGTACATGTGGTTTACCACATCCACGAAGTGATGTGATATTTTTTCATTATCGTATCACATGAATGGTATATATAAGTGTATTTAAAAAAATAATATGATATTTATTATATAATTATCATTTTGGAAAGATAAAACAACACTTACCTTCTTTTCATCATGATCGTTAAAAATTTAAAATGTTACTCATGCGTGCATACGACATATCATCTCCATGATTGTAACTTAGTTCATTTATCATAACCATATTTCATGGTAGGATTTAATAGTATAATTGATATATAAAATGATTATTATTTCATGATTATTATTATTTAGATGGTTAAACAATGACCTCAATTACCATATTCAACCCACCAAAGTCATTTTGGTCTTATGATCTGAATATCATCAAAACATTCGACGTGAACTTAAATGATCAAGTAATAGAATATAACATGATAATAAATAAAATAAAGTGATAATAAATTTGAAAAAGGTTCTTAAGAAATTAAATAATTAACATTTTCTTATTATTTAGTAAGATAAATAACATATGTGATGAATCAAACTTGAGGTAAGGGATTTTCTTTTAAAAAATCATCTTTTAATGTTTCTCTTACAACTCTTTTACTTCCATGTCCCTATTCTTCCAAATATTTCAATAAAATTTTTATTTATTATAAAATTAATTCTAAGTTTCATTTTTTTACATTATTTTAATTTCCTTACAGTGTTTTTAAAAAGTAATTTTTATAATTTTTTATGTTAGGGATGCATTACTTTTAAAACCTCCTTTTAAATGTTTTAGAGATTTATTTTCTAAATCCTTATCTTCCATGTCTGTATTCTGAAAATTATGTATTAATATGGACATAAATGAATTATGAAGGAATTTTTATGTCTCTTTTTACTTTATTTCAAAGTTTTTAAATATGAAACTTTTTTTAAGTATTTTATATGGAATGTTTTGACTTTCTTTAAAAATGACAAACAGAATGTTTTAATTTAATATATAGGAAGTCAACAGATATTCCCGCCACTACAACCATTATTTGATAATTGGATTTATTTATAATATTACATGTTTTTTTCAAATAAAAACCCTCATTCCTTTCTTTCTAAGTATTTTAAAGTATAGTTTTAAATGGAATATATATTTTGATATTTAGAAATGTTTTACTTATGGGTGTAAGGGATCTCTCTAAACCACCTTTCCTTATAGTTATTGACACTCCCCATCTAACTCACTTTTTCTCTCTCAATAATTTTTTGTAATTATTTTAAATTATATATATATTTCAATCACATATAGACCTACCTTATTCTATCTTCCTTTGATGAGGTAATACATGCCTTATGTACATTTCTGAAATTCATGTATTATGAAATGTCATCTGAATATGATATAAGGAATGATTACACAATACATTCCATTCCATGGGTAATTCATATAACCATGCCTTATGATTAGTTTACCTTTGTGGAACAAAAAATCCGGAACATGTTATGATGGGTGTTCCTAGATAGTGTTCCACTGCATTGGGTAATTCTTTTGTCTCATGAGACGTTTTGTAAGGGATTAGGGAGTAAACCTAATCTTTTATGGGACTCTTTCCACCATGTGACATTATCTTGGATCAAGATATTTCTAGGTTCTATCTTCCCGATGTGGTTTTTTAATTTTGAATTTTGAAATTGGTCATCCATTGATCTTGGTTCCCGTGTGGTTTGTTGGTTACCACTCAACCAAAAAGTGTTTTTTTAGAATCAAATAAAAATCAAATTTTCAGTCATGTTTTGTGTTTCCCCCACACTTCCTATGTTTCCATGATCTTCTGATAAAAATTTATTTATTTTATGCTCCCATGTGATTACTCATGTGATTATGTTTAAAGTAAAGTATATTTTACTTTATAAGGGTGAAATGTATAACTTTTTCGAAAACAAATCATACCAAAAAAGCTCAGTACTCATACAAAGTCAGTTATAAAATATAATTGTAAAATAAAAATGAAAAATTTAAGGAATTACAAGGGGTTTATAAATATAAGATTGAAGTACATCATACATGTCTGTAGCAATCGATGATGTGCAATGACTAGGAATCCATAAGAACCACATCGAGAATGTCTCTATGATCACCCTCTTTGATAATTCATCTATAATAAAGTTGGATTCCTTTAATGCATGTGAAACCCTCCAATTAAGGTGGATAATGGACTAAATGTAATCAATCCATTAAGATATAACTCTCTATAGTACACCCCTAGTATTTTCCCTAAGGGCATTAACATCCTACTGATAATTATATTCAATCCATATATGATTCCAATTATTATGTGCAACATGTTTAACAGCATAGATCAAATCCCACAATTCAACATATTTTACAAGTTTCTTTCTTTCCTTTTATATGTCCCTTATTAATATTTTGGTGCTAATCCCATATTTTAAATTGTTTTTCACATGGTTTTAAGGATGAGTAGGGACAAGTATGAGTTAAAGATGAAAATTGTGAAGATATGCTAGGAAAATAAAACATGTTATATCATAAAAGTTTTATTTTATGTGAAAAATAGATACTAAGTGAAAGTTCCAACTTTTTTATGTATTATTTATTTATGTAAGGGTGATGGTATAATTCTCTAAAAAATTAAACCATAAAGATCCTTAGATGTGGTAAAATAAATTCTTGGCTTAAAACTCAAGATTATGAACTTTTTAAGGATGAGACTTTATAGTTGGTCACTGAGGAAAGGTTTAGATAACATTGGATATTAGGATGGTTTCATGTGACTTTAACGTAAGAGTTTTTAATTCCATCATGAGTTTATGAGTTTAAGGTTGATCATAAGTTAAAATACTTAAAAACCCCATTGAGGTTTTAAGTGATAGGATTTTAATGTGAATATTGAAATTTAGGGGAATTTTTTATTTGGTTGAGGTAAATATAAACCTTGGCTTCAAAATAAAACATCATTTGATGAAGAATTTTGTTTTCATAAGTTTAAAGGATAGGATATTATCTTCTACTTGTTCCAAAACCTCTCAGGGAGTGATGCCCTAGGTTTCATGGCAGCAGTGATAGCCCCTCCTCCTCAGGGGGAGGGGAAAGATCTCTCACATGGGGGTTTTCCTCTAGTATGATGCTCTTTCTTCACCAGCATATAGGTTGCTCCGAAGGTCCCAGGAATCTTCAATGGCCATCCGGTGATTCCAGTTTCTTCTCAGGAATTCTCCAAAGCTACGTCTCTTCTTTCCACGGCTCTGATTGAAAATTTTGTTCAACGACGACCTTCGGTGGAATTATTCGACAGGTACGTTAACGAGGCATGGGGGTTAGGTCATCGTGCGGTTGTCGGTATTCTTGGGCCGCGACAATTTCTAATTTTCCTCGCCGACAAGGAAAATTTGGGTGTGGCGTGGTCTTTTTCAAGCAGATCCTTTCGAGGGTTTCAGTTCCACCTACATTGTTGGATGTTTGATGTGCACATGAATCGTGACTCCTCTTCTTCAGCAATCTGGATACAGCTTCCAGGCTTACCGCTGCCATTCCAAAATCTGGCTCTCCTACATTCAATAGGTAATTCAATTGGCCATTTTCTTTGTGATTATTGGCGGAATGATTCCATGCATCACTCTATTGTGGCACGTATTTGCGTCGAAATGGATCTATCCCTGCCTCCTCCTGATAGAGTTTGGATCGTGGTTGAGGGAAAATACAGGTATGCTCAAAATATTCTCTATGAATTTTGGTCATCAGTTTTTTCCTTCTGCAATAGGAAGGGTCACTATTTTGAGGAGTGTCGTAAGAGGTCAATGGCGATGATTTCGGTGGGAATTCTAGCGGTAGATGAAGGTGTCACAGTCCAGGTTGAGGGTGGGGGTGTTTTCCCTATCGAAGGCTCAGGCTCTATTATGTGCAAACAGGGGTCCAAGTAGGTTTTGTTTGCTCCTCCTATCCAGGATGAGGAGCCTGGTGTTGTGCAGGAGAATGAGTCTCCTTTTCAACAGGTGTTGGAGATGCCTCAGCTTTCTACGCCCTCTGCGGAGGCCCCTTCTGCTTCAGTGAGGGGGAGCCTTTTAGGATCAGTCATGAAGGCTACACCTAAGGTCTCTGGTCCTCAGGTGGATGTGGTTTTTGATCATCTACAGAAGGATCTGGGTGGATTTCAGACATCCATTGGGTTGGGAACTGCTTGTAAGGGACTTGAGGCTGAGGTAGTGGTGAGGAATTTTCACCCTATAGTTGATTATACCAGGCTAGTGGCCCTGTCTAGTGTTTCGGCCAAGGATTGGGAGGACCATAACCCTCAGTATAAATTCAGGGGGTGAGTTTTTGAGCAGTCTATGACTTTATAGAATCTGGGGTAGGCATCAAAGGTTGTCATGTCCTATGCCGAGATGGTCAAGGATGGAAGAATGTCTTCCCTCTCTCATAACTGTTTTTCAGTATTGGAAGATGAAGAGAATCTTGAGGTTGAGGTAGGGGATGAGGAGGAGGCCAATCTGGTTAGGGAGTCTGATTCGGAGTCCCCGGAGGATCCAATTGAAGTGGAACTAGTGGAGGATTATATCAGACTATCCTCTACGAAAGGTAAAAACACCATAGTTGACTCGGAGGGGTTTATAAATCACTCTCGGAAGGCAAGGAAGAGGAAAGATTATTCCTTCTTTCCTAGCCCTCCTTTCACTATATCCTCAAGAAAAATCCAATTTCCTCAGCAAGTTGGTGTCCTTGGTGGTATAGATAATGCCAAGGAGAACAATAATGAGGGGGCTCGATTGGTCATTATGAAAAATCCTCAGGGGGATGATACGATGAGGTTTATGGCTTTTATGGAGGAATGGTGGGATGTTATCCTTCATTCCAAGGAGGAAATGTTGGAGACAGCGGTTCCTTCCAATGCCTCAGAAGAAGATTGTGGGAAGTTGTATGAGAGAGTTCTTCGGGTGGCTACTAGCGAGGTACAAACGGCATGGATCTACAAGAAAGATCGAATCATGGCAAGAGGTTTTAATGCAGGGAAGAAAAACATGGAGGAGTTCTTACAAGCATGGGATAAGTTTCTAAGCTGGTATGAGGATATCATTATAGAAGATCCGGACAAATAGGTAACAGGGATTTTATGGAAGCTTTTGCAGAGCAATACTTCTAATAGTCTTAAACTTGATTTCAATGGCTCGTCTATCTCTTTTTCTATTTGATGTTGTGTTTCCTAGTTGGTCATGGATTCTTTTTTGTAAGGTTCCCACTCTACCACAAAGTTTTTTTTAGAAAATAATAAAAATATGATTATGGTCAAAGGTATTGATGATTTTTAAGGTTTGTATGATCTTTGATGATTAAGGTTATTTTTAAGGATGTTCAACTTATTTATAGGGAAGCTATAAAAATTATATTAATATAGTTTTAGTAAAAAGGAAAACTTCTCACATCTAGTAAGGTCATGGGGATTGAACCCATAATCAAAGGGGGACAAGGTTGTAATGCCTACCACTGAACTATGTGATGTCTTGGTTAGTTGGAAATTTATTTTCTTAAAATAATGTAACATAAAAAATATTATTTTTTAAACATATGTTTTATCATAGAGATAACCATGGGATTGAAAATATATTTGGTGATTATGTGATTCACTATTTTTAACCTTATATGATTACGGTAAATAGAAATTTAAGGGATTTTTTTAGGAATAAAGGTTGAATTATCTTTTGGAATCTTGTATGATTTTAATGTGGATTTATGATGATTCAATTTATTTATGGAAATGATTATAATATCTTGGAGATTATATGATTAGGGAATATACATTTTTGGTATGGGGCATTAATATAGATTGATGTTAATTTGAGATAAATGTTAAATTTATCTAGGAAGAATATTTGATAAAATAATTTTAATATTTGTGTTTCAATTGTTATCAGGAATATTTTGAATAATTTTTAGGTTAGTTATTTATTGAATTATTTATGTTGAATTTTAGGTGTTATTGTTGAGTTTTGGTGATTAATTGTATATTTTTTATATAATGGTTTATTAATTTTTCGAATTATCTTATGCTAACAATTTTGGTTTTGATTAATGTATAAATATATGAAAAAGAACTTATTATCATTTTTTGGATTATGTGATCCATTAAAGTGTATTTTAGTTCATCAAGCATAAAAAATTCATCCTAAATACTCATTATTTAGAGAAAAATATGGGATTGTGGTTGGAATTGATTAAAGGACAAAATTATACTTCTCGAGTAATTATATTTACTTATGTTCATTGTCTAGATGGTAAGGAATTACCCAACTCTAGGAAAAGGATTTTGAAATAAAAAATTTATCTTATTACCTTAATTTCTGATGAACTAATGGTCTTTTCCACACTACATCGTTTTATGGTTTTTTAGTTGTTAACTTTCTCTTGATCATTCACTTTCTTGTGATAAATGATCTCTATCACTCTCAATAATTATTTAGACATTAAATTTTTCTCTATGTACATATTTTCACTTCCCACTAAGGTTCTCTTATTTGGAAACCTAGTTTGGTGATGAGCTTAAAATTTTCTTTTCCCTCTTTTCAAGATGAAGTTTTATTAACCCTTCTTTATGATGTGGGGTTTCAAAAAATGTTATTTTTAGATTTCAAAACCTTGTTTATAAGGCCCCAGCCTTAAACCTTACTTAACCTTGAGTTATTACAAGATTACACATTGAGGATCTTTTCAAGTTTAGAGTTTTAGAGAATTAGATCATGAAACTTGCATTACATTCCACATTTAAACAAAGTGGTTACATAAAAGACAGTATTCATTCTTCCCATCAACGGAAACATATTTAAAATATAACATGGATTCTTTCTTGAAACATCCTTGACACTATCATCACATCATGTACCTTTCCCTTGACCTGTGAAAAACATTTCAAAAACTTGGGATGAGCATAAAAAGCTCAGTAAGGGTTATAAAAATATGGAAAGGAAACATGAGTTCATATATACATAAGAATGAAATCATACTTTACCCATAAAACATAGGCACTTTAACATACCTCATCAAACCATGAATAAATCATAGAAAACATAAGATATAAAGGTAACTTGAGGCATTCATAACATTCTTACGTGGGGAGTAACCCTCTTGGTTACGTTTGGAATACCCATCACAGTATATTCCCTAAATCTCTTCGGAGAAACCTTAACGTTTCACTCCTTCGCGTTACCCAATGCATTGGAGAGCTATATCGGGCTCACCCGCCCTTAGTTTATCACGGAACCACCCGTTCTTCATAACAATACCCAAGAACCATAACATAATCGTATCACATAAACATGAATAAAGGAAACATAACATTTCCACATTTCAATCACAATATAACATTTTAGGATATTGAAATAATGAATCCATTCAAAAAGAAACCATTTCCAAAACCATTTAAAACATTTAATAAAGAGATTTTTGAATCAAAGTGTCCCATACCACCTTGAAGCTTTTAACATTTTAAACCATTAATATCCATATAAATAAATCCTTAAAACCATTTTGAAAACATGGATATTAATAAGAACAAATAATTAAAACATTTAAAACTATATTTTGGTTAAAGGGGTTTTACCAAAATTAGAGACACTTGAATACAATAATCGAGGAATAAAATTTAGTCAGAACTTTATAATATCATGAGAATAAAAGGATTCATGATATAATACTCCAAAGGACAGTATATACACCATATAAGAGTGAATTGGTGCATAACAACAATGAACCCTCAATAGAAATGTCAAATGTGATGAAATCCCTTATAAAGAAGGTATCCTTAAATTAAGGACAAATAAATCTCAAAAATATGTGTGACAAATATATATACACCCAATATAAGTGGATATTAAGTGTAAAACAATAAAATTTCATTCACACATATTCAATGGATGACATATTCAATGACTACAAGTTGAACCCAGAGAAATCGAAATTGGGTTAAAAAGTTCCCTTGACAGCCTAACGGCATCACATCAAAATGAGTTGATGAGAGATAAAAAGTGTATCTCATCACTTGGACATAAAATTTACATCAATAAGGATGTATGAGAACATATCCCAACATAAAAACATGTAAATTAAAAGACCCAATAAAATAAGTCTTTTAAAAAAGAGGAGGGTGAAAGGTTCCCTTACCGACTTGGGTATCTTTCAAAACATACACCCCATGAAAGAAAGACAATAGGTCATTGATGTAAATACTCATAAACGAAATTATATTACACAAAGAGTAGAATAATGGGCAGTACATACACCACTCAATGGAATTTGTGGCAAATGTAGCATAAATCTCACGGGAATAAAAGTGAGATGAAAAATCCCTTACGAAAACTCAGCAGCCTAACGGCGCCACATAAAACTTATGAATATGGATTGATGAGATCAAATAGAGTATCCCATCATATTACAATAGAATTTAAAGAAAGTGGAATATAAAAGAAAATCCCCCAACATTGCAAGGAGGAGTTTAAAAGAAGTGACATAAAGGAGAGTACTTAAAAAGAAAGAGAGAGGTTAGATCTCTCATGAAAGTTCGGCAGCCTAACGGCGCCACTCAAAACATCCAAAATGGATTGATGAGAGAGAATAGGGTCTCTCATCACATGAACATAAAAATTATAGTAGGAGTAATATAAAATAACATCCCAATCATAAGAAATATGAGCTTAAAAGAAATGACATAAAAGAGTGTACTTAAAAAGAAAGAGAGTTGTAGGATCCCTTACCTCGGGTCCGACTTGACTCGATCGTTCTTTAATCTCCTGAATAATAAACTTGAGTTAATTTCTAATTCCTTAAGAACCTTTTCCAAGTTCATTAGTACTTTTATACCACTTATTACCATGTCATAAACATTATGTAATCATTTAAGTTAATAATATTTGTTTTGCCGATATTTGGTTCTTAAGTCAAAAGTGGACTTCTTACAATTACATGTTGTTCTTGTGGCCAAATGTTTATTATATCCAGAATTGTGTTAATTATGTAGATATCATATATGTCATATATATCCAGTACATTCATGCATTTATAACATTACATAATCATTTAGAGGTAAGAAATGAAATGCACCGTTCATGGAGACGGTAAGCCGTACGTACGCATGAACGCTACTTTCATTTCTATTTCGTATTTTATAGAATGGAATAATTATTATATAAAGGTATATTACAGTATAATATCATATATAATATCATATTTCCATCCTTTATACATCCCACATATGGTATTTAACGAATCAAATCACTTTGAGGGGGCGGTAGTCCGCGCTTCCTTAAATGAAGATATCGCGTATACCCATAATGGAAGCCATAAAGGTAAGACAAAAATGGAAAATACAGAATCATAAATAAAACATAAACATATTATATATCATATATAAAAATAGTTACATCATAATGGCCACCTTTGAAGGTGTTAAATGAGTATTGAACAATCATCGTTTCGGGAGGTAGAATTTCACCATCCACGGAAACCGTATGTTCTTTAACCATTTGATGTAGTTGTGTGAGAGTGTAGCTCGAATAAATCTTATAACAACATCCTAGTATATTGAAGATACTGGTTTTGTTACAAAAGAAGTAAATAAAAAGAGTTTAGGGGGTTGGAGAAGCAAAATAAAACAAATGAACATGAGAGAGTGAATTACCTTTAAAAGTGTAACTCCTTTTGATTCGAGCCTAAAGGCTTCCTTTGAAAGGATTCTGCCCAAAGGGAATCCTCTAGGATGAGGATAGGGATGTGGAGAGAGTAAATGGTCAGGGTTTGGCCGAGCCAAAGGCTTGAGGAGTGTGTTAAATGAGGTAGAGGTGAGGGCCTTTTATAAGAGGAGAGGAGGGGCACTTTTGGAAAGTAAAGAAATATTACTTTATTTGAAAATGTGTTTCTGTTTCAAAAGGTCCCACATTGATATAATTCGTGGATAAGGTGATAAGTCTTCGAAATACACTCATCCAATTGGTTTTGGACATGTGTAGTTCATAGATTTTACATTATCTTTCCATTTTATTTAAATCGTCAAATAATGATGTCATCGCTTCATCATTATTATGTCATAAATAATTTAATTTATTTAATGTCTAAAAATTATAAAAAAAATACTATGATGTAGTAAATCTTTTTATCTTTCCAATTACTATTTATAATAAAACTTTGGACCTGTGTAACCCTACTTAAAAATTGTTTTAGTAAAACAACTCATGTTTGTGTCAATTTAATTTTAGCATTAAATAAAAAGTTATTTATGTCATTTCCCAACCAAAGTGTCTCCATGGGGTCCCCAAGTTGTCCCATGGATTTTCTTTGTCTGCCATTACTCACCCAATAGGTGTAGGACAAGTTTCATGGTGTTTTCACATTCTTATAATATCATTTTTACCTTAAATTACACTAATTACCTCTAATCGCGATTAAGAACTTAATAAGTTACTATTCACCAAAAAATTATTATAATCTCATTGAACCAAATTTTACTTCTTAATGAAAACCATGTATGTCGGATTTTTTGAAAATCAAAACACAATGATGGCAAAATTTCATTTAAATGGAAAATCAGTTTTTATAAGTACCACTTAGTGGTTTCACTATTCATCAAAAATTGAAGTTTTTCAGAAAAATCCCAAAAATTCACCCTAAGCTATATTTGATATTATGAATTCAAAAATGAAGTCCATTTTACAAAATTCAAAACATATAAGTCACATTAATTAATTTAATAATTAATTCCCGCTGTCATGTCAAATAGCGTGTTTTATGAAACAATAAGTATCAAAAGATTGACACTAGTTTATGTCTGATTTCAAAGTGAAATTGATTCCAACGAACACTCTTGGATTTAATGGTAAAAATATTTTCTAATTTCACTTTAAAACCAATTCAAAATATAATCTAATCATATAAATAAATTAGATTAAAAAGTGGTTTTGAATTAAAATACAACATTTTACACTATTCATTAAAAAAATGAACTTTATCGGAAAGATACCAAAAATTTACACAAAGTAAATTTTGATATCCCGATTCTTAATAAGAGTTTTATTTGGTCCAAAAGAATGTATAAGAGTGAAAAAAAACTATATTTAATGACAGTTCTCCATTAAAAGGCGATAAGTGAACCTTTAGTGAAAACTAGGGCATATACGCCTAAAATTGAATTCTTTCCGTATTTTAAGCCATTATCTTTTATTGGATAAATGTAAAAACATTTAAAAACATATATAATCATATTTTAGTTATTTCTATCCATTCCCGCCATTACAACGGCTACATGTTAACTACCATTTAAAATAATATTATTTTATTATTAGAGTGCAACGTAAGATTCCCAAGAAACTCGTTGTTGCGTGTTGGGTACGCCATCGAACATAGCGTCCCCTTTAAAGTTATTTAAATATTTTATTCAAAAATATGGATAAATATGAAATGTCATATTCTTTATTTACCTGGGGTGTTACATCCTTCCCCCCTTTTGGGAATTGCATCCTCGCAATTTTAAAATTGCGCTTGGAAACATCCTTGAAAGTCCCACATCGGAACAAAAGTCGGTAAAACAAACACTTTAAAATAAAGAGAGATAAGTACAAAGGTCACCCGAGTTAACCCATACTAGGATTCCAAGTATGAAAATATGGACATGGGGGAAAAAACAAAGGGTCATGTTCTGATGGAGAGTGATAGAAAACATGTTTAGGAGAAAGTTAACCACGAGAAAATCACAAACTTGTGATGGGTTAAACGGTATTCGATTCCCCATTAGGAAAAGTTAATA
This sequence comes from Viscum album, assembly GCA_963277665.1. Lineage (NCBI taxonomy): Eukaryota > Viridiplantae > Streptophyta > Magnoliopsida > Santalales > Viscaceae > Viscum > Viscum album. Next base: position 1,669,825,217 of record OY728159.1, read on the forward strand.
GACAACATTTTTGTTTTAAGTTACTTTTTATTGAGGAATTTATTCATAAGTAAACATAATCACTTATCATATTGACTTTCAACTTTTATTAGATTCCTTACACAAACTCATATTTTCTCCAAAAGACGAGTATTTAGGAAGACTTGTTCACATTAAGAGTACTATAATCAACTTCTAGAGAATCACCTAATCCACGAAATAGAACTATATACTTCCCATGTCTTTAAACAAAAACAAAACCAAAACCAAAAAGGCTAGTACAAGATCAGATAATCCAGAAAAGGATAACCCTTTATAAAAAGAAAATCTATTCTTAATCTCCAAAATTTGTCCAACAAAACCCAAAGTTCAACGAGGACCATTTGTCCATAAAATTCTTCAAAGTAAACCAAACTAATATTGAAACCCAAATATTTGAAGGATTTAGTCACATAGTCTACCAAGTTAAATCGTAACATTTATCTCCAAACAACATCAGTTGCTCCTAAAGTCTCACATTGAAAAGTAATTATCCTAATCACATATCCTCCAAAATCAACTTACTCTTAATTCATAAAATCGTATAACTAAAAATAATTGGTCAAACTAACCAGGGACTTCACGTAGTCCAGTGGTAGGCGATAAATACCAGTCGCACTTTGGTTGTGGGTTCGATTCCCGCAGCTTTGTCCGACGCGACAGGATGTCACACGGTCTGCGTGTTGTCCTTTTTTCAAAACTATATAATTCGTAAAACATTCCCCAAAATGAGATAAAATCTTCAAGAATAATCATAACATATTTTAACCTCAATTTTATCTCATGCCCTTCATTTTCCATCAGAACATATAATAACCCATAATTACCTCAAAAGTAAGGATCATATAAACCCTAATGGTTACCTTAATAATTATTACCTGAATTTCCACATCGAGTTGGACATCTCGTACATGATGCACTAGAGAACTCACCAAGGTTGAAGTGGTTGATCATGACTCATTGATAGTTGGTTTAGAACAACCATGAGTTTCCTCATTGAATCCTCCATTTTACCTAGTATCTTAATCATAGATCCACCACAGTTTCCTTCAATCCAATTGTCACTTTGGTGCCTGCGAGATCCAGCCATTCACTAAAAACAGAAATGTCAGTGTGAGTATATCAACAAAACCATCATGTACTAATGAGTAAGATAAACACTAAGATATACTTACTCATTTACTTTATCTAAAACTAGGACTCTTTCTGAAATCCTAACCATTATGGTAATGTCACTTGTGATTAAAGAATACCCTAACCTCTAAAGTTATCTAAACCGGCCTTTGATACCAACTATAAGGCCCCAGCCTTAAACCTTACTTAAACTTGAGTTATTACAAGATTACACATTGAGGATCTTTTCAGGTTTAGATTTTTAGAGAATTAGATCATGAAACTTGCATTACATTCCACATTTAAACAAAGTGGTTACATAAAAGACAGTATTCATTCTTCCCATCAACGGAAACATATTTAAAATATAACACAGATTCTTTCTTGAAACATCCTTGACACTATCATCACATCATGTACCTTTCCCTTGACCTGTGAAAAACATTTCAAAAACTTGGGATGAGCATAAAAAGCTCAGTAAGGGTTATAAAAATATGGAAAGGAAACATGAGTTTATATATACATAAGAATGAAATCATACTTTACCCATAAAACATAGGCACTTTAACATACCTCATCAAACCATGAATAAATCATAGAAAACATAAGATATAAAGGTAACTTGAGGCATTCATAACATTCTTACGTGGGGATTAACCCTCTTGGTTACGTTTGGAATACCCATCACAATATATTCCCTAAATCTCTTCGGAGAAACCTTAACGTTTCACTCCTTCGCCTTACCCAATGCATTGGAGAGCTATATCGGGCTCACCCGCCCTTAGTTTATCACGGAACCACCCGTTCTTCATAACAATGCCCAAGAACCATAACATAATCGTATCACATAAACATGAATAAAGGAAACATAACATTTCCACATTTCAATCACAATATAACATTTTAGGATATTGAAATAATGAATCCATTCAAAAAGAAACCATTTCCAAAACCATTTAAAACATTTAATAAAGAGATTTTTGAATCAAAGTGTCCCATACCACCTTGAAGCTTTTAACATTTTAAACCATTAATATCCATATAAATAAATCCTTAAAACCATTTTGAAAACATGGATATTAATAAGAACAAATAATTAAAACATTTAAAACGATATTTTGGTTAAAGGGGTTTTACCAAAATTAGAGACACTTGAATACAATAATCGAGGAATAACATTTAGTCAGAACTTTATAATATCATGAGAATAAAAGGATTCATGATATAATACTCCAAAGGACAGTATATACACCATATAAGAGTGAATTGGTGCATAACAACAATGAACCCTCAATAGAAATGTCAAATGTGATGAAATCCCTTATAAAGAAGGTATCCTTAAATTAAGGACAAATAAATCTCAAAAATATGTGTGACAAATATATATACACCCAATATAAGTGGATATTAAGTGTAAAACAATAAAATGTCATTCACACATATTCAATTGATGACATATTCAATGACTACAAGTTGAACCCAAAGAAATCGAAATTGGGTTAAAAAGTTCCCTTGACAGCCTAACGACATCACATAAAAATGAGTTGATGAGAGATAAAAAGTGTATCTCATAACTTGGAAATAAAATTTACATCAATAAGGATGTATGAGAACATATCCCAACATAAAAATATGTAAATTAAAAGACCCAATAAAATAAGTCTTTTAAAAAAGAGGAGGGTGAAAGGTTCCCTTACCGACTTGGGTATCTTTCAAAACATACACCCCATGAAAGAAAGACAATAGGTCATTGATGTAAATACTCATAAACGAAAGTATATTACACAAAGAGTAGAATAATGGGCAGTACATACACCACTCAATGGAATTTGTGGCAAATGTAGCATAAATCTCACGGGAATAAAAGTGAGATGAAAAATCCCTTACGAAAACTCAGCAAACTAACGGTGCCACATAAAACTTCCGAATATGGATTGATGAGATCAAATAGAGTATCCCATCATATTATAATATAATTTACAGCAAGTGGAATATAAAAGAAAATCCCCCAACATTTCAAGGATTAGTTTAAAAGAAGTGACATAAAGGAGAGTACTTAAAAAGAAAGAGAGAGGTTAGATCTCTCACGAAAGTTCGGCAGCCTAACGGCGCCACTCAAAACTTCCAAAATGGATTGATGAGAGAGAATAGGTTCTCTCATCACATGAAAATAAAAATTACAGTAGGATTAATATAAAATAACATCCCAATCATAAGAAAGATGAGCTTAAAAGAAATGACATAAAAGAGTGTACTTAAAAAGAAAGAGAGTTGTAGGATCCCTTACCTCGGGTCCGACTTGACTCGATCGTTATTTAATCTCCTGAATAATAAACTTGAGTTAATTTCTAATTCCTTAAGAACCTTTTTCAAGTTCATTAGTACTTTTATACCACTTATTACCATGTCATAAACATTATGTAATCATTTAAGTTAATAATATTTGTTTTGCCGATATTTGGTTCTTAAGTCGAAAGTGGACTTCTTACAATTACATGTTGTTCGTGTGGCCAAATTTTTATTATATCCAGAATTGTATTCATTATGTATATATCATATATGTCATATATATCCAGTAAATTCATGCATTTATAACATTACATAATCATTTAGAGGTAAGAAATGAAATGCACCGTTCATGGAGACGGTAAGCCGTACGTACGCATGAACGCTACTTTCATTTCTATTTCGTATTTTATAGAATGGAATAATAATTATATAAAGGTATATTACAGTATAATATCATATATAATATCATATTTCCATCCTTTATACATCCCACATATGGTATTTAATGAATCAAATCACTTTGAGGGGGCGGTAGTCCGCACTTCCTTAAATGAAGATATCGCGTATACCCATAATGGAAGCCATAAAGGTAAGACAAAAATGAAAAATACAGAATCGTAAATAAAACATAAACATATTATATATCATATATAAAAATAGTTACATCATAATGGCCACCTTTGAAGGTGTTAAATGAGTATTGAACAATCATCGTTTCGGGAGGCAGAATTTCACCATCCACGAAAACCGTATGTTCTTTAACCATTTGATGTAGTTGTGTGAGAGTGTAGCTCGAATAAATATTATAACAACATCCTAGTATATTGAAGATACTTGTTTTGTTACAAAAGAAGTAAATAAAAAGAGTTTAGGGGTTTGGAGAAGCAAAATAAAACAAATGAACATGAGAGAGTGAATTACCTTTAAAAGTGTAACTCCTTTTGATTTGAGCCTAAAGGCTTCCTTTGAAAGGATTATTCCAAAAGGTAATCCTCTAGGATGAGGAGACGGATGTGGAGAGAGTAAATGGTCAGGGGTTGGCCGAGCCAAAGGCTTGAGGAGTGTGTTAAATGAGGTAGAGGTGGGGGCCTTTTATAAGAGGAGAGGAGGGGCACTTTTGGAAAGTAAAGAAATATTACTTTATTTGAAAATGTGTTTCGGTTTCAAAAGGTCCCACATTGATATAATTCGTGGATAAGGTGATAAGTCTTCGAAATCCACTCATCCAATTGGTTTTGGACATGTTTAGTTCATAGATTTTACATTATCTTTCCATTTTATTTAAATCGTCAAATAATGATGTCATCGCTGCATCATTATTATGTCATAAATAATTTAATTTATTTAATGTCTAAAAATTATAAAAAAAATACTATGTTGTAGGAAATTTTTTTATCTTTCCAATGACTATTTATAATAAAAATTTGGACCTGTTTAACCCTACTTAAAAATTGTTTTAGTAAAACAACTCATGTTTGTGTCAATTTAATTTTAACATTAAATAAAAAGTTATTTATGTCATTTCCCAACCAAAGTGTCTCCATGGGGTCCCCAAGTTGGCCCATGGATTTTATTGGTCGTACATGACTCACCCAATAGGTGTAGGACAAGTTTCATGGTTTTTTCACATTCTTATAATATCATTTTTACCTTAAATTACACTAATTACCTCTAATCGCGATTAAGAACTTAATAAGTTACTATTCACCAAAAAATTATTATAATCTCATTGAACCACATTTTACTTCTTAATGACAACCATTTATGTCGGATTTTTTGAAAATCAAAACACAATGATGGCAAAATTTCATTTAAACGGAAAATCAGTTTTTATAAGTACCACTTAGTGGTTTCACTATTCATCAAAAATTGAAGTTTTTCAGAAAAATCCCAAAAATTCACCCTAAGATATATTTGATATTATGAATTCAAAAATGAATTCCATTTTACAAAATTCAAAACATATAAGTCACATTAATTAATTTAATAATTAATTCCCGCTGTCATGTCAAATAGCGTGTTTTATGAAACAATAAGTATCAAAAGATTGACACTAGTTTAAGTCTGATTTCAAAGTGAAATTGATTCCAACGAACACTATTGGATTTAATGGTAAAAATATTTTCTAATTTCACTTTAAAACCAATTCAAAATATAATCTAATCATATAAATAAATTAGATTAAAAAGTGGTTTTGAATTAAAATACAACATTTTACACTATTCATTAAAAAATGAACTTTATCGGAAAGATACCAAAAATTTACACAAAGTAAATTTTGATGTCCCGATTCTTAATAAGAGTTTTATTTGGTGCAAAAGAATGTATAAGAGTGAAAAAAACTATATTTAATGACAGTTCTCCATTAAAAGGCGATAAGTGAACCTTTAGTGAAAACTAGGGCATATACGCCTAAAATTGAATTCTTTCTGTATTTTAAGCCATTATCTTTTATTGGATAAATGTAAAAACATTTAAAAACATATATAATCATATTTTAGTTATTTTTATCCATTCCCGCCATTACAACGGCTACATGTTAACTACCATTTAAAATAATATTATTTTATTATTAGAGTGCAACGTAAGATTCCCAAGAAACTCGTTGTTGCGTGTTGGGTACGCCATCGAGCATAGCGTCCCCTTTAAAGTTATTTAAATATTTTATTCACAAATATGGATAAATATGAAATGTCATATTCTTTATTTACCTGGGGTGTTACATTGTTTACCAATAACAAGATAAAATTTAAAGGAAATAATTTATTAAAGGGGGTAATAATGTAACACCCCTATATTTTAAAAACTAAAACTATTTTTGATAGCATATATGTCCTGAAACATCATTCCTAAATGAACCATGAATTGTTGTTATTTAAATATGATAGTTATCACATTAAAATTAAATTAGAAGGTATTAATAGGATTAATTAATTTATGAAATATATATAAATGAACCACTCGATATAAATTTATTGATAAATTCTGAGAAATTAATCACTCTTTTTTAGTAAATTCGTTTTATTCTACAAAAATACATTATATTCAAAAATGAATTTTATTTATTTTCATGAGAAAATATTATAATTAATTTTTAGAACTTTTATAAATATAATTTTATAAAAATGATATCATTTTTTTAAATTAACATCTATAAATTATCTTATGGTTAAATTTTGTTATTTTTCTGAAATGTTTGATTTTTTAATGAATTGTAAAAAAATACTGATTTTTATTGAAAACTATATTTTCATTTAAAGTGTTTAAAAAGACATAATCTATTTTGGATTAGTATTAAAATTTGATTATTTACTATTGATTAAATATAATGAAATTATATTCCTTGTAATGGATTGTATACATGAAATTCTTATAAAAACATTTTTATACTTAAAAAGACATTTTTCTGAAAACTCGCTTTTCATCATGTTTTGTAGGTTCAATTGTAAATTAAATTCTGAAACTTATATGAATTGAATCTTGAAAAATGAATTACATGTTTTTAATTAGGAGTTCCAAATTTGGTAAATAGGTCCCTTTTATTTTTATTCATTATGAATAGTAACTATCGTAAATATTTATCACCACGTTAAGGTTAAATAGGATAATTAAGGTTATAGATAATATTATAAGGACTAAAAATTGAACATAAACTTTTATTTATCCTATTTTATGGGTTTTGTTCGGTTATTTTCATATAAGACTTTAATATATGGCCACTTGGTAACATATTTCTTTGATTTTGAACTTTATAATATTTAAGTAAAAGATAAAGACAAAAAAGTTACTTTCTTTCTTTTTATAACTATAATATTTTTTGATAGGGATAAAAAAAATCATTTATAAATAGTAATTTATGAGATAAATGATTTTTTATCATGGTGATTTATTTCTAATTTTTAGTAGTGAAATAATTATCTTAAATGCTTATCCAACACTAACATAGTATTTATTCAATTAATAGAAAAATAAAATAAATGATTTTAAAAATATTAAAAGAAGTATAAAATGAATGAATTATTATTTTAAATAATTTTTTTAGAAAAATAATGATTTTTAATGGATTATATTTGGAAAAAAATTATATCATGTTGACTTCAAAGTCAAATTCAATGAGTTGTTCCAAAAATGACATTAATGATATTTTATAATAAATAATATTTTTTTAAATGATTTAAAAATCCTAAAAATACTATATTAGGCCAAATGATATTCATGTGGTATAAATTATCAAACATGGTCCATTTTTTGTCCAATTTTACTTTTATGGTAACTATCTTGACCCCCAAAGAGTAAAAACAGTGTCATCACTATAATTGTGAAAAGGGGTTAAGGCCGGTTAAAACAGAGAGATATGGGTAAAAACCAAATCTAAACGTGTAAAAAATTAATTTTATGATATTATTTATACCCAAACACATCCTTTATTCTAATTATATTATTTTGGATCTATTTTCAATTAATATTAATTTATAATAATTTAATATTTTATGAAATACCAAAAGTGACTCTCCCCTCACTTTTAAAATGGATCCTCCTATCCTCTTTTATTCAAACCTCAAAATCCTTTTATTTTATCCAATATATTCTTTAATAACTTCCCTAAATCCATTCCAACAATCTATAGGACATTATTTGATTAGAAACCCCTCCTATGAAGGCTTTCGGTGTTAACCGAAAGACGTTGTCTGAAGAAGGGGTATAGTTTTTAACCAAGCGTTTTTGTTTTATTTCTTCTTCCACCTCATTAAAATATTATTAAACTATGATAATATAATAACATCAGTATATAAAATATAATTATATGTTTTATGTTAATTTAATAACCTATATCCATCTCATATTCCATCAAATGGGAATCAAACCACTCTTCATGTGTACAGAAAACTACCGCCTCGCAAACCGATGTAATTTGTTTTGCATCATAGACTCTCACAAATATTTATATTGATGGGTTATATATATATGTGTGTGTGTGTGTGTGTTTGTGTTTGTGTGATATTCAAGAAATATTTATCATTTTTTAAAAGTAATAAATCACATTTTTTTACCTTTTCATTCATTGAAGGATGATAACATCGTTTATGCATAAGTGTGGATTGCCACCTCCGTGAAGAGAAGTGATTAGTTTTTCATTATAAAATCACATGTAATGTATATATAAGTGTATCTATGGAATTAATATTATATTTATGATATAAATATCATTATACAGAGGTAAAATAACACTTACCTTTTTCCAATCATGATCGTTGAAAATGGAAATGTTACTCATGCGTATGTAAGGCCTAATTTCTTCATGATTTTAAAGTAATTAATTTTTCCTAAATATATTTAATTTTTGGTTTTAAAATTATAATTTATGTATAAAAATGATAATTATTTCATGATTAATATTTGGGATATTGTGAAATAATGACCTTATTTACTATAGTCAACCTACCGAAGTCATTTTGGACTTATGAGTTGAATATCAACGAAACATCTAATATAATATTAAATGATTAAGTAATTGAATATAACATGATAATATATAAAATAAAAAAGGTTTATAAGAGATTAAATAATTAACATAAGTATATTATTTAGGAAGATAAAGAACATATGTGATGAATCAGACTCAGGGTTCGGGACTTTCTTATAAGAAATAATCTTTTATAGTTTCCCTTCCAAATATTTTTCCTCCATATCCATGTTCTTCCAAAATGTTCCAATAAAAATTTATTTATTCCTTAATGGATTTTGATGGTCATTTTTAAACATATTTAACTTTCTTTAAAATATTTAAAAAATAATAATAATTTAAGGTTTTACGTAACGGACACTTTACTTTAAGAACCACATTTTAAACGTCTTAAAGATTTATTTTTTAAATCTTTATCTTCCATGTTCATATTATTAAAATTATTTTATTAATTTATTTATATAGAAATAAATGAATTCTATAGGTTATTTTATGCATCTTTTGAATTTATTTTGGTGGTTTTCAAAAAAAATATTTTCAAATTATTTTATACGGAACATTTTTTACTTTATTTACAAAAGACAAAACTAATGTTTTATTCTAATATATACGATGTCAAAATATTTTCATGATGCTGTAGAAGTTATTTGATACTTGTATTTATTTATAAGAATCATTATTTATTCAAATAAAAATATTATTTTCCTCTGTTATAAGTATTTTCAGAAAGGGTTTTAAATGGAATGGATATTTTTAAATATATTTTTTTATTATGGGTGTAAGGTATCCCACTAAACCACCATTTTCTTTGGGTTATATAAATTATCTACCTAAATCAATTTTTCTATCAATTTAAAGTTATGTAATGCTTCTTAATTATGTATATATGTCTCTCAAATATATACCTAGATTATTTTCCCTTCCTTTGATGGGGTAATACATGCCTTATATTCATATTTCAAATGCCTTAATTATGAAATTTTCTTTGATTTTATATGAGGAAATATTACATAACCCATATTTTTCATGGGTAATTATTTGGATCATGTATTATGATTGATTTATTTTTTATCACCACATTCATGAACATTTTGTCATGGTTGCACCCAGATAATGATCTAATTCATTGGGTAAATCTTTTGTCTCATGATACGTTATGTATAGCATTAGGGAGTAAACCTAATCCATTATGGTACTATATCCACCATTTGATATTTTATTGGTAGTTATACATGACTTATTCTTATTTCAGTTTTGTGTTTTTATCACATTTCCTATATTATAATGATCCTATGATACCATGTTTTTTATGTTATACTTCCATGTGATTACTCATGAACTTATGTTTAAAGTAAAGTATATGCTACTTCATAAGGGTAAAATGTATAAATGTTTTGAAAAAGTTTTTATAAATTTTTCATGATTTCAAAGGAAACTTTATGAGTTTTATTTTTCCCTAAATATTTCTGATGAAATATTTGATGAAAATATTTGGGAAATTTTTTGATTTATTGGGTAATAAAATGTTTATTTTGAGCCAAAATTATAATTTTGAAAATGAAAAATATTGTATAAGAATTCATAAAATAATAGGATTCTTTATTTATTTTTATATGTCCTTTACTAATCTTTTTATTCTTATCCTACATTTAAAAAAATGGGGTTTTAAGGATTAATGGGGAAAATTATGAGTTCAAGATTAAAATTATGAAGATATTTCCTAAAAATAATACTTGTTATATCTTAAAATTTTTATTTTGTTGTAAAAATTGATACTAATTGGAAGTTTCAAATTTATGATTTAATATTTATTTATATAAGTTTGTTAACCTAATTATCTAAAAATATAAACTATAAATATCATAAGATGTTATGAAATGAATTCTTGACTTAAAACTTGATATTATAAAATGTTTTAGGTTGGGTCCTTACAGATAGTTCTAGAAAAATAACATGATCTTGTTGATATATCTATATAACCATAGGGTAAGATACCGTAACATGTGTATGAACATTAATGATTGGAAACTAATCAAGAATGCCTTGAAATTTTTTGGACAATTTGGGAAAAGAATTATAAAGAGAAACAATTGGAATCCAGTCTGGAACAACCAAATTAGGTAATTTCTAAGAAAATTTATGGTGTAATTTTTGTGAAACAACTAAGTATTATGGGTGGAAATAAAATTCCTAGTCAAGTATTTGGATATCACAATAATCCAAATATTTTTATTATAGGTCAGGTTTATGAATAGACCCTACTAGTACTACCTCATGCTTAGAATTCAGTTTGATAGCAACATACATAATCGGTGACCACTCTAAAGTTGTAGCATAGGATTCCACTCAAGCTGTTAGATCAAACATAAGAAATAATTGAAATGTCAATGTGACTAGAATTTCATGTTTGGATTGATAAGAATCAAAAGTTGGTGGTTTTTCTCAAGTTGTGAAGGAAACTCTTTAGGGTAATAGTTTATATTAAGGGCATAAGTAATGGGGGTTGATATTATTAAAAGGATAAAAAGTGATCCTCAATTATCTACTATAGGTAGCTTTAAGATATGGGATCTGTATTAAAGAAACACCACACTAAATGGAGTTTTCTCATGGGAGAACTGTTAGTAGAATGACAATACAAGGGGTTGAAGACTCTTGTGATATAGTCAAGAATCATTCATCCCTTTAATTTTTTCATCATAAGATGGGGGTATATTGGAAAAAATGAATGGTGATATATATGTAATAACTCTCGAAGTCAGTGAGATAATTCCACCTATGATGGAAGCTATACCCAAGGTTGATACAACTACTGGACAAGGTGCATGGTTTTTAAGGACATCGCCAAAACTTACACCATAGGAATGTACTTCAATAATTATTTAGTTTTTTATTCAAGCAGATGGACAACTAGATAATGACCTTGAGGAAAAGGTGGTTTTTTAAGTGGGTGGAAATGATAGAATCACGGGTTTTTGTAGCATCCCATCCATACATAATAGTTGGGGGTGTATGATTTTACTGACAGGGGTGTTAGGTAATTGCAGTATAGAATAGGTTGGGGCAATTGGGGTTGGCTAGTGTATATAAAAAGGGGAACTATTAGTTTAGGGGATTTAATTTTTTTTAGGAATTAATTTTCAACTCAGTTGGAAGAGGCCGCAACTAGACCTTGGGAGTTGTAACTCTATGAGGATCTCATCTTATTCTATCATTCTCCATTATCTTCTTCTTTTATTGTTTCTATTGTAATATTTTTCCATTGTACAACTTGTATTAATAGAGTTTCAATGTTTCACTCTCTCACGCCTATCAAAGGTGAAAATCATAATATCTAATAAAAAGTGATGAATATTAATTGAAGATTTGATAAAATTGGGAAAAATATCAATCCATTTACAATGTTCTTATAAATTCATGGAATTTTTTCTCAATAAACGATGTCAGGTACACCACAAAAAAATTGTGCAGTAGAAATACATAATAGAGAATTGATGATATGGTTGGAATTATTCTGAGTAATTCACCTTTACCCTAACCATTGTTTATGTATACTCTAAAAACCATCATATATTCATTGAATAAGGTTCTTAACAAAGTATTTCTAAAGAAATTTTTATATTATATAGGTATAATATAACATTGATGATATGGTTTGGATTATGTTGAGTAATTTATCTTTATCATTTTAATTTTAGAAGTATGATATAAAAAAAATCTTGTATTCATTGAAAAATGTACCTATTAAAGAAATTACAAATACACCATGACTTTTTACCCTTGAACATGTATGAAACCCAATTTCAAACACTTTCATGTATAGGGTTTTCAACAGAAATAAAAGATTGTAAGTTACTTGAAAAAACATAGATGTAAGAAAAATTAGTGGATATTTCATTACTTATCCAAAAAAATATAAGTTTTAGATATTTTATTTCCTTACTATAGTATGAGGACTTTTGAAACTATAAATACTATGTTAATTAAAAATGATGAATTTGGTGTAAGTTATGTTCCAAAAAATTTGAAAATTAAGGAAGTTAGAGTCTAGGTATGATTATCTTATGCTTTAAATTCACATTTTGTGGTTTCTTAATTTAATAAATCACAAAATAATCATAACGGATATAACATGATTTTGGTATTGAAAATGATCTATTTTCATATTCACACACCTTTAATTTGGATAATTCTGATTAACGGTTGGATGTAATGAAATGTGGTATAAAATCTATGAAATAAAATAAAGTATGTGACCCTATAAATGGATTTTTAAGAACAAACATTACTTACATGGAAACATTAAAAATTATAAGTTAAAATTTACTGCTGAGGTATATTCTAAAAGGGTTTCATAAACCATAGGGAAACCTTCTCACAATATTCTAAGAATTATTATTTTAGGATTATTAAGTAACTGGTAGCTCATTATGATCTAAAGTGACATGGAATGGATGTAAAAATAATCTTTATACATGATAGTTTGTGGATGATGTATATATATATCGTACATTGAGTTTTTCCTTTAAAAAATGAACATGTTCCATGTAGATTAAAGAATTTGATATTTTAAATTAAAGAGGCTTCTTAACAATGAAATATTTAGTTTAATGATACCTATTAGAACTAGTCAGGTTTGGTCATGAGCTCAATGTCTTGTATTTAGATTCCCACATCTAGATTCTCTTAGTTTTATCATTTTCCTATAATGATAAATAAATTTCACCCACCACTTATTGAGGTATGATAGGTTTTACTTATATATGGTATCAGACCCCTCATTAGGTTTTCTATACCCCTTAGACCTATTCTTCATCCTCATTTCCCCTAGAACTTGGCTCTGTTTGGAAACCTAGACACATGTAACCTAGGAAACCATGACCATGTCATGCACCCCACTTCTTAGACCACATTATCCCCACATGAAGCCCCTCCTAGACACATGTGAGTCTAGTTTCACCTCCTAGGTGCCAAATAATCATGCCTCACATGTGTTAGATGAACTAGTGCCACCCTCCCAAGCATGCACGACTCAATAGTCACACCTCCCTAGGTGTGACCAATTTCTGTCATTGGGTTCTCTTTTAGTGTCACCCATATCACTTTGCCATATTTTTTCAACCCCCCCCCCCCAGGACTTGCTCTACACAGACCCTACCCACCCTCCACCATGGATACAATTTTACACACCCATCATGTATCACTATCTTTAACATATTAAACATATACATATTGATTTCAGTTTCCATGTGTGTGTTGTCTATCATGCTTTGATGTTTCCTAGATCTGCCTATTAAGGAACAACAACCAATGATGATCTAGCTTCCTATTGATGTATTGTTATTCTTTTTTTGTATGATCATATTATTCCACATGTTCCTTATATCTTATTAAATTATATAATATTTTTCAACCACCTCATATCCTTCATCCCTTTCTGGAGCTATCAATGGATGAGATAGTGCTTATACACTCTCATCATACTACCTTTATGTTTTCTTCCTTATTAGATTCTCCATCTCAGAATAGTCCTATGGATTTTATTTCTCATCACTCGACCACTTTTTTAATTGATTATGGGGATTCAATTCATCTTATTAGTGATGTTTAATTTCCTATTACTTATTAACATACATGAAGACTATAATTATCATTGTTGCTAATGGATCTATCATTCATATTTTTGGATTTGGAACTTATTCCCTCAATACCCATATTTTTCAAAAATAGATATGTCATATTCCTTAAATATATATCAATCTCCTATTTATTAATAAGTTTACAAAATAATTGAATTGTATTGTGTTTTTCTCATCCTATGATTTTTTTCAGGAGCGCTTAATGAATCAGGATTTTGGTAGAGGTCATATCCATAATGAGGTTTACATGTTTGATACTTTGACATACCTTTCATACTCTAATACCTTCACCATTTCTCTAGAAAATCATTTTCTCCATGGTCACCCCCTAATCTGATATCAAATCATCTTTTACCCCACCTCAAGCTTTATCTTTCTATTCATTGTGATCCATTTTAGTTTTATAAACACCACCAAACATCTTATATTCCTCAAATGTTTTTATATGTGTCTAACCCTTTTTACCTAGTTAATTCAGTTTTATTGGGTCCATACACAGTCCCAATACAATTAGGCAATTGTTATCATGTCTGCTTTATTGATTATTTTTCTTAGATGACTTGGAATTATCTTCTCTATGACCATTCTAGAATTTTTTTATTTTACCATCTTTTTATCATGAAATTAAAATTTGGTTCTATGTTATTTTAAAATTATTATGTTATAATAACATCCATGAATAATATTATTCTCCCTTCTAGCCCTTCTTTACCACTCACAGTGTCCTATGCTAAATGTAATACCCTGATAAACCATATAAAAATGGTGTGGTTGGGAATAAACATCATAATATCCTAGAAAATGGTTGAGATAAATTATTTCAAATTTAGTTCCATATTTAGTTTTGGGGATAGTTTATTCTTACTACAAATTATATTATAAATCATCTACCCTCCTCTATCCTCCAAGGAGAGGTCCCCTTTCAGATATTGTTTCCATTTCACCCTCCTCACCCTCTCCATCTTTGTGTGTTGGGATGTTTCTATTATTCCAGAGACACTTAACCCAATCTCTCTAAATTTTAATCCCAAGAAATATGTTGCATATTTTTAAGGTATTATCTCACCCAACATGGATACCCCTATTTTTCTCTTGATTTGTAGTGTTATTTCATCTCTGTTGATATGTCTTTCATTGAGAACTCTCTTTTTTCATCCACTTCATACTATCCCTTATCTGTTACTGATATTGATGACCTTCTTCCTGTTAACATAAACCTACCCTTACTACCTCTTCCAAGATTTTAGGATAATCATTTTGGGTATGTTTATTCTATTTATTCATCATATATTCCCTCTGTGACGACCAAGGATACCATTTCCCCAACATCTCCAGTCACTCCTACCCCAACCCTAGATGATTTTCCAACTACATTAAAGAAATGTATGCATTCATATCAATCTCATATTATATATATGAAATTATATGAAGGGTTATTTTTATCTATAAACACTATCATTTCGAACCTGGAGACTATATATTTTCCTCACACTATTATCAAGGCTAAATCCCGTCTTGGAAGGATTCAAACAATACAGGATGAAATATAGGCATTAAAAAATAACCATACATTGGATATTATACCCCTTTTGATAGAAAAAAATAGGTTGTTGTTGAAAAATAGATTTATACCATTCATCTAAATGTAAATGGTACTCTTCATCACCTTAAAACTCACCTTTTTCTAATGGCAATTATCAAATATATGGTGTTGATCATTTCAACACTTTCTCAATAGTATCCAATATAAGCTATGTATAATTATTTTTCTCACTTATTGATACTTCAAGTTGGTATCTTTATCAACTTGATGTTAAAATAATTTCTTAATGGTTTTCTTGATGATGAAGTTTATCTATATTAGTCTCCTAGATTTGTTTCTTTAGGTGTTGAAATCTATGTTTTTCATATTTTTAATTATCTTTATGGGATAAAGTAATAATTTCATGCTTGGTTCGAAAGACTTTTCTTCATGGTCACTACATTTGTGTTTTCTCGGAGTGTAAAAGATAACTCTATATTTTCTCAACAAACTTCCTATGGAATTATTCTTTTGTTAATCTAAGTTGATGTTATAATTATCATAGGAAATTACTCAAAAGTCATCACTAATTTTAATTCATATCTTCATCAGTAATTCCATACCAAAGACTTGGGTCCCCTGAATTATTTTCTTTACATTGAAGTTTCCCACTATCATAATATAATCTTTCTTTCCCAATGAAAATATGCATTGGATATCTTATAGGACATTGCATTACCTTAGGAAACTGTCATTTCCACTCATCTTATGCCCATGAAAGTCTCTTCAGGATTCTTGTGATCCTTCCTTTATCATCGTCTTATTTGAAAACTTGATTCTCTCATGATGAATCGGCCCAATATTTTATGTGCCATCAGTAGATTTAGTTAATTCATGGACTTTCTAGAGAAATCCCAATGGGAGGCCATTCTTTAAGTCATCAAATAAATAAAGTGATAACTTAAATATGGTATTCTTTATTATCATCACAATTGGAATAATATTAAGGCCTTCATGTTTCTAAGTATGTATTATTTTTATCTACCTGAAAGTTTACTTCTAGGTTTGTTGTTTTTATTGCTAGAAATTTAATTTCCCATCATAGAAAAAAAATGTTATATCCTACTCTAGTGTTAAGTCTAAATATAATTCCATGGAAGCTGTCACTACTAAAATTATTTTTCTTATTCAACTCCTTAATAAAATTTGTTTCCCCTACAACATCCTTCTTATCTCTAATGTGATAATCTAGAAGAAAAAAATTCTTCTAATCTGATATTTCATGAATACACAAATCATAATGAAGTTATATTGTCACTTAATTCAACATCACTTTGAACACAAACATATCACCTTCGAATATATTTTCATTTCTCATCAAATTGTTGAAATTTTCACCAAAGTCCTACCTAGAGCTCGAATGAACTTTTGATGTACCAATTTGGTCATGAACAGTATCCACAAATTAGCTTGAGGTGGGGTGCTTGGTTTATTCCATTTTATTTTTGGGACTCCTATATTCCAAGATATATATATATTCTAGTTTTAGGGGGAGTGTTGGACCCTGTCAGTTTTGGTCCTGAGTTCAATTTCTTGTATTTTGATTCCCACATCTAAATTATATCGGTTATGTCATTTTCCTTTATCTATAAATAAATTTCTCTAAAATTTTATTGATTTATGGGAGGTTTTTTCCCAACAATACCATTGTAACCTTTGAATGTAAGGAAGAAATTGTTGATCATTGTATATATCAGAAGCTCAAGGGATGTAAATTTATATTCTTGATTTAGTATATTGATTATATATTGATTTTTTCAAATAATCTTGGTCTATTAACTGAGATAATGAAACTTTTATCTAATAATATTGAAATGAACAATATAGGAGAATCCATATATGTGATTAGAATAGAAATATTTTCTAATTGGTCACAAGGTATTTTGGACTTATCTCTGAAAACACACACATACACAGATATATATATATATATATATAATTTTAGAGATTTTTAAAATAATAAATATCCAGAGGCATTAGCTCTAATTCATAAAAGAGATAAATTCAATCTTAATCATTGTGATTTGGAATTAAAATAGGTGAAAGGAATTCCTTATGCATATATTGTTGTAAATTTGACATCTACTCAAACATATTAAAGGTAATGTATTAGTTTTTATATTGTTATATTATGAAAACACCAAATAAATATTTGATTTTATCATTAAATGGTTCCAAAAGAATTTTTGATATCTACAATGAACAATCACATGCTTATAAGATATCAAAATCCTAAGGTGATTGGATATTCTGATTCAAGATTTTTTAATTAAATTGATGTAATAAATCCTTCATTTGGTTATGTGTGTTGAACTTGATATGATCTCTAAGAATATTTAATGTAGTGAAAATGTTAAAATTAATTCTATAACTAAGATCATCCAGAATTTAAAAAAAATTAAAATAGAAAATCTTGCATTAAGAAAAAATTGATTTTTTTAAGAAAAAATCTTCATCCTTTGTTATTCATTCTAATATCCTTGAGATAAATAATCTCTAAAAAAGTTAGAGAATAAAATTTTCCCAATGATTGAGAGGATCCTAAATAATATGTTTTCCTTTTCAATGGTTATGGTGTAATGATCCTCTTGGTCCTCCTTTTATAATCTTCCCTATTTAAATATTTTGATCGTGCCAATTTTTACATTCAGATTCAATGATCAAGGCTATTAAAATATTCTATTAAGTTGAATAAATATCATGAATCCATGTATCTTTTACATAATTGAATAAATATCAATCATAAAAAATAATTGGCATCCTTTATAAATATTTATATATTTCATATATACAAATAAATATAAAATAGGATATGTGGAATTATTTAATAATTATATATATTCAAATATATCACATATGTGTGTGTGTGTCTAAATATTATTTTAAAACAATAATAATATAATTATCTAAAACAAATTGTTTTTTTCTGATTAATTATTTTAATTAAGATAAATCATGAAAAATATCCAAAATTATTGGATTAATAATTACATCATTTGAAAATTTGTTTTTGTGGCTCATTTTAACCTTTTACGTTATTAGTATAAATTTTGAATCTAAGTCATAATTATAATATAGCTAATAAAGGTTCGGTGTGATCTCATCACCCAAGTGTCTTCAATATCAAGTTCTTATTATCCACAACATCAAGTGTGAGCATGAGATATTGATTATGTCAAACCTGTATCACTTAACATTAATATATCATATGTCTCAATGAATAAACAAAATATATTAATATATCTAATGTATTTTATTTGGCCACACACATTATCAATATAATTTAACAAGGATCATGATATCAAACGTATCCCTCTAGTGAATAATTCCCAATATGTTCTCAAGTGATATCTCACCCACAATCAATAAAATAACCAGTGATTATATTTTTTTTCTTCAATTATAAAATAATATACAATAGAAGTATATGTATGAACATATTCATGATGAGGATACCTAAAATCCATCATTCGAAGGATACATGAATATAATCCACACACACACATAAGCACACAAAAAAGAACACAACAGATTTATGATATTCACCTCTTAAAATGAGAAGGTAAATCCTTGGTATGATCTAGATTCTAATAAGACCATAAAACCCACTAGTATCAACCTGTGATTTATTGCAAGTAGGAATTATCCATGAACATTCATTTCACTTTATTATCCCAATATTTTATGTTCATCCCACATAGTCATAATGATGATGAAAGGATTCACGACTATAGGAGATTCCTTTACCAATATACTTCAATAATTTATCACTATTATACTTTAATTCTCCCCACCTTCACTTCTACATGTTATTTATTTTTTCAACTTAAATTTCTTACTTAGAAACAATCATTCAATACAACAGATTTTTTTTTTAAAGTGTGTCGATTCTATTCACACTAACTCAAACCACTTATTCTAATTTATTTTTAACTTTAAAATTCACAAAATATTAGTAAATATTATTTCAATAAATTAATTGTGTAAATTATCACATCATTCTATGTTCTCTATAATATGAGTCATCAGCACTTAAATTATTCTCCATATTTATAGTGGTGATGAATTTAAAATATTTTAATTTAAAATTAAATTTAATCTGTGACCATAATATTATTCATTATTTATTCCATAAATCATGGATCAAGATTCTCTTTAAAATTACCATGAAGACTGTTTTAGTTATTTCATTTGTTTCAACCTCCACATATACAATATAGCATTTATAATATGATGTATCATTCCCTTTGTAGTGAGTAATCCTCAAATACCATCATCAATCTCAATCCACTATAGTTTTGATTTAATTCGTTAAAGACTAGTTATTAAAGAATCACCTGATTTCTTTTAATTTTATCCCAATAATTAAAGAAAATCACATTTTAATTCTACTAAACTCATCAATTTTTTTCAAGTATTTAACTTATATTTAAGTTCGGTTTACTCATACACAACAACAAAATACCTCAAACACAAATTCAATCGAATCAAACATAGATTAAAATGACTCATATGTTGCATCAAATTAATCATGTGCAAGACACAATGTACATAGGTATAATGAATCATATACAACTCAAAATGACACATAAAAAAGTTAATAATGACTTATACTCACCTCTAGATATAGAAAATTTTCATCATATTTCCAAATTCTATAACACTTTAAAATACTTCAATATTTGTTCCAAAATATTCAAAACCAATTACAATAAACTTCAAATACTCTATAAATATTTTAATTAAATTCATTTCTAGTGAATCATAAAATATCACTTGATTTTGAACATGATTTATGGATTTAAAACAAAAGAAAACACAACCATCATATCCACTTCGCCTTATCACTTTCTTCTTCCCCGTGAATTCTACAATATTCTCAATGGCACTTAGGTTCAAAAATTTCCACATTTTTATTTTTCTGAAAACCAATTAACATATATCATTTTCAAACTTAAACCTCTTATAAATAAATAATTATCTAATAGTTCTAATCCTACTTGAGAAAAGCCGATATAGGAAACAAAAACATTGAATAATAATGTCATGTTGACCATAAAAAAGAAAAAATTATATTCAATTATAAAAATAATAATTCCATTTGTAACCACATTAAAAGATAAATTATGCTCAATTTATGAGATCAAATCTAATTTCACTTATTCAATGGATCTTTCATTAATCAAAACTATTCATTGAACCTATTATCAACAAATTCCTGCACTTATTCTCAAAAAAAAGTTATAACAGTTTAGGAATAATTCATAAACACACACCACATAGTGAAATAAAAAATACCCCTTTTAAAAACTCCCCATAAATATATTATCCCCATTAATAATAGAAACACATTCCTTTGGAAACTATTTTTATAGTTTTCCTCCCCCTTTGTGAAAACATTAATGGATTAAATGTGAAGAGATTTACAGTGTCTTTTTCTCTCCCTTTAACAATAATATCCAAATTCCAGGATGAGATAAGACCCAATAAAATCCATACATTAGAATTGTGAGGGTTGATATTGAACTCCCATCTCTAGCCCTGGTCTCTAAAAAACATCCTTCTGCAATGTAACACCATAGAAATTTAATGGGTTAAAAGACTAAATGTTACTACCCCTATCAACAAGGTGCACTTTTATTTTCGGAAGCCTACCTGATTTTAAATTCACAGTTTAGTGTGATTGGCCTAGATTAGTGGTCAGGATGTCTTAATCCTTGATAAGTCTCATGGGGTGTGTGTGAGTGCGTAAAAATCACACTAAAAGAACATGTGTTGGCCTGTGGATACATTCATTAGTCTGATGATTCATTTGGGTGCATGAGTGGTCCCTTGGTATGGGACCATGTGTTTGTGAGAAAACTTTTTGTACCAGATAGGCTAGGACCTAACTTCTATGTTAATGTGGGGTGTTTATTCTATCATCAAGGCCTGATTTTCACATTGGTATCAGATGAGGAACCTAGATGGAAGTGTGGTGGAACTACTTGGGTTGAGATGTAGGATCCATAATGATGATTTTGTTCTCTAAAGGTGAGGTGAATGCAACACCTCATAAATTTAAATTGTTAAAAGACTAAATATTACTGTCCATGTCAAAAAGGTTCACCTTTATTTTCAGGATCCTACCTGATTAGAACTACATACTTAAGCATTATTGTCTAGGAGTAGTTTCCAAGATAGGTGACCTCCTGGTAAGTTTCTTAGGGTGTGTGGGTGAGTGAGTAAAAATCACACTAAAATAAAAAAAATTGACTTTTGGGGACATTCATTAGTTTGATAATTCATTTGGGAACATGGGTGTGCCCCAGGTATGGGAGCATGTGTCTCTAAGGAAACTGGTGGTGTCCAACGGTCCAGGACCCAAAAACCATGTTAAGGAAAAGTTTATGTGTTGTTATCAGGGCTCAGTTATTGAAATAAATGGCTTGGTAAACACATAAAATATTTTCTATAAGGTAGGAAAAAATTAAACCTTTAACTCATTTCTCACCACAAGTTCTTAGATGGAGTGATATCTTATATCTATGTGCTTAGATATAGAATGTTGAATAAGATTTTTTTACAAATTAATAACACTTTTATTATCATATCCCAAGAGATGTAGTGGATTAACTTCCACCTTAAGATCTTCCAACTATATCCTCATCCACACCATTTGTATATTGTCTTTAGTTATATCCATGAATTTTACTTTAGTAGTGCTCAATATAATAGAACTATTTTTCTTGGTTTGATAACACACGCACCATTTACTTAGGAAGAACACTTCACTAAATGTGGACCTTTAATCATCCAAATATCATACCCAATATATATATATTTATATATATCCAAAAAGATCAATTTATCCACTGTTATCATACTTAAAACCATACTCCTTAGTTCCCTTTATGTGTTTAAGAACCCTTTTTCTAGACATAATATGTGACATCTTAGGTTCACTTTGAAATCTAACACAAAGGGTGACAACATACACAATATTTGGTTAGAAAACTATTCAGTACAATAGACTTCTAATTAGATTTATGAACTATTTTGGATCAATATCATTTCCTTCCACACCATTTAATAATTTTGTTCCCATTGAGATGGTTTTACAAACTATAATTTAATCCTCCATACCAAACCTTTTAAGAAGTTCTTGAGCATGCTTCTCTTGAGAAAGAAAGATATGATCACTCTCTTGAGAAATCTCCAATCCAAGAAAGTGTATCATTTCACCATGCATAGAAATTTAAAATAACTTCCTCATATCCATTATAAATTCTTCACAAATTTCTTCATCATATCCAAAAAATTATATCATATATATAAATAAAAACAATGATATATACAAATTTTTCATCATTAATGTATACAGTCTGTCCACTCTTCCTTTTTTGAGTTTCAACTTCTTCAAGTATGTTTCTGTATTATAAATTCCAAGACCTTAGGTCTTAATTCTTCCCATATAATTCATTTTACAATATAAAAATTAGGTTCTCATCTTCTCTAAGAAATAAACCATAGGGTTTCTCAATATATACCTCCTCTTCCAACTCACCATTGAGGAAGGCATACTTAACACCCATTAGAAGGATATTTAATTTCCTTTATTATGAAATAAAAAAAATTATTATTTTATGAATTGAAGATAGTGTAACAGTATCATAAAATTCTAATCCTTTAACCTAATAATAACCCCTACACAAAATTCTTTTCTTATTTCAAACAACTTCTTCATTTTTATTCTTCATGTTTTGGAATACCTACTTTGTTCAAATGATGCTATTATATTCAGGTATGGGTACCAAAACCCAAGTATTATTCTTTAATATCTAGTACAATTATTCATTCATATAATCAAACCACTCTTCATTCACAAAATTTTTATCAACATCTCTTGGTTCAACTTCAGAAAGCAGTGAGGTGTGACTTGTTATCCTCAAAGTTATCCTAGTTTGAACTTGCTACCCTTGATCTCTAATGATGTTTTTGGACCTCCACCTATCTTATTATCATTTAATTAGATTATAGAGGTTTATAATCATCACACAAATAGTTTAAATCATTATCCTCAACCTAACATTCCTCATAACCTTCACCATTTTTGGAGCTTCATCATTTCTTTTAACAAAACCAACTTCAACTTCATCGCTTCTGTAACATGATTCAACATGTGTGTCTTATTTTTTTGAATGTTCCCATGATTTAACATTATAAGTATCAATGATCGTACCTATATTTCTATTATAACATCAATATAAAATTCTATTTGGAGGATATCCCAAAAAAATGCAATCAACACCTCTTTTATCAAACTTCTTAGGATTTACACCTTTGAATTTGATTATGTAAGGACTTCCAAATACTCTTAAGTATTTTAATCTTGGGTTATTTTTATAATAAATATAATATTATTTAATAACATAATCCTATCTGTATAATCATTAATTTTTTATGTAAATCACTACTCTAGTATCCTATCTCTATAAATAATAAGAGGTATCATGCTTTTATAACTTTGTCCAATCCATCTACACAAGAATTTTATTCTTCCAACAAGATAAACCATTTTATTATGGTGTATATGGTTCACTAAGATCATGATGAATACCATGAATCTCAATATAATCTTCAAACTTCCCATTTTTTTACTCAATACCATTGGTTGTCCAAATCTTCTTTAAAGAAAAAACGTATTATTCCTCTGCAGTTCTTATGAAAATTTTGAGCTTTTAAATAGCCTATAATTTGTGTTTCATAAAAAATAATTCATGTAATTAAATTAAAGTAATATATAAAGGAAATAAAATATTTATCTATATTTTTTTATTGCTTTCTCACAGGCTCATAGATATGTAAATTTATAATCTCAAAGGGATGAGATGTGTGAATCTTAACATTCTTATATGAGAAATTTGTAATATTTCCCTTAAGGTATGAAGAGAATATTTTTTTCCTTTATCTCATCATATTATGAACATCATGAGAATTTTATCTTTGGGTAATCTTGTGCATATAATTTGGACTATGATAACCAGACCTTCTATATTACAATTCATTTTCTTATTTCACACTCAATTATCATGAATTGTATGAATTTACTACCTAAAATATGTTACCCTTTTTTCATTTTCCTCTTGTAAAAACCCTTCTGTATTCAATATTTTTCACTAAGAAACCATATTTCCTAAAATCACCTCACTCCACTCATCACAGAGCTATGAAACACTCAACATGTTTTTTTTTATCCCATCAACATTCAAGACTTTCCTAGATATTAGTTTTTCTTTTCCAAAAACAGATAAACCAAATCCTTTTATTTTGAGTGATCCATATTTCCCAAATATAATTGAACCATATTTTAAATATTACATATTATTCAATATATTTAAGTATATTATCATTTTTTAATAACATCCACTTTTCAGAATTCATATATATTATCCTTTTGAAGCTTTAAGTGAAACTTCTATAATAAGATATTTTTCATCACCTATCTCCTTCTTCTCCTGGGTCTTTTGATTATTATTATTTTTCACTCTGTTGGTCTTATACAATGGTAAGGAAACCATTATCAAGGTGATTTGTCTTATCATATCATTCATGTGCTTCTTCTAAAATTTGAAATATACTCTCAATATTTAGTCTATATTTTTAATGTTTTTTTCTAGATTTATCTTCTATGAGTGGGATGAATCCCCCATTATATTATTCCTATTAAATCTTCTATATTAATAGGTGTGTTGGTAATTAATCCAAAATATTTTTTTCATGTTCCCAATCCTTTAAAGTTCCAATAATATCCATAAATATCATATTTACTTTTGAAAATAAATTGATTTCTAGAAGATGGTATCTATTCTCCTGCATTATTTTTTCCATCAAATTTGGATATTTTTATCAACCAAAATTATTAAATAATCATGATATATTATTCTTCAACTTATTATTCTTCTAAAAATTATGAATTTGTCATTTTTAGCAGTTTTTGAGTTTAATTCAGTATTCTCAGATTTTCAAGTTTTTTAAGAGTCTCTTTTTTGACACAAAATTGGTATTTTTCTTCTATTTTTTCATCTCATACTTTCCACCCACATTTTAAAGAAATTTCTCACTCACTAAATATGGTACATACTGGTATTCATGAGCATCATTATACTTGTATCTTTCTATAACTTCTTGAACTTTGAAAATGAGTCTATTCAACTCCTTTTCTATACTAACCATTTATTATTGAACAAGTTCAAGATCCTACTCATTTTCCTTAACCTTTTGTTATATATTGTTTTTAAAGGTCCTATTATCACAAAGAAACTTCATTAATTTATCCAAATCTTTGAAAATTTTATATTTTTCTTCTACATGATCAAATTCCTTACTGTTGGTAAATTATTTATCCTTTTTAAACTTATTGTTCTCTCTTTTATGTTTATAAATGCTTGGGATACATTATTATAACACATTCATCAGTATAAAATCTATATGTGTTTCTTCTTATTTTCTTCCATAATTTATTCTATTATCACTATCAAGATTTTTATCATTTATTTTAGTAGTGAGAAACATCTCATCCACTTCTTTACTAGAAGTCTCATCTTCCTATTCATCTTCACTATCATCACTTTCATCACACTCAGATAAGAGTTTTATCTTTTTATACATAGATAAATTAGTACTATTCCCTTTAAAAAATAATTTTACTTTTCATCCTTTTTCTAATTGATCTCATCAATATTTCACCTTCTTCATCATTGGATCCTTCTACTTACAATCATGGGTGGTTTGTTGCAAAGTGTCCAATAGCTCTATAATTAAATAATTTTCGTGAAAGCTTCCATTTATACTTTCTAGTGACTCTTCTCACTTTAATAGAGAAAATAGACTTAATTTCATCAAACTATCAATACAATTCATATGTTGAGTCTGATTATCTAGCTTCATTATATTAAACATAATTCTTTCATTTATCTTTATTTAAGGATTTAATGGAAATATATTTCTCAACCTTACCCTTATTTTTTGTTGAATTGTCTCTCCTTATCTCATATTAAATGATACTACTATTTAATTAATCCATAGAAAGTGTGTATAGATCTCTATATTCAAGAGTATGTACTTTAGAATCAAAACTGTAAGGTGAGATGTGTTGTATCTTTTCAACCAAAATTGAATTCTCCAACTTCTCACTAAGGCTGCTAGTAGTAATCACAATGTCATTTACCCTTTTAAAGAACCCAACTATTGATTCACTGTCCTTTATTTTCATACATTTATATTTTAATATTCAAGTATATAATTCTTCTTGCTTCATTTTAGTGTTCCCTTCATAAAATTACCTAGCTTGTCCCAACTACCTTTAGGTGTATTGAATCCTTTAACTTTTAGAAACTCACACTCTAAAAAATAAGATAAAATAGCATTTATAGCACATATATCATTCTCCATATTCTTTTTATTTTTTATTTTCATAGAATCACCTTTAATATGAGGGATAAAACCATAATCAATTTATTTTATGACATTAAAGATGATAAATAATAATTATGAAAGCATCATGTCATTATAGATATATTAATTCTTTCCCTCAAAAATCAAAATCCTTTTTTTCATTGAATTAAGATTATACCTTATAGAAAATGAAAATCAATTATTGAAATACTTCTTCCTCAACCTCTAAATAACAATGATTAAACAAAGGACTCAGATCTAATAGTGATAGAAAATACTTCTAATTAATTTATGGGATCACTAAGAGAGTATCGGTGATCTATAATTAATTTTAAATTTTTATTTTAAAAAATATCTCCTTTAGTTAAATAGAAATTACTTCACTATCCCCCCCACACACACACAAGAACACACAAAAAAACACAGTAAATTTACAATATTCACCTCTCAAAATGAGAAAGTTGGTCCTTGGTGTGATCGGGATTTCATCATGAACATATGACCCACTAGTATCAAACTATGAGTTAAAAAAATTAGGGTTTATCCATGAAATTTTACTTCTTATTGGTATACAAATAGTTCATGTACATCCCACATGGTTATAGCATCCCCAACCAAATTAGCCACTCGAACAGTGCTATTGGGTTGGGTTCTACTAGCCTTAGGCACTCCTCCCCAGATGCCAAAGGTTTCCGACTAGTAGTGAGGGTGTAATGATGGATAGTGGTGATGTTATAACCTTAGTTGATTATATAATAAAGGTCTAAGTACATATATAACATGCAACAGAAAGATAAATACTCGGCAGACTCAAACCAGACCCGCCAATGGCGGAAGCACAATAAAAAATATACAATAGTAGAAGCATAACATAACAAAAATAGTGGAAATAAATAACCAACCAAACATACCAAGTGTAGAAATTTAAAACAAATAATGCATACATATCATTTCATACATGTCCATAAAAATAAAAAGGGGTCTCCCATGGCTGACCATAGTAGCAACATACATATAACATTCTGAAATAGAAATGAAAAAATAAAAACTCTAATTTGAACAACCTCAAGTCCCTTTGCAACAACCATTCCAACTCAACTAGGATTCATATCCAAATCCTGAACCCTTACCTAAATGAAAAAACATAAAGTATTCACATATCCTAAAGGGCCCATGTAGGGTGTGAGAAAAAGTCTCAATAGGATACCACCATGTGTGTGTACCCAACATAAGTGTTTAAGAAGTTGTGAATTATAGTAAAAAGTAAAGTATCTCAATGAAATTAAATTAAAAAAAATATTCCTTAGTTCGAAATAGACACCAGGAAGATTTTACCTACCTCATCTAACTCCAAAATATCTTTAGTGGAGAGGAAACTTAGCCCATGGCCCAAGGAATCCACTAAAGTAGAATAGCCTAGGTGAACCCTCAAGTTCCACCTCTAGATAACAATACTATAACCTCATGACTCCTAACACCTCGTGTCTCAAACAATTAATTGACATCATGAAGGAGTGCCCAATAAAAAGTAACCTTGGTCCCTCGAACCCCTACTCAAAATAACAAATCATCTCGAAGCCCGTTGTCCTGAGGCATAGTGATATATGTCCTCAAATAAAAATCATTATTGGATCATTTCACAATATCCTAAGGAATAGATATCTTCATCCTCCCAAATTAGTCTAGGACCAATGACTTCAATATGATGAGCCTCATCCCCTAACTGATAGCCTCAATGCTATCAACTGAAGGTTTATCACCTTCCACATGACTTTCTATGGAAATAACCCCCAAAAAAATTCTAAGTCGTACTATTGGGGGACTCTACCCACACGAGTGGTCAAAACCACCTCATCACTAAGTCCTCATGTGTGCACACGACTCCAATCGGTGCTTTGGCCATCACAGGTGATAAGAAATCACCAATTCAGTACCTAAGCCACATCAACTAGCACTTCATGCCCCTACGACCATGTCACTCATATCTAATAGTCATGCCAACCAAAATCATCTTGGTCTATGCCCAAAACCTGACAGACTCACACCTTAACCAACCTCCCAGACACCCGACCGAAGATCAACACCACTCAAGTAATTCAGTCCAAGCCCAACCAGATGACCATGTCACCTCAATCCTGATGGTCATGCCATCCCAATTTTTTGGTCTGATCCTGTCATGACCTCATGCATCTCAAAAGTGTATCACAATAAATCACATATAAATATTCACTTTAATTTAAATAAAAAAATCAAAATAATTGAATTGAACAACTTACATCGTATAAACAATTCAATTTAATTAAACAAAACACCCAACCTAGATAATAATGGTGGTTAACAACCTCAACACTAGCCTCACATGATCAAACAATGTAAGGACATGCCCAATAGCATCTCATAGGGTCATACGCCCAATTTAATATAAAATAATCAATTTAATAGGGTCTCGTTCCAATACACAAATGGAGCACTAAAATATGCACTCCCAAAATGACTATAAAAACACAAAGAGAGCTATGCACCACCTATCTTGGAGTCTTAGACGTAGCCATGTCTGGTATCAAACTCTAAATCCAAGTGGTTTGGAATAAATTGATATTTCTATCAAATTCCCTAAAAATAGGGTAAAATTGATCAGATGGATTTATCACGACATGATATGAGAGAAAAGAAGAAAGGAATAATGGGAGTGGGGAGAATCACCATTGCAGTTCCAATGCACCTTACGGTAGACAAAACAGAGCTCAAATGAGGCATATAGACCACACCCTAGTGGATAGAAGAAGGAGAGCTCCTCCTTCGTTGTTGTGCATGACCCATGGGAGAAGAAGGAGGAAAAGAGGACAAAAATAGAAAAATAAAAGAGGGGGAAAACTAAAAAATCACCCCTTTAAAGTGGTTACATGGTTAGTTTTCATGGTTTTCCAAATTGTGCACAAATTGTGCGTGCTACAGTGCATGGGTACTAACTAAGTGGCATTACCTGTGCGGCCCGCCACACTATTTTCTCTAATCATGTGAAAACCAATTGGAATCCCTATGAAAAAAACTACATAACTACCACATGGATGTGTGTCCCCTCTGTAACACCCCGAGATTTTATGAAAAATATTCTTTTAAATTTTATTGATGTCTTGTGTTGTACGTTACAACAAAGGAGTCTTGCACAATACGCAACCCTAACTTGGCTGCATTACACGCAATCACAACCGTCCTCGATAGCGTGTGTTGTACGCAATACCGAGTTTCACTAAACAACGATATGCTATTAAAATATTATTAAAACTAGCCGTTATGAATAGTAATAACCACTTTTTGAAATTTTGTAAATTTCATATTTCAAAATGGAGTTCATTTTTGGATTCGGAATATCGAAATTAGCCTAGGGTGAAATTTTGGTATTTTTCTGAAAACTTTCAATTTTTGATGAATAGTGAAAACACTGGGTTACTATTTCAAAACCGACTTTTTATTTAAATAATTATTTATTTTAATTTATTTTAGGTCAAAATTGACACATAATACCTATATAAGTTCAATTTAATTCAATGGAGTCGTTTTATAATAATTTTAGATATATAAAAATTTTATTGAACTTTTGACCGTCTTTTACCCACCTCCTAGGAGAATTTGCAAATTTACATAAAACTTAATTTCACCGCTTCTGTGAGTGTATTTGAAAAATCCGAGAGACACAGTTGATTTCAGTAAGTAAAATTTGGTTCAATGAGATGAAAATAATTTTTGGTGAATAGTAACTTTTTACTTTTATTTACCACGATTAAAAGTAAATAGGATAATTAAGGGTAAAAATGATATTATTATTACCCTAACACATGTCCTAATTCTATTGGATAAGTTTAATTCTACCAAAAACAACCTTAGGAATAAAATATGACCATTTAGGCCCACTTGGATTATATTAGGACATTTATTATTAATTTATTTAAAGAAGGGTTAAAATAGTTAAAATCAATGTTTAATAAGTAAATAATTTTTAATATTGGAATATACATAAGATAAATTCGACTATAAATATTCATTAGAAAGATAAAAAGATTTCCTACAAAATGGTATTTTATTTTTAATTTTTAGATATTAAATAATTTAATTTATTTATGACACAAATATGATGCAGTAATTATCTTATTAATGAAATATTGACATAATTGATGTTATAAATACCCAAATAAATGTAATTTGAGACTTTTTATAAATTAAAATAATTTTATAGGTTAATATGAAATGTTAGTATTGATTTAATTAAATTTTTGTGAACTAATCATTCTGTTATGATTTTTACAAAAATCAATTACTAAATAGTGTCAAAATTGACATAAAATAGTTTTTAAAATAAATATTATATTATTAATTGTTATTTTATTCCTAAGAATCTAAGGTTCGGCCAAATGACTTAGATAAGGTTATATATATTAATAATAAACAACTTGGGATTCGTTTGGCTTTTTATAGTAATTTTATTAACCTTATAGTGTAAGAACACAAAAAGACACGGTAAAAGTAAAATTATCTAACTTAAAGTTAAATCTAAATGATAAGGTTAAAATAGTAAACTAAACTTGTCCAAATTCTATTGGATGAGAGGATTTCGACCCATCCCCACCTTATCTTCTAAATAAATCAATTTGGAGCTATTTAAAACCGAATATGGCTTTATAATAAAATAATATTTTTAGTTTTTCCAAAGGTGCCCCTCTCCTCCCTTATAAAAGGGCACCTCCTCCTCTCTTCCTCACACCACTTTGAGCCTTCAAGATCGGCCAAATCCTGCCAATTTCTCCTCTCCACTTCCCTAGAAACATCCTATAGGTCCTGGTCTTCTTCAAAGACCAATTTTAGTGCCCTAAAAGGAGGTCTCAAAGAAGCGCTTCAAAGAAGAGGTAATGTCCATTACCGATTCTTTCAACTTTATTTCTTCTTCCACTTCTTCTTCTTTAGTTGTTTCATTATGAAGTAATAACATAAGTATAAATAATATACTGATATGTTATTATAATTATGAAACTACCCTATTTCACCATCTATCCATCCTACGGAAAAAAAATCACCACGCGTGCGTACGTACGGAATACGGTCTCCACGCCGTGGTGAAATCTGTTTTTCCACCAACACCTTACATGGATGGGTATAATGGTGTAAAGAATAACTATATATGGTTATTATAATATCATACTAATTCTGATATATTATACCATCCACTCCAATTTTATTCAATAATTATGGGACGATATCATTGCTCGTGCGTACGTACGGACTATCGTCTCCACGACGCGATGAGATTCATTCTCCATGTTAACCATACATGAATGATCATATAGTTTATATAATGAATAATAATGAAATATATGAAATAATAATTCTACTGGATTTATTTATATATATATATATGTATGTATGTCATCTATTTAGTTTCATTCAATTCAGTAAGGAAACGAAAACATCGTTCATGCGTACGTACGACCTACCGTCTCCATGAACGGTGTATTTCATTCCTTTAATCGATCTATAATATATGATGAATATATATTATATATAAATCATGTTTTACATTCTGTAATTATGTAAATCAGGATATAAGAAATAATATCAAGAACGACAAGTTGAAACACATACGATAAATGAAATGATTTTACCCAAAATGGTGCTTTAACATGGAATTTACAAAAGAATGGGTAATATAAAGTCATAAGTGAAACATATATGATATCATAACAATTAATATGATTCTATAATAAGTCAATAAAATTATTTAAATCATTATACAGGAGATTCGGATACGTACGAAGCATATCGGACCTAAGGTAAGGGATAATTTTGCAAATATCATTTTTTTATCCAAGATTGCTTATACGTAAGTATTTACTGGGGTTATTGTTATCATCCATGTCCATGTTTTTTAAAAGTGTTTTTATGTTTGTTTAATTTCCTTTTTACCCATTTTTACTTTTACTACATGGTATGTAAGGAATCTTTCTTTTGTTTACATTACAAGGTACTTTTTTGACTTTTCCGGCAAAAGTACGAGAAGAATGTTTTTTTAACTTATACGGCATGAAAGGATTTTTACGGTTTTAATAAGACTTATTTTCATGAAGCTTCCTCAAAAAGATTTCATGAATATTTTTAAAAAAATCTCCTTCTTTTAAAATTGCATGACGTTTTGTGAAAAGAAATTTATTTTTAAGAAGAAAGGATATTTTCCTCAAGAATTCATTTCAAATGTTTTATCAAAAACATTTTCCATATAAGATGACATTATTTCATATGTGTATGTTTCAAGTTTAATGTCTCTATGATTTACATGGTTTCACTTTTCTTATGATGAAATTTCCATTTGTTTTATATGGATTATTAGATGATGGGATGATGTTTATGAAACCCATTTTATTCTTTGGGTTATGGTGAATGTTTTAAGTTTATTTTGTGGCACAAGTAAGAATGATTTCATTATGAGATGGGTGGGACCTATATCTACCTCCAATGCATTGGGTAAAGATTTATATCTCATGAGATAGACATGGATAGAATGGTATGTTAATCCGGTTCAGTAATACATGACTGGAATGAGGAGTGAACTCGATTCAGAAAGGGACTTTGTCCACTAAGATGGTCTTGGCAGCAATGCCTTGGCTATTATGGAAATCATATCATGTGCTTAATGGTTTCCACAATCACATGTTTTATTCCCATTCTATTTTATCATGATTAATGTTTCTTTATGATCTATGCCTTATGTTATTCCATGTTTTATGTCATTGCTCAAGATTTTGTTGTTTAAACATTATGTTCATGTTTTAAGTTCAAATGTTTATGATTTGTTTTATTTTATCCATGCTTACCCTTACTGAGAATTTGAGCTCACCATTTATATTTTTTCTTTTCCCCAGGATATAAAGAAAGGTTTTAGGTAAGAAAACAAAAGGGGAAGATCTTTATGGGAGATGTTGAAGATCTTTCACCACAATTAGAAGATTACATTCTGAGTTTCCAAAGACACTAAACTATTATGGTCCTTGTGTGTCTGTTTTTGTTATGTATTAAGTATTCCGCAAAAGTAATGTAATGTCCATGTATGTCAAGCTTTGGGTTTCTACAGTTGGTATCATAGGAAAGGTTTAATCAACCTTTGGAAACTACGATGCGAAAATGTTAGTGAGATCCCTAGAGATATTTCTAAGGTATGTCTAGGGATGTCCCTAAGGATAAGTATATGTATAGGATATAGTCCTAGAACTACGGTAACGATCTTAGAATTTAACCTAAGATGTTAGATATTGAGGGAACTCCCCCTTTACTATGTTATTTTCCCTAGCATGATTTT
Source organism: Viscum album (assembly GCA_963277665.1). NCBI lineage: Eukaryota > Viridiplantae > Streptophyta > Magnoliopsida > Santalales > Viscaceae > Viscum > Viscum album. The sequence goes on from OY728159.1 coordinate 1,669,860,100, forward strand.
TTCCTCTCACACTATTCTTTTTGGGTTTTAGAAAATGGCTTGAAACATGAAGATTCACGATAATGGAGGATATGACAAACAATGGAATGATATTATTCAAGAGCAACCAAATGAAACGGGATTTGGAAGTCCAAACATCATTATTATGCCTAATCAGCAATCTCATAATATGATCAATAATCTCAACTTTGGTAAGTTTCCCGACTTAGATAATAAGAGAAAGATAGAGTTTCATGATGATCATAGAGGAAAGAAAGTTCAATTTCCCTCATGTAAATAATGTGGGAAGAGGCATCAGGGAGATTGTTTCAAAGGAACTGGAAGATGCTTTGGGTGTGGAAAAGAAGGACACAAAGCCAGTAAGTGCAAAGGAAAAGTTTCAGTTAACATCATGGACAAGGATAATGGTATTTCTATGACATCAACAATGATTAGATGTTTTAAATGTGGAATGTACGGGCATTATGAAAACCAATTCCCTAAGGGAAAATCTCATGAAGAGAATCAGCATTGTCATATGGGTAGTATTTATGTGGATGATGATGAGGAGACTACAAATGATATATGAGCTGAAAGAAGTGTTGAAGCTCAGTCAGTTGTTTTATAAGGTAGTGGAATGATTGTATGTTTATCGAGAGTTATGTTGTATAGTTAATGGTACTATGGAATAAAGAATCATCTAAGGATTGTTACACTATTTTTTTTCCTAAAGTATTTGAAAGTATATGTTGAATGGTACCAGTAACCATGGAAGGTTATTCATATATTTTTGGAAAGTAGATGATATGCACATAATGAAGGAATAAGAAGATAATGAGATGTTTGATTGTATTCATGAGCTCATGATTGATATAAGGACTAAGTGATATCATGGTTTGAGTATATAGAATTTTGAGGATTTTGGTATGTGGAAAGTGTTAACTTTTAACTGCATTCATGTTTTCACTAAGGTTCAATGGGTATTCATTTTTCAAGAGAATAAATGATTAAGGCCTTCGAATGTTTGGAATGTGACCAACAAGACATATCTTATGATATATGGGAATCAACGATGGTATTAACATGCTTGTTATATGAAATCTATGGTAATCGTTTTCACTATATTATGAGAGTGGACTGTAGTATTATGGATAAGCCTAAATATTGGAATGGATTATGTTGGACATAAGTTAGTATTGTTTAAGGATAGAAGTTTTTTCGATATTATTGATGGGATGTTATAGTAATGTAGTTTTATAAAAAGGACAACCGGCAGGATGGGTGACAACCCATCGCGTCGGACAAGGCTGTGGGAATCGAACCCACAACCGAAGTGCGACTGTCCTTTATCGCCAACCACTGGCCTACAAGAAGTCCCTGGTTAGTAGAAACTAGTTTTATTTTATTAAGCGGTATGATATATGAAGTATAAGTTAATTTTTGGAACCATATACGATTAATCTAACCATAAGATGGACTTATAACTTTTGCTAACCTTTTATTTAAAACAGATGGAATGACCCATCATTCTATCACATGATCTGCTAACACATCACGAATAACAAATTCAACTTCATTTCTTTAAGGGATGAAGTGGAAATTGTTCAATTCACGAACAACAGTGAGATTGTACCAAAATCATGTAAGTATTTCTTTTAATTCATCAACTTTAGGGAAATGATCTTGAAAACCAAAAATGTTGTCCTAGTTCCCTTATATCCGATGAATCAGATGGTACCTTAGATCATCACAAATCTATAGCTTTGTGATTTTTGACTTTTTCATAGCCATGTTCTCTACCACTCTCCATCAGAACATGATGGTTAGGTTTCTCTTCCATATCCATATTTTCACCTATGTTCTCCTATGTGGAAACCCAGTGATTAGTTAATTTGGGTAACCTTTATGTTTCATACTTTAGTTTTTAAAGATTGGTTTTGGTATTCCTTTTTACGATGTGGGTTTCTATTAAATAAACTTTCGAGTAGTAAACCATTTATAACCCCGATGAATTTCGAGGGTGAAATTCATTTTAAGGGGGGTAGAATGTAACACCCCGATATTTTATGAAAAATATTCTTTTTAATTTTATTGATGTCTTGTGTTGTATGTTACAACAAAGGATTCTTGCACAACACGCAACCCTAACTTGGCTGCATTACACGCAATCGTGACCTTCCTCAATAGCGTGTGTTGTACGCAATACCGAGTTTCATTAAACAACGATAAGCTATTAAAATATTATTAAAACTAGCCATTATGAATAGTAATAACCACTTTTTGAAATTTTTTAAATTTCATCTTTTAAAATGGACTTCATTTTTGGATTCGGAATATTGAAATTAGCCTAGGGTGAAATTTTGGTATTTTTCTGAAAACTTTCAATTTTTGATGAATAGTGAAAACACTGGGTTACTATTTAAAAACCGACTTTTTATTTAAATAATTATTTATTTAAATTTATTTTAGGTCAAAATTGACACATAATACCTATATAAGTTCAATGTAATTCATTTGAGTCATTTTATAATAATTTTAGATATATAAAAATTTTATTGAACTTTTGACCGTCTTTTACCCACCTCCTAGGAGAATTTGAAACTTTGCATAAAACATAATTTTACCGCTTCTGTGAGTGGAATTTCAAAAATCCTAGAGACACGGCTGATGTCAGTAAGTAAAATGTGGTTCAATGAGATGAAAATAATGTTTGGTGAATAGTAACTTTTTACTTTTATTTACCACGGTTAAAAGTAAATAGGGTAATTAAGGGTAAAATGATATTATTATTACCCTAAAAATGTCCTAATTCTATTGGATAAGTGTAATTAGACTAAAAACAACCTTAGGAATAAAATATGACCATTTAGGCCCACTTGGATTAGATTAGGACATTTATTATTAATTTATTTAAAGAAGGGTTAAAATAGTTAAAATCAAAGTTTAATAAATAAATAATTTTTAATATAAGGTTATACATAAGATAAATTCGACTATAAATATTAATTATAAAGATAAAAAGATTTCCTACATAATGGTATTTTATTTATAATTTTTAGACATTAAATAATTTAATTTATTTATGACATAAATATGATGCAGTAATTATCTTATTAATGAAATATTGACATAATTGATGTTATAAATACCCAAAGAAATATAATTTGAGACTTTTTATGAATTACACTAATGTTATAGGTTAATATTACATGTTAGTATTGATTTAATTAACTTTTTTCAAACTAATCGTTCTGTTATGAGTTTTACAAAAATCAATTACTAAATAGTGTCAAAATTGACATAAAATAGTTTTTAAAACAAATATTATATTATTAATTGTTATTGTATTCCTAAAAATATAAGGTTAGGAAAAATGACTTATATAAGGTTATATATATTAATAATAAACAACTTGGGGTTATTTTGGCTTGTTATAGTAAGTTTATTAACCTTATAGTGTAAGAACACAAAAAGACACAGTAAAAGTAAAATTATCTAACATAAAGTTAAATATAAATGATAAGGTTAAAATAGTAAAATAGACTTGTCCAAATTCTATTTTATGAGATTATTTAGACCCATCCCCACCTTAGCTTCTAAATAAATCAATTTGGATCTATTTAAAACCGAATATGGCTTTATAATAAAATAATATTTTTAGTTTTTTCAAAGGTGTCCCTCTCCTCCCTTATAAAAGGGCACCTCCTCCCTCTCTTCCTCACACCACTTTGAGCCTTCATGCTCGTCCAAACCCTACCAATTTCTCCTCTACACTTCCCTAGAAACATCCTAGAGGTCCTGGTATTCTTCAGAGACCAATTTTAGTGCCCTAAAAGGAGGTCTCAAAGAAGTGCTTCAAAGAAGAGGTAATGTCTGTTACCGATTCTTTCAACTTTATTTCTTCTTCCACTTCTTCTTCTTTAGTTGTTTCATTATGAAGTAATAACATCATTATAAATAATATACTGATATGTTATTATAATTATGAAACTACCCTATTTCACTATCTATCCATCCTACGGAAAATGAAATCACCACGCGTGCGTACGTATGGAATACTGTCTCCACGCCGTGGTGAAATCTGTTTTTCCACAAACACCTTACATGGATGGGTATAATGGTGTAAATAATAACTATATATGGTTATTATAACATCATACTGATTCTGATATATTATACCATCCACTCCAATTTTATTCAATAATTATGGGAACGATATCATCGCTCGTGCGTACGTACGGACTACCGTCTCCACGACGCGATGAGATTCATTCTCCATGTTAACCATACATGAATGATCATATAGTATATATAATGAATAATAATGAAATATATGAAATAATAATTCTACTGGATTTATTTATATATATATTTATGTCATCTTATTAGTTTTATTCAATTCAATAAGGAAACGAAAACAGCATTCATGCGTACGTACGGCCTACCGTCTCCATGAACGGTGTATTTCATTCCTTTTATCGATCTATAATATACATATGTATATGATGAATATATATTATATATAAATAATGTTTTACATTCTTGAATTATGTAAATTGGGATATAAGTAATAATATCAAGAACGACAAGTCGAAACACATACGATAAATGAAATGATTTTACCCAAAATGCTGCTTTGACATGGAATTTACAAAAGAACGGGTAATATAAAGTCATAAGTGAAACATATATGATATCATAACAATTAATATGATTATTTAATAAGTCAATGACATTATTTAAATCATTATACATGAGGTTCGGATACGTACGAAAAATATCGGACCTAAGGTAAGGGATAATTTTACAAATCTCATTTTTTTATCCGAGATTGCTTATACGTAAGTATTTACTGGGGTTATTGTTATCATCCATGTCCATGTTTTCTAAAAGTTTTTTTATGTATTTTTAATGTCCTTTTTACCCATTTTTACTTTTACTATATGGTATGTACGGAATCTTTCTTTTGTTTACATTACGATGTACTTTTTTGACTTTTCCGGCAAAAGTACGAGAAGAATGTTTTTTTAACTTATACGGCATGAAAGGATTTTTACAGTTTTATAAAGACTTATTTTCATGAATCTTCCTACAAAATATTTCATGAATATTTTCAACAAAATATCCTTCTTTTAAAATTGCATGACGTTTTGTTAAAAGAAATTGATTTTTAATAATAAAGGATACTTTCCTCAAGAATTCATTTCAAATGTTTTATCAAAACCATTTTCCATCTAAGATGAAATTATTTCATATGTGTATGTTTCAAGTTTAATGCCTCTATGATTTACATGGTTTCACTTTTCTTATGATGAAATGTCCATTTGTTTTATATGGATTATGAGATGATGGGATGATGTTTATGAAACCCATTTTATTCTTTGGGTTATGGTGAATGTTTTAAGTTTATTTTGTGGAACAAGTAAGAATGATTTCATTATGAGATGGGAGGGACCTATATCTCCCTCAAATTAATTGGGTTAAGATTTATATCTCATGAGATAGACATGGCTGGAACGGTAAGTTAATCCGGTTCAGTAATACAGGACTGGAACGAGGAGTGAACTCGATTCAGAAAGGGACTTTGTCCACTAAGATGGTCTTGGCAGCAATGCCTTGGCTACTATGGAAATCATATCATGTGCTTAATGGTTTCCACAATCACATGTTTTATTCCCATGATATTTTATCATGATTAATGTTTCTTTATGATCTATGCCTTATGTTCTTCCATGTTTTATGTCATTGCTCAAGACTTTTTTGTTTAAACATTATGTTCATGTTTTAAGTTCAAATGTTTATGATTTGTTTTATTTTATCCATGCTTACCCCTACTGAGCATTTGAGCTCACCCTTTATATGTTTTCTTTTCCCTAGTATATAAAGAAAGGTTTTAGGTAACAAAATAAAAGGGGAAGATCTTTATGGGAGATGTTGAAGATCTTTCACCGTGATTAGAAGATTACGTTCCGAGTTTCCAAAGACACTAAACTATTACGGTCCTTGTGTGTCTGTTTTTGTTATGTATTAAGTATTCCGCAAAAGTAATTTAATGTCCATGTACGTCAATCTTTGGGTCTCTACACCCTCCCACCCCATGAATATTTTTCCACTAACCGTGATTAGTGAAAAAATGGGTCGCACAGTTAGTTAGGAGAGGATACATGGTTTTCCCCAAACCATACCCCTTGACCTGCAACTCCAAAAATAGGCCTTCAGACCTCTAATGCTCTTAAAACCCTTATTAACACCCAATGATTTGGATAAACCACTAAACCCATCCAAAAACATGATATAAGGTAGTTTGAACTCTCAAAACTGAGTTTTGATGCTTGAAAAAGAAAAGGGAATACCCACTAATTCAAAAAAATCAAAATTGGAGAGGTTTTCGACCTGATTCAAAAACCTGGGATGTTACAATCTCCCCAAATTAACATATCTCATACTTGAGTTATAAAAAAAACATGGATATGGTACTAAACATACCCATATCATAAAAATTAACCCAAACTAATCTAGTCTCAAGGGCACAAGTCGACCACCTCAAGGGGGCACCCACCTTAGGAGTGACCTACCCAGGTCACAACCCGACCCAAAACTCATATAAAAAACGGTTCCAATGACCATTATAGGACAAAAAATTCCTTATATGATGCATCATCACTCCCACACATCATCGGGTGCTCCCATATCATACCATACACCCATATGTGTCCTGCACTGCATCGGTGCCCGCCTTGTGTCCATGCCACACATGTCACAAAAGAGGCCTCGCATCTCAATAGATGCTCAAATCAGTTACGGTGCCTCACACATCAATCAAGTACCACTTCACAATGATTCTCAAATTCCAAAAAACTTTATGTAAATATATCTCTTTGATTCCCTGCTATCGAAGCACCTCAATCTCCAGTATCTCCTTGATGTCCTGATGCAAACGCACCTAAATAAAACCCACACCCAACGGTTCTCACATAAAAAACCTAGTACCACACACCTCACACACACATAGATATATATATGTCACACACTTGATCTTGGGATAACCTACTAACCAAAATTTAGTTAGTCCATATATACATCTTGTGCACCTCGTGCACCCAAAATAGACATGCTTTAATAGGATATTCCAAAAAAATAGAAATAATTCTTCTCATGTCCATGGAATACCTCTGAATGTTTCCATATCACTAGCTTGATCATCCCAGGGATGATCCACAACATAAAAATGGCTTGAATCATGACTACCTGAAGCCTGACCTCCATGTGGAGCTACACATGCCACCGGTTACTGACCCCGCTTATGGGTCTCACTATCTTTTCCATGACCTCTGCGTACAACTGAGACTCGACTACCATCACCCGGTACCAATCCTAACCCAACCTTAGAACCCTAATTCTACCCTGATCCCTAACTTCTGGTTGCTATATAAGGGTTCCTATAGAACCTCTCAAGATTCCGAACCCATCCACATGCCTGAAACGCTTTTGGAAGCTTCTCACACTATGTTTGGACATTTCCTATCATCTCATACTAAAATAAAACCATATAATACCCACTAAGAAGCAGTTTGGATGAGTCATTTTCCTAACTAACCTACTATAACTCATATCTTCCTCACTTTCTTATATCTAAATCATCACCACTAAAATCACCTGAACATCACTATCAAGCTGGGTTCCACTAGTCCTAGACACACCTCCCCAGACGCCAAAGGATACTGACTAGAATTGAGGGTGTAATAAGGGATAGTGGGGAGGTTATAACCTCATATGATGATATAATAAAGGTTCAAGTACACATATAACATGCAGAGAAAAGATAAAGATTCATCATACTCGAACCTGGCCCACCAATGGTAGAAGCACAATCAACAATATACAATAGCAGAATCATAACTGAACACCAATAGCAGAAATAAATAACTAACCAAAAATACCACATGTACCAATTTAAAACTAATCATGCATACATTTTAGGTCATACATGTCAATATACATAAAAATGGGTCACTCGTGGATGAACATGGTTGCTACATACATATAACATGATGGAATAGAAATAAAAACGAAAGGAAAACTCCAACTGGAATGACCTCAGGGTCCCTTACCAACATTCGTGCCAACTCAACTAGGATCTATCTATAGAGCCTGAACTATTACCTGAATTCAACAATATAAAGTCTACATGCATCCCGAAGGGCCTTTATAGGGTGTGAGACTGAATCCCAATAGGATACCACCCATGTGTGTGTGCCCAACATAAGTGTTTAAGTAGTTTCAAATTTTAGTAAAAAGTAAATCATCTCAATAAAATTCAATAAAACAAATATTCCCTAGTGCTCAATAGCCACAAGGAATCTTTAACCTACCTCATCCAACGTCAGAATATTTGTAGTGGAGAGGACCCTTAGCCCATGGACCAAGGCATCCCCTAATGTAGAATAGCCCAGGTTAACCCTTAGGTTCCACCTCTAGATAAGAAACCCAACACATCATGACTCCTAACACCACGTGTCTCAAACAAGTCACTGAAATCCAGAAAGAATTCCCAATAAAAAGTAACCCTATCCCCTTAGACTGTTGCTTGAAATCACCCTTCGGCTCGAAGTCCGACGTTCAGAGGCATAGAGATATATATCCTCAAATAAAAAAAATTCAGTTCATATCATGACATACCTAGGAATGGGGGTCTCCATCCTCCCAAAGTATTCTAGGCACAACGGCCTCAATACAGTGAGCCTCATTCCCCAACCAATAGCCTAGACACTATTAACCAAAGGCTTCTCACCTTCCGCGTGGATTTCTATGGAAAGAATCCCCAACACAATTTCATATGTCACACTATTGGGGGACTATACCAACATAATTGGTCAAAACCACCTCATCATTGAGTCCTCCTATGTGTACATGACTCCAATATGTGCTTTGGACATCACGAGTGAGTGGGAATCACCAATTTAGTACCTAAGACACATAAAACAACACCTTGTTCCCCTACGACCATGTCACTCAAATCTGATGTCCATGCAATCCAAAATTATCCAAGGCTATGCCCATAATTTTATGACCTCATCACCTTAACCAAAGTCCCTGACACCCAACTAATGGTCAAAACCACCCAAGTAATCTGGAACAAACCCAACTAGATGACCACATCACAACAATCCTGATGGCCATGCCATCCCAATTTCCCAGGCCGAGCCCATCACAACACAATGGGTATCAAAAATGTGTCACAAGAAATCACATATAAATATTCACTTTAATTTAAATAAAAAAATCAAAATAATTGAATTGAACAACTTAAATTATATAAACAATCCAATTTAATTAAACAAAACAGACGACCTAGCGACCTAAGGTGGTCGACGGGATCTAACCCAGCATCACATAATAAAACAAGGTGAGTTAATTCCCAATGGCATCCCATAGGGTCATACAACCAATTTAATATCAATAAATCAATTTAATAGGGTCTCGTTCAAATATTGACATGGCACACTAAAAGTCGCTCCCCCCAAAATGACTGATAAACATAAAGAGAGGTATGCACCAACTACCTTGGAGTCATATATGTAGGAACTTTTAATATCGATCATTAAATCTAAGAGGTTTAGAATAAATCAATTTTTTCTTCAAACAAACTAAAAATATGGGAAATTAGATCAGATGGATTTAGCACTCTGTGAGGTGAGAGAAAAGAAGAAAGGAAGCATGGGAGAGGGGATACTCACCGAAGTGGTTCCAATGCACCTGATAGTGGATAAAACTGATCTCAAATGATGGATATAGACCTCACACTAGAGGAGAGGATAAGGAGAGCTCCTCCTTAACTGTTGCATGAAAACCACGGGTGAAGAAAGAGAAAACGAGGAGAAAATGAGAAAAGGAAAAGGGGGAAACCATAAAATCACCCCTTTAAAGAGGGTTCCAGGTTAGATCACATGGTTTTTCAAACTGTTCGCAGACTTTATGGGCTACAGTGTAAGAGTACTACCTAAGTGACACTACCCATGTAGCTTGCCACATGATTTTATCTAACTTTTCCCAAAACATGTGCAATCCCTCTATAAAAACTGCATACCTTCCACATATCCATGCACCCTCATTCATAGTTTCTCAAAAACCATGCTCAATGAAAAAAGGGGTCACATGGTTAGCTAGAGGAGACCGCGTGGTTTTCCCCAAACCATGTTATACAACTCTAAAAATATGCCTTTAGGGCTCTAATTCTCCTAAAATGCTTATGAACACATAGTAGGGAATAGATTTAATCTCATATAATAATAATAAAACCAATAATTAGAAACCATACTAAGAATCTAGCATGATGTTCTCATGAATTGTACTTCTATGCAAGTACGATAAATAGATTTAAATAATGAATAAGCCAAAAAAAGTCATAAATGAAATAAATATCAATACGAGACATTAACGAGAAAAATGACTATTCCCATTCTAAAGAATAAACTATTTAAATATTTGAACATAATTTTAATAACACGTGAAAAATAAATTTCATCACATAAACTAAAATAGTAAAAGAAGAAAATAAAGAACAAATGGATGAAATGGATGACATAAAAAAGCCCCTAAAATAAAATAAAAGATTGAATGGATGAAAAATCACCTCCATATGACCCATGGTCACCCTCACATCCCAACACATCCATCAATAAAAACAAAATCAACATTTAATGAACGCGATAAAAAATATGGGAATCTGAGGGAAATCATAAGAGTTACACACATAGGTGTGCATATAGGGTGAGAGCTAAATGTGCCCAGTATAATATCACAAAAGATACTATGCAATTAATTAAACTAAAAATTTCATAAATTATAGTTTAAAAAATTTTGTAAAGTATGATGACACAAATTATACATTCACCATGATGAAATAATGAAACAAATACATTATATTATACAGTAAGCATTAGTATGAGGTTTTTATCACTACAAAATTTACTTATTTCTCTATGGGTTTATTAACATATTGCTAGATGATAATCTTGGGATTTAGGTTATCACTGTAACACCCCAAGTTTTTCTAAAAATAGATATAAATGCATGGAACTTTGTTTTAAAGTAGAAATTTATAAATAGCCTTTAAACATGATTTTATTTTTTATATGTTTTAAATTTTGAAAAATGGTCTTCTAAAATTGTGTTCAGTATGTTATTTAGAGTCTATTGGAACCAAATTGTTTTTTTGGTGAATAGTAACATACCCTTATGAATAGTAATATGAATATTAATATTACCCTAATGAATAGTAAATTTTATTATTATTTTATTTTCTTAAGGAATTAAGATAATAACATCTTGGTTAATTTTTCATCGTGATATAAAAGCAGTTATAGTTTTTAAATAATTAATGTTTGAATTAAGTATGATTTTATTTAAAAATTAAATTAAAAATACTTAGAAAATTATTTTCAAAAATTGGACTTCATTTTTGAATTCTACACGTCAATAAATGGTTAGGGTGAATTTTGGGAATTTTTCTGAAACAGTTGACTTTTCAGTGAATAGTAAAAAAATACAGTTTTTAGTTTCGGTGTGTTAATGATATCATTAATGATGTAATAATGATTTCATAAATCTGGTATACTTGTGTGTAGTTACATAATATGTGATGTGTCCCAAGTGTCTTATTCCATGGGCAAATACCATGGGCAAGCCCATGGTTTTTCAAATACCACTCATGAGGTGTCCCTTGGAAATTATTAAAATATTCCCTTACTGTTTCTATAAATACCAACCCATTCTTTCATTAACTTCATTCCCAATTACTCCTCAATGAATCTGTGGCCTCCTTACCTTCCTAGTATTCCTCACAAGGTCTCCTCAAGCCCCCAAGGTCCCAACCTTCAAGTTCTAAGGGTTACTCTACAAGGTAAGAAAATTCTCAATTTCTTTCTTTTTCCATTCAAGTTCTCTTTTATGTGGTATAACTTTAAAGTTTTCATACCAAGTTCTTATTTCCTTATTATTATTGATCTAATATATATTATGATTCATTTATGGATGGGTGACCCTTGTCCCCTCTCTTTTTAAAATTTTCTAAAACCATGTTGCTTAGCCGTTAGGCTGTTGAATATTTGTAAGGGATTTCTCAATTATTCTTTTATTTTGAGTTCCTTTCTCAATATTTATTCATCTATTCTTACCCAAGAGGCATGAAATATCCAGAAATAATTTATATTATTTATTTTCTCATTTTCATGTAAAAATCAACATCATTATATTTCTCCTCTTCCACTTATTCAACGAAAAAAATATTATTTGTGATGTGTCAAATTACCGACATCGTGGATGATGTGATTTCAATTTTCATTAACTCTTTAAAGTTTGGTTACGAAACCATTTTTATGTTTTAACCAAGTTATAATATATTTATTATTTCTCATCCATGGTTCTTTAATTATTTTGTATTCATGGTTTTAATTTATAAGACAAAATGAGGTCGTTATTACCAAAAACCCACTAAAATGATCTAAACGAACATCATTAATGTTTTAACTTATGAATCATCCTCATGTAAGAAATAAAAAATGATAAATGGTATAAATTATGGTAATGGAAATATGTAAATACTAATCCATTCCAATTTTTGAGTTTCACTTCCAATTTACAAGAACATCCATCATGAACCAATCATGGAAATCATGTAAAGAACTCACCCAAAAACAGTACAAGGAGAAAAATACTAACAATTAAAGGGTGAAATGATGTTATGAAATTATAATATAAGATGTTATAAACATGAAAATGTTTCTTTAAAATACTAATAACACTCTTTTAACCATTATACCGGAAGTTTAAACAAGTTTTAAGTAATACAAACTCGAGGTAAGGGAATTCTTAACCCGATTTCCATTCTTTGGGTTAACCTTCTACTTCATTATTTATGTTCTATTTAAATTGTTTATGTGATGGTTTATGTTTATATTATGTTTTATTATGTGTATTTACAGTATATATACATACTCCATCCACTATATTAAGTCTCTCTTCAATTGTATGATATTTATAAGGGGATTTTCTATAAAAATCCTCTTTAAATTCTGTTTTACAAAATTAAAAAGTAATGTCTTTATGCTATTGTTCATGTTGTATGGTTATTATTTGGTTCTTGGGAAATTATTTATGATGAATGGTGGGACCTATATCTCCCTCCAATTCATTGTTTATGTGTATGTTGGAGGTTGGTCGTATGGTTACTCCAAGTGTAACTGTGATGGTTACACAAATTGTGAGGTAGCCGTGAGGGTTACAAATTATAAGGTAGTCGGGAGGGTTACAAGATTATGTAAGTAATGCCCCAAGATAACTTTATGATTATATTTATGTTCTCATTATTTGTGTGAATATTGTGTAAATCTCATGTTACACAAAGTATATATGGGTGATAAGCATTTATTTTGTAAATGCTTCTATACGTTACGTGTATTCATGGACTAATGTGCTTTTTCCTTCATTTCCATCCCTTACTGAGTTTTTGTGCTCATCCCAAGTTTTAAATAATTTTCACAGGTTAATTGATGTGTAAGAAAAAGAAGGAATCCACGTTAAATGTTGAATAATTGTCAAGGAGTCGTGTTTTAAGTTTTAATGTTTTATAATTTGAAAAAAAAGGAAACTGTTTTTATGGTATCCACTCTGTAACAATGTGTAATGTTATGAATGTATTATCCTAATTATCTAAAGCTATAAACTTGAAAAGGTACTCAATATAAAAAGGAAGTTAATTCTTGACTAAATTCAAGATTATGTATGTAATAAGTTCGGGTCCTTATAGTTGGTATCAGAGGATGGTTTAGATAACTTTAGGGGTTAGGATGATGTTAAAAGAATACTGTAAATGATTTTTACTCTATGATAAATTTTAAATGTTTTAGCATTTAAAGATTATCATGTTGATTCATCTAAGATATGTTTGTTCATAATGGTTGTCTGTAGAAGAAATAGGGAAGCTGAACAGGAGAGGCACCGACAGAATGACATCCTTCCGAATCTGCATCCTAGAATTGTAGGGATTGGAACCGAGCTGTTTGTGACAGTAATGTCTCAGCTAACGCAAGCAATAAATGGCGGTGGAATCCATGAAAGAGAACAACCAGAGGTACCACAACGGAACATGACAATAATGGAACATTTTATGAGACAACACCCTCATGTATTCAATGAATCTTCTGACCCAGTAGTATCTGAAGGATTGATCAAAGCCCCTGAAAAGATATTTGATGTTATGGGATGTTCAAAAAATCAAAAGGTAAGTCTTTCCATTTATTGTTTTGAAGGGGAAGATGATTAGTGGTGGTAAATGGTAAGTAATATTAGGGGTATAAATGATTTTTATACCTTAAAGTGGGTTGAATTTAAAAGTTTTTTCCTTGAAAAATATTTTCCTAAGGTGGTGTGACTTAGAATGGAGAAGAAATTCCTTGAATTGAAATCGAAGGAAGAATATTAAGTGGATGTGTATGTAGAAAACTTCACCTGACTGGCGAGGTATGATTCAAATCTTATTCTGGATCTTGATATAAAAATTAACCTCTTTTTCTCAGGATTGAAGCCAAGGTATCGAAGGGCATTGGACTCTCGTGAATTCAAAAGTTATGGGAAACTTTATGATGTACTGATAGGGTAGAGATGATGTTTGATGATGATCATGTGAATTTTGGAAACAAATAGAAGAAGAGGTCTATATGGGAAGAAATGGGTAAGAATCAACCAAATAAATTTGATGGTAAGAAAATCCAATTTTTAGTTTGTGAAAAGTGTGGCAAGAAGCACCCTGGGGAATGTTTTAGAAAAACTGGGAAGTGTTTTAAATTTGGTAAGTTTGTACATATGGCCTGATATTGCAATGAAAATTATCCTAAGACTAATATTGATAAGAAGACTGTAAAGTGTTTTAAATGTTGTGAGATGGTTCATTATGAAAATGTCTTCCCAAAGAGAGATCTAAATGATGCAAAGAAGCCAGAATAAAAGAAGAAAGGTGTAATGAGATCCTTTGTGACTATGTCAGAAGATTTCAGCCCATCAAATGAAGTTGTATCAGGTACTTTGTTTGTTTACTCATATTTTGCTAAAGTTTTTTTTGATACGGGGTCTACACATTCCTTCATCTCTGAGAAAATTTCTGGTAAATTGGAAATATCACTTCAACAAATGAGACCCGAACTTGTTGTTAAAACACCAAGAAGAAATGTTATAGCAAAGTGGAATTATAAGAATATTTCTATTATCATATGTGGAAAGACTTTACCTGCAAACCTTTTTGTTTTACCCTTAGTTGAGTTTGATGTTATTCTGGGAATGGATTAGCTTTCTGATTATCATGCTAAGATTGATTGTAGAGATAAATAAGTTGTTTTTCAGAAAGAGTTTCACTTTGTATACAAGAATGAAATCATACAATTGATAACATATTAGGAAGCTGAGAAACTATTGAAATATGGAAATGAAAGTTATCTTTCCCATATTGTTGAAAACAAGGGAACTATTCAAATTAATGATGTGTCAGTGGTAAATGAATACCTTGATGTTTTTTCGGATGAGTTACCTGGTTTCATACCTGATCAAGAAGTCGAATTCACAATTGACTTAGTTCCTAATGCTAAGCCAATTTCAAAACCCCCATATCATATGGCTCCAATAAAACTTCTTGAATTGAAAAAATCAGTTGCAGGATTTTCTTGACAAAGGCTTCATTCGTCCTAGCACTTCACCATGGGGAGCCCCTATTTTGTTTGTTAAAAAGAAAGATAGTTCCATGAGAATTTTCATTGATTATAGAGCTTTGAATAACATCACTATTAAAAACAAGTATCATTTGGATCATATCGATGACTTGTTTGATCAGCTTCAGGGATCTCAGTACTTTTGCAAGATTGACTTGAGATCCGGATACCATCAGCTGAAGGTGAAGGAGGATGAAATCTCAAAAGTAGCCTTTCGTACTGGATATGGGCATTATGAATTTTTTGTTATACCATTTAGATTAACTAATGCACCTGTTTTATTAATGAATCTTATGAATAGAGTATTTTATGAGTTCTTGGATAGGTTTTTGGTTGTATTTATTGATGAAATTTCGGTATTTTCTAAAAATAAAGAGGAGCATGAAAAACATATAAGGGTTGTTTTGAAAACTTTAAAAGAAAATAAATTGTATAGAAAATTCAGAAAGTGTGATTTTTGGTTGCAACAGATTTCTTTTCTTGGTAAGATTTTAAATAAGGATGGAATAATAGTTGATCCTCCCAAAACAAAAGTAGTTGATGAATGGCCAAGACCCACAAATGTTACAGAGATTTGTAGTTTTCTTGGGTTAGTAGGTTATTACTGACAGTTTGTTAAGAACTTTGCACGATTATCTATCAAGATAACTAAGTTAATGTGGAGAGGGTTAAAATTTGTTTAGACATAGGAAGGTGATGTTTGTTTTTAGGAATTGAAGAAGAGATTGGTGAATGCCCTAGTTTTGTCCTTACCCTCCCGGAATGGTGAGTTTGTCATCTATAGTGATGCTTCTTTGAAGGGACTTGGTTGCATTTTGATGCAGAATGATTAGGTAATTTCTTATGCTTCAAGACAACTAAAACCTCATGAGTTAAATTATCCCACACGTGATTTGGAATTGGCAGCTATGGTTTTTTCTTTGAAAATTTGGAGGAATCATTTATACAGAACCAAATGTAAAATATATACTGACCATAAAAGTATGAAGTATATATTCACTCAGATGAAATTAAACATGAGGCAGAGAAGATGGCTTGAACTAATAAAGGATTATGATTACATGATCAAATACCATCCTGGAAAATCAAATAAAGTGTCGGATGCTTTGAGTCGGAAACATCTTGCATCATTAACCATGTTACATTTGGAACATGATTCCTTGATTAATGATTTGATGAATTTTGTCTTAGAAGTTGTTAGTGCAGAGAATACCTCTGT
Organism: Viscum album; assembly: GCA_963277665.1. Taxonomy (NCBI): domain Eukaryota; kingdom Viridiplantae; phylum Streptophyta; class Magnoliopsida; order Santalales; family Viscaceae; genus Viscum; species Viscum album. Next base: position 1,669,877,056 of record OY728159.1, read on the forward strand.
TGTTTTTCATGTTTCAGTGCAGTCTTCGTTGTCAGATAGAATTAATCAAGCGCAGAAAAAGGACTATGAGCTACAGAAAAAGGTAGAATTGGTTAAAATGGATAAGTTTCCAGAATTTAATCTTGATAAAGATTGTGTTTTGAGATTTGGTAAAATGTTGTGTATGCCTTGTGATTCCCAGTTGAAGAAATAATTGTTGTGTGAAGCTTATAGTTCTCCATTTTCAGTTCATCCTGGCAGTACTAAGATGTATAGAGACTGTTGGAAGTATTATTGGTGGGATGGAATGAAAAGAGATATTTCTGATTTTACTATGAAATGTTTGACATGTCAACATGTTAAAGTAGAGTGGCAGTTACCGAAGGGGATGCTTCAACCTTTTCCAGTGCCAAAGTGAAAATGGGAAAATGTATCCATGGACTTTGTGGTGGGACTACCAAAGACTTCTTGAGGTAAAAATGTGATTTGGGTTATTGTTGATCGGCTGACAAAATTTGCACATTTTCTTTATATTCGAGATATAATGTCTTTGGATCAGCTTTCTCAATTGTACCTCAAGAAGATTGTCAGGTTACATGGAGTTCCTCTTTTCATTGTATCTGACCGAGATCTCAGGTTATTCTAACTTTTAGAAGGGACTTCAGAAGTCATTGGGAACAAAGTTAAATTTCAATACAGCTTTTCATCCTCAATTATATGGGCAGTGAGAACGAATGATTCAAAATTTGGAGGATATTCTCTGAGCTTGTTCAATGGACTATCAAGGAAGTTGGGATCAACATCTTTCTTTAGTTGAGTTTTCTTATAATAATAGTTTTCATTCTAGTATTTAGATGGCACCTTTTGAGGCCTTGTATGGGAAGCGGTGTCGGACTCCAGTGTTTTGGGATGAAGTCGGTGTCAGAAAGTTGATGGGGATAGAATTAGTAGAAGAAGTGGCTGAGAAAGTGAGGATGATCCAGCAGCATATGTGGACAGCTCAGAGCAGGCATAAAAGTTATGCAGATAATAGAAGGAAAGACTTCTCTTTTGAGGTAGGTGACCATGTTTTCATTAAAATATCTCATTGGAAAAGTGTGATGCGTTTCAGTAAGAAAGGGAAGCTAAGTCCACGGTTCATCCGTCCTTTTGAAATATTAGAGAAAGTTAGAATAGTGTCATACCATGTAGCTTTGCCTCTGAGTTTTTCTCAAGTACACAATTTTTTTCATGTTTCGATGTTGAGAAAGTATGTTCTAGATTTATCACATGTCTTGAGCCCAAAAGCAGATCAGCTGGAAGAGAACCTTTCTTATAAAGAGAAACCAGTTCATATTCTTGATCAAAGGGAACGGGTATTGAGGAATAAGGTAATCCACCAGGTAAAGGTTTTGTAGAGAAACCACAAGGTTGAAGAAGCAACATGGGAGTCTGAAAATGCTATGAGGTAAAAGTACCCTCAGTTGTTTAATAAGTAAATAAAATTACGAGGATGCAATTTCCAGAAGGTGGGGATAATGTAACACCCCAAGTTTTTCTAAAAATAAATAGAAATGCATGGAACTTTGTTTTAAAGTATATATTTATAAATATCCTTTAAGCATAATTTTATTTCTTATAAGTTGTGAATTTTGAAAAATGGCCTTCTACAGTTGTGTTCAGTAAGTTATTTAGAGTCTATTGGAACCACATTTTTTTGGCAAATAGTAAAATACCCTTATGAATAGTAATATGAATAGTAATATAAATAGTAATATGACCCTAATGAATAGTAAATTTGATTTTTATTTTATTTTCTTAAGGCATTAAGATAATAACATCTTGGTTAATTTCTCATCATGATATAAAATCAGTTATAGTTTTTAAATAATTAATTTTTGAATTAAGTATGATTTTATTTAAAAATTAAATTAAAAATATTTAGAAAATTATTTTCAAAAAATTGACTTCACTTTTAAATTATACACATCGATAAATGGTTAGGGTGAATTTTGGGAATTTTTCTGAAATAGTTGATTTTTCAGTGAATAGTAAAAAATACATTTTTTAGTTTCGGTGTGTTAATGACATCATTAATGATGTAATAATGATGTCATAAATCTGGTTGACTTTTATATAGTAAAATAATATTTTAGGTGTCCCAAGTGGATTATACCATGGGAAAATACAATGGGAAAGCCCATGGTTTTGCAAATACCACTCATGAGGTGTCCCTTGGAAATTATTAAAATATTCCCTTACTGTTTCTATAAATACCAACTCATTCCTTCATTAAATTCATTCCCAATTCCTTTTTAATTAATCTGTGGCCTCCTTACCTTCCTAGTATTCCTCACAAGGTTTCCTCAAACCCCCAAGGTCCCAACCTTCACTTTCTAAGGGTTACTCTACAAGGTAAGAAAATTCTCAATTTCTTTCTTTTCTCCATTCAAGTTCTCTTTTATGTGATATAAATTTCAAGTTTCCATACCATGTTATTATTTACTTCTTATTCTTTATCTACTGTATATTATGATTCATTTCTGGATGGGTGACCCTTGTCCGCTCTCTTTTTAAAATTTTCTAAAACCATGTTGTGTAGCCGTTAGGCTGCCGAATTTTTGTAAGGGATTTCTCAATTATTCTTTTATTTTGAGTTCCTTTCTCATTATTTATTCATCTCTTTTTACCAAAGAGGCATGAAATCTCCAGAAATAATTTATATTCTTTATTTTCTCGTGTTCATGGAAAATTCAACATCATTATTTTTCTCCTCTTCCAATTATTCAAGGAATAAAAACATTATCCATGATGTGTCGAATTACCAACATCATGAATGATGTGATTTCAATTTTCATTAAATATTTCAAGTATGGTTATAAAAACATTTTTATGGTTTAACCAAGTTATAATATGTGTATTATTTATCATCCATGTTTCTTTAATTCTTTTGTAATCATGGTTTTAATTTATAAGACAAAATGAGGTCGTTATTACCAAAAAAACCACTAAAATGATCTAAACGGACATCATTAATGTTTTAACTTATGAATCATCCTCATGTAAGAATTAAAAAATGATAAATGGTATAAATTATGGTAATTTAAATATTTAAATACTACTCCATTCCAATTTTTTAGTTTCACTTCCAATCGACAAGAACATCCATCATGAACCAATCATGGAAATCATGTAAAGAACTCACCCAAAAACAGTACAAGGAGAAAAATACTAACAATTAAAGGGTGAAATGATGTTATGAAATGATAATATAAGATGTTATAAACATGAACATGTTTATTTAAAATAAAAATAACACTCTTTTAACCATTATACAGGAATTTTAAACAAGTTTTAAGTAATACAAACTCGAGGTAAGGGAATTCTTAACCCGATTTCCATTCTATGGGTTAACCTTCTACTTCATTATTTATGTGCTATTTAAATTGTTTGAGTGATGGGTTCTATTTATATTATGTTTAATTATGTGTATTTATAGTATATATACATACTCCATCCACTATATTAAGTCTCTTTCAATTGTATGATATTTATAAGGGGATTTTCTATAAAAATCCTCTTTTTAAATTCTGTTTTACGAAATTCAAAAGTAATGTCTTTATGCTATTGTTAATGTTGTATGGTTATGATTTGGTTCTTGGGAAATTATTTATGATGAAGTATGAGACCTATATCTCCCTCCAATTCATTGGTTATGTGTATATTGGAGGTTGGTCGTACGGTTACTCCAAGTGTAATTGTGATGGTTACACGAATTGTAAGGTAGCCGTGGGGGTTACAAATTACAAGGTAGTCAAGAGTGTTACAAGATTATATAAGTAATTACCCAAGATAACTTTATGATTATATTTATGTTCTCATGTTTTTTTGTGAATCTTGTGTAAATATCATGTTACATAAAGTAAGTATATATGGGTGACAAGCATGTCTTTTGTAAATGCTTTCATACGTTACAAGTATTCATGGACTAATGTGTTTTTTCCTTCATTACCATACCTTACTGAGTTTTTGTTCTCATACCATGTTTTAAATGATTTTCGCAGGTTAATGGATGTGTAAGACAAATAATGAAGCCATGTTAAATGTTGAATAATTTTCAAGGAGTCATGTTTTAAGTTTTAATGTTTTATAATTTGAAAAAAATGAAACTGTTTTTATGGTATCCACTCTGTAACAATGTGTAATGTTATGAATGTATTGTACTAATTCTCTAAAATTCTAAACTTGAAAAGATCCTCAATGTAAAAAAGGAATTGAATTCTTGACTAAATTCAAGATTATGTATGTAATAAGGTCAGGTCCTTATAATCACATATAATGCTAATGAGAAATAGACCTAGAGGGTCACACATTAAGCGTATCCAAAATCTCAATTAAGTTATATTTGAATTTAATAGTTATAAAAAATATTATTCCCAATTTTTAGTTAAATTAATATTCTATTTAAGTTGATTGCATAAACCCAATCACCAATTATTCAAGACTATAATATATATAAGTTGAATATTAAAGAAATATTTTTTATGAGATACCGAATATAATATTTATTTACCTCTTTTTTATTATTCAAAAGGTAATAAATAATTATTATTTATTTATTTATTTATTTATTTATTTATTTATTTTAATATTAAAATAAATGTTTATTTAAAATTTTAGTGAATATAATATTTATTTATCTATTGAACAAATAATATAATGATTTTTATTTATTTATTTAATTTTTAATTATTCATGTTTTGATAAAAGCCAAGGAGGTTTCACATGTACATTTAAGGTTCTAATGGAAATGATATATTTTATTTAATATCATTTAAATAAATATTAATTTTTTATTTAAAAAATGATATTTAAATATTCTTGAGTTATCACATGTCATGGAATATATTATTATTATTATTATTATTATTATTTGACACAGGGTTTACTTAGGATAAAAAATTAAATAGAGGGAATTTTAATAATTATCAATTGTTTATCCCTAAATATATAATCTGATTTATACCATTTTAGAGAATAAGAGTTGTGTACAATAGATTCTATTAAGAGAATTCTATCAAAACCAACAGAATCTCTCAGGAATGTAGAGATAAATCCTCCCTCTCCCTCTTTGGAATGAGATAACAAGAGAGAAATTCTTTTATGATAAAAAGTTTACTTAATATGATCAAGAAAAAATGACGCAAGGTTCTTGGTTCCTCCACTCTAGCACCCAAAATACCAAAGGTGGCATTTTAAAATTCATAAATCACATTTCAATACTGTTAGAGTAATTATGGTCTGGATTCTTCACTTCAACGGTGAATGATAAGAGCAACTATTGAATTGATCAAAAACCAAGAAAAATTATCAAGTAAGATTAATTCTTATTTTAAATTATCTATAAATATAATATGAAAATCTCCTATCAATTAATAATTTTTTTCCTTTTTCATGTTCTTTGGATTTATCTGTTGATACTGATAAAAAAAATTGGGCATGCACCCGACCGCTTCTATTATACCCTGAATCCTTAAAATGGTATTAGAGAAGTGACATAATAATGTATAATTATTTATTATTTAGTAGAAAAATTTCTTGTTTTTTAGAAATATTTTATTTCTAGTCTTTTATTCTTTAATGGAAAATTCAAGATAATGTGTTTCCTTTAGTTTATATAACCAACAAAAGGACAAGAATATATGAAAAACACTCAAAAATACCATCCAGAGGTGTTGAGGATGTTGGCTACATGACATGAATACATGGTATGTAACCAAACTTACACATTTTTTACCCTTTTTAAATCACACAAGCATGGGTTTTCTTGTATATTAGTGAAAAATTTTGAGGGATAAATTCATTTTAAGGGGAGTATAATGTAACTGTAATGACCCAAAATTTTGAATAATATTTTATTTCCTGAAGATGTCTGTCTTACTATGTCATAATTAATAAAAAATATATTAGTGTAAATGAAATATGAACATTGGGTTTTGACCATTATATGACCATTGTTCAATATGACCATTGGAAATAATAATAATTTTTAATGTTATAATTTTTGTTTAAAATATAAATAATAATGGATAATTAATGCAGAAAAAAGAGTTGATGGCCACATACAGTAGACTCAGGTTGTATGAAGCCCATCTATCGGAGCTTGGGAAGGAGGTAGCATCACTGGGCTTTGCTCTAGACCAATCCCAAGCAGAGCTTCAACATGTTAATCTTGAATGTAATCTCCTTTGGGAGAATTTCAAGGTTATAGAAATCACCACGCGGGCAATGTTGTCCAAGCCACCCCAAGATTCTATCACCATTGAACACCTTACTCTTAGATCCTATGAAGGTGTTATAAGGGGATACATAATGAGGCCTTAGTTACTTTGTGTAATATTTTTTGTATAAATAAAATTGTTACTTCTTATTATGTTAAATTTTTTGAATTTCAAATGTCAAAATAAATATAGGATGAATTTTTAGAAGCTTCATATTATTGATGAATATTGAAAAAAAAGTATTTTAAAATATTTTTTATACTTTAAATAATTAATAATGTGAAATGATTTTCAAAAAATGGATATATACAGTTCTGATCAGTAAGAAATTTAGAGTCTGATAAGATCAACTAAATTTTTGGTGAATAGTAAATTATGAAGAGTAATATTACCATTATTAATAGTAATGTGACCAATGGAATAGTAACCTCACTAAAGAAAGTATGAATATAATTTATGCATATATAATGGTAATGTGATATAATAGCATAAGTAAATAACTATTTCAGAAATTATTAGTTAAGTATTAGTATTTTTTCAGGTAAATCGTGATTTTACTGGAAAAATAAATATCTCATATTTAGAAAATTATTTTCATAAAATGGAGTTCATTTTTGAATTCAAAACATTTATATTATCTTAGGGAGGATTTATGATATTTTTATAAAATGGTTTGTTTTTTGATTAATAGTAAAAATACATTTTTTGAGTTTTCGGTGTGTTTTATGACATCATAATGATGTAATATGTAATTTAAAATGTTGGTCGACTCATTTTAATTATAATATTATATTATGTGTCCTAAGTGGACAAAACCATTGGAAAATATCATGGGTAAGCCCGTGGTTTTTCAAATACCACTAATGAGGTGTCCCTTGGAAATTAATAAAATATTATCTCACTTTTTTTATAAATACCAACCCATTCCTTCATTACTTTCATTAAAAATTACTCCTCAACAAAGATATAGTATTTCTACCTCCCAAGGATTCCTCCCAAGGTTCCTTCAATCCCCCTAATTTCCCAACTATTGAGTTTAGGAAATTACTCTTCAAGGTTAGGGAGCCTTTCACCCTTCTCTTTTAGTCAAGACTTATTTTATGTTATGTCTTTTAGTTTCCATTTTATTATTTTGGGGTATGTTATTATGTATCCTTATTTATTTAAATTTATTTACAAATAATTAGATACCATTTCCACTCTCATCAACTAATTTTCTGAATTTTTAAGTGATGTTGTTAGGCTGTCGAATTTTCGTAAGGAAATTCTCAACATATCTTTTTTCCATTAAAGTTATCTTTTATGTGGTATGTCTTTCAAGTTTCCATAACATGTTCTTATTTCAATTTTATTCTGTTCCAATAATTTATTATGAGTCTTTTATGAATGGTTAACCCCCTTTACCCTCTCTTTTTAATGTTTTCTAAAACCACGTTTCATAGTCATTATGCTGTAGAATTTTCATCTCAAAATTTCTCTCTTTTTCTCAAGAAATTATCCTATTTTATTTATGTGAACACTCAAACCTATTTCATATCTTGGGTTATTCATCCAGACATAAAAATGATATATTTTATTCTTTAATTTACATATATAAAACCCCCATTCCCTTTCCATGGGTTATAAATTATATAATGAACATGTTTTTAAGCACTTTTTAAAACGCCATGATTTTGATATAAAACCCATATCTTTTATTCTCTATGAGTTATTTATGAAATTTTTTATTGTGAACTATGTGGATCACATCAAAATAAATATATATTAAGGTTGTATTCTAATAGTTCTCTAATGAATTGGGTAAATAAATTAATCTCTAGATATGACAAGTTTTACGATACCTTGGTGATAAACCTTGGTAATTTTTATGACACCATGGGGATGGACCTTGGTGATATGATTATGATTGTATAAATTAAATGTTGTAGCAAAATTTTCAATTTATGATTAATTTTCTTTTTATTATGATATTCCTATCTTTCCATTGCCCATGTCTTTATGTTTTTCATCAAGTTCTTATTAATATCACAAGTAAACTGATTTCCTTGTTTACCCTTATTGGGCCTTATGATCACCCTTTCCTTTGATGTATGTCCCCAGGTTATGATATGTAGTAATTTTGTTTAGGATGAACATATAAAGAATCCTTTCAAGAGGATTATAATATTGTTTTATGTTTTCATGTATTACGTACCTTTTTTCCAAGACGCTATACTTTAAATATCCTCTGTTTGTAAAATGTAATGAAAAGTTATGTAATAAGAATGTGGGATGTCATGGTTGGTATCAAAGGATAGTTTATTTATTTGTTGAAATTAGGATATGAAAACCTCAAGAATAACCCTGTATAAAAGTATAAATATAGGAAAACTTCCTGGTATTTTGGTGAAATATTAAGTAAGTGGTTTCCAAACAAAGAAATCCTCATTTGGATACAAACAAGTGGATGTGGCTCTGGCACAGATGTATCTAGGGGTAAAACCCTAAAACACCGCTTTGAGATAGACTCGAATAGGAACTGTTGCACGAAATAGGTCCTTGTTGTACTCTTGGTTTGACACTCTCGGGGGATATGTTTATGTATCATTATTATGGATTTATAGAGAAATGTAATTGTTGTTAAAGAATAATATGTTTAAGCATGAAGTTCTAAGACATAAAAATCCTTTATAGTTAAAAGATTCATAAATTAAATAAGATTCTCACTAAGGTTTTATTATTTTAGAAAATGGTGGGAAATAGTAGGAACTGTGAAAATGGTGACTGTAATGTACCATGCACTAACGGTCCTCTAATGGAAGTCGGAATGGAAACTTTCATGAGAATGATGAACCAACTGACTCAAGTTGTGGGAAATAACTTGAATCAAGCTGAGAGACCAATTTCACCATAAAGGGAATAACTTTCTATTGATTCCTTTATAAGTCAATTACCACCAATTTTCTATGGATCTACCAACCCATTGATTTCTGAATAGTGGATCGGATCTATCGAAAAGATCTTTTATGTGCTCCATTGTTCAAAACAAGAGAAGTTCACCCTAGCGGTTTACCGCATAGAGGGAGAAGCTGATCAGTGTTGGGAATTGATTAAAAACATGATTCCAAGAGTGTATATTGAATATATGGAGTGGGAAGAGTTCAGAGGTACCTTCTTTAATAATTATTTCCCTCATTTGATGAGAACAAAAATAAATAAGGGGTTTCTTGAGTTAAATCATAAGGAGAATGAATCTTTTGGAAGCTATGAGATGAACTTCACAAGACTTTCCCATTAAACCTCAAGATTTATCATGGATCCTAATGGGAAGGTTGATAGATTCTTTGGTGGATTAATACCTCATCTGTGGAAGAATCTAGCCAACTGAGACTATAATAGCTATGAGGAGATCGTGTGGAGTGCTATGAATGTCAAACTATAGTTCGGTGAGATGTAGTGGTCTCATAAATCCAATGACACGAAGTGATAAATGGATACAATTGTAGGGAGGATCTTTGATTAGGGAAGTGGAGGAATGAAAGTTCAACATCCCTCATGTAATAAATGCGGGAAGAAGCATTTGGGGAACTGCCTACCCTGGAGCGGGAAGTGATACAAGTGTGGAAGAGATGGTCATATCGTGCGAAATTGTCATAGTGAGGCGAAGCCTCAACTTCCTAACACTAATGACAAAGGTAAGATGTTTCATTCCCTACCTTACTTCCAATTATATAAGTGTGGATAGCTTGGTCACTTTTCCGGTCACAATCCAAATCTGAGGGTAGTGGAGGGGAATCACCATCAGCCACAACAAAGGCCAAGAAATAAAGGTCATGATTTTTTTATCATGACAACTGATGTTGAAGCTCCAAATGTTATGGTGGAAGGTACACTTGTTGTTCTCTCAAAGCTAGTAAGTACTTTTTTTATTATGGTTCTATGCATTCCTTTATTTCCTCCAAGTTTTCAAGGAATTTATAATCAACCTCTGAATTTCTAAATGTAGAGTTATCAGTCAAGACTCATGGTGGTATTATCCAAGCATCATCAATTTTTATAAACTCTAGTATTTATTTTAGTGAGCACAATCTTATCAAAAATCTTGTAATTCCCCGACCCCAGTCACCTAGAGTCAGTGTATTATTACATAACATTAGCATGATCACAAGGGATCAAATCTCGAAAGACCGATCAGTTTAGTAGCCTTGGAAGTACTAGATACATTCATAAGTTTTACATTACATCATGAAAAAAAAACATCAACAACATTTTGTCCCCATTTACCACACTTATATCCTTAGTCTATCCCTATAGGTCAACCATAAAATATTTCTTCACATCTTGGGAAAAATAAAACATAGAAAGGGGTGAGCTCATATGCTCGGTAAGGATAACAATATAGCGGAAACTTTCATAAATAAGCATAAACAATTAAGGAAATTTATAAGACTAAAACATAAACTTCTGCATAATATGGCCAATATAAATCAAATAATTCCATTTACTTATTCACATGAATATTCTACTAGTCGAATAATCACATGAAATATCAATAGCCAATTTCATAATGATGGAATGCATAATGCCATACTTCATAACCACATAGTCAAGGCCTTGTGCCAAGACTACAAATAAGATTTTGTCAAGGCCTTGTGCCAAGAAACTATTTTATCTCATGAGACCTACAGATGCATCGAGGAGCTATAGCGGGCTCCACCCATCACTTACTAAGTCCAATGCATTCCTCATATGAAAAGGTTTAAACATAACATAAACATTTGTATTAAAACTAGCATACAAAATGTCGATACTTTATCCATAAACCATGAATGGTGTAAAAATAACACATCCACAGTCAGACATATAAAAAAACCTTCAATACAATATGGAAGATTTGTATCATAATAAATCAACTTCAAACAAGTTTAAAATCCATCAAAGGATTTTGACATAGATGAAATGAAAACTATTGGAAATAAATACCTCTTTCTATTTTGAAATCATTTAAAATTCATATAATTATAAAAGAAAACATTAATTGTGAAAATATTCTTATTAGCTTGTATGGGAAGATTCTACGATGATATAACAGCAGAAAATAGCCACATCCGCTGTATAAGTTAAAAAAAGACATTCTTACCTTAATTTTGTCGAAAAGGTCATAAAGTACCTTGTTTGGAAAACGATGGAAAGATTCCTTTCAAACCATTTCATAAAAAGTAAAAAAATGGTATAAATGACTTTAACCCATAGTATATTAAATAGTAAAAAAATTTGAAATAAAATTTTAAGAAACATGGATGTGGATGATAAAGAGGTCCTAGTAGATACTTACGTAAAAAAACCTCAGATAATAAAGAGATTGTGAAATTAACCCTTACCTTGTACTTTTCCTTAGTATATGGTATGTTAAACTCCTGTATAATAGTTAAAACATTGTTATTAATTTATAAAATAACTATATACATAAATATGATATCATATATGATCCTTTAATATTGCTTTTTTAATAATATTTAAGTAGTATCATCATTTCGGGTGTTAACTGATTCGTTTTCCTTTATATGATTGGTTACGTAAGCCATTTTTGTTATGGATATGATGTATTTGATTCATATAAATAATTATATTATGTTCATAAACATTATTTTTAATCATAAAATGAAAATTATTCTTGAATGATTATGATGGGGAATGAATCTCATCATGTTCGTGGAGACGGTAATCCGTACGTACGCACGAGCGACCATATCATTATATTGATGGTGAAATCATGTTTAATTAGATGGTATATCATATATACAGAATAATTAACATGTTATATTTATTATTTAAATCAGTTATACTCATTATTATACCCATCCAAATAATGAAGTGTTTGAATAACAAACTACACCACAACATGGAGAGAGTTAGTCGTACGTACGCACGTATGGTGACTTTGTCATTCATATGATGGATAGAATAATGAATATGGTTGTACCATTTTTATAATAAAATCACTTTATATAGAAGATACTGGATTTATTATTTTATAATGGAAACAACAAAGAAAGAGGAAGTGGAATAAGGAAAGAACTTGAAAGAGGTGATGAAATAATTACCTCTTCTTCGGGTTCTTCCTTTTGATTTGATGAAAAGGGCTCCTTATGTTGGATTTATGAACAAAGTAAGGACTCTAGGATGAAGGGAGTAAACATAGAAGTATATTTGGGTTGGTTTTGGCTGATCAAAATGGATTTGGAGGTGTGAAATTAAGATAAGGGGAAGTACCCTTTTATAAGAGAGGTGAGGGTCACTTTAGGAAAAGCTTGAAATATTATTTTATAATAAAATTATTTTCGACTTATAACGGCTCCAAAATGATTTATTTCGAGGATAAAGTTGGTATGGGTCTAAAAACTCTCAACCAATAGGTTTTATATAGGTTTAGGTCACCATATTAACCTTATCTTTTAGATTTAACTCTTAGTTAAATAGTTTGACATTTACCATGTCTCTTTGTATTTTTATATTATATGGTCAATAAACTAACTATAACAAGACAAGAGAACCCAGAGTGGTTAATTATTAATATATATAACCTTATATAAGTCTTTTGGTCGAAACTTAGATTTTTAGGAATATTATATCAATTAATAATATAGTCTTTGTTTTAAAAACTCAATTATGTCAATTTTTACACTATTTAGTATTTAGTTTTTGTGAAAATCATAACAGCATGATTACTTCGAAAACAAATTATTTAATCAACCCAAACATGTCATATTAACCTATAAAATTAGTGTAATTCATCAAAAGTCTCAAATTACATTTATTTGGATATTTATAATATCAAATATTCTAATATTTCATTAATAAGGTAATTACTGCATCATCATTGTGTCATAAATAAATTAAAATATATAATGTCTAAAAATTATAAATAAAATACCATTATGCAGGAAATATTTTTATATTTCTAATGAATATTTATAGTCTAATTTATATTATGTATAACCCTATATTAAAAATGGTTTAGTTATTAAACTTTGAATTTAACTCTTTTAACTCTTCTTTATATAAAATAATAATAAATGTCCTAATCTAATCCAAGTGGGCCAAAGGGGGTCATATTTTATTCCTAAGGTTGTTTATGGTCGAATTATACTTATCCAATAGAATTAAGACATGTTTTAGGATAATTATAATACCATTTTTACCCTTAATTACCCTATTTACTTTTAACCATGGTAAATAAAAGTCAAAAGTTATTATTCACCAAAAATTATTTTCATATTATTGAACCACATTTTTCTTACTGGTTTCAACAATGTCTCTCAGATTTTTGAAATCCAACTCACAGAAGCGGTAAAATTAGGTTTTATGCAAATTTGTAAATGCTTCTAGAAGGTGGGTAAAAGACGGTAAACAGTTCAATGAAATTTTATATATCTAAAATTATTATAAAATGAATCCAATGAATTGCATTGAACATATATAGGTATTATTTATCTATTTTTACCTAAAATAAAATAATTAATTATTTAAATGAAAAGTCGGTTTTAAACAATAACGCAGTGTTTTTCACTATTCATCAAAAATTGAAAGTTCTCATAAAAATACCAAAAATTCACCCTAAGCTAGTTTTGATATTACGAATCCAAAAATGAAGTCCATTTTGAAAATTAAAAGTTATAAAATTTCAAAGGGTGGGTATTACTATTCATAACGTCTAGTTTCATTGTTCGTGGTGTGTTAATACTCTAAGTTGCATACAACGCAAGCTACTGCATTATTCAAAGGGAAACGTACCATGGAATCTTGGGGTGTTAAAAATATATTAGTCATTCCCATGTTGGAATTTGACATTATACAAGGGATGGATTGGATCTCAAAGTATAATGCTAAGATCCAATGCAGAAGCAAGGAAATTTCAGTAGTCTTGAATGGAAAACCTATAGTTATCTTCCAAGGAGAGATATCTCAACCTAATATTTTTCTAGAAGAACTTCATATATCCTTCTTTATTGAGTTTATCAGGAAAGAAAAAAATTAAATGATAGTATAAGGATATAAAATGTCCCCATAATCTAGGAATACTTTGATGTATTTCCTAAGAAGTTACTCAGACCTCCCCCATAAAGAGAGGTAGAGTTCTCCATTGAACTCATACCTAGATCTCATCTGATATCAAAGACCCCATATAGGATGGAAAATGTGGAGCTGGAGGAATTAAAGAAGCAACTCCAAGATCTTTTGGAGAAGGGGTTTATCCAACTGAGTGTGTCTTCTTGGGAAGAACCTATTCTATTTGTGAAGAAGAAGGATGGATCAATGCAGCTATGAATTGATTATAGAGAACTAAATGGGATCATAGTGAAGAACAAATACCATATTCCAAGAATTTATGACTTATTTTACCAACTTCATGGGGAACAATTCTTCTCCAATATTGATCATCGATCTGGTTATCATCAATTGAGGGTGAAGAAGGAAGATATTCCAAAAACTACATTTTGATCAAGATATGGGCATTATGAGTTTATTGTTATTCCATTTGGACTAACTAATACACCTGATATTTTTATGGATTTGATGAATAGAGTCTTTAAGGACTACCTTGATAACTTTGTGGTAGTTTTTATTGATGATATTATGATATATTCAAAAAGTCATGAGGAGCATGAGGACCATCTAAGGGTTATTTTACAAACTCTACGGAAGGAGAGTCTTTTTGGAAAGTTATACAAATATGAATTTTGGTTACAAAAAGTTTCTTTCTTGGGGCAAATTGTAACCAATTAAGTAATCACAATTTACCCTAAAAAGACAAAGGTAGTAGAGGAGTTGTTTCATCCTACAAAATAACAGAGATTCATAGTTTCTTTGTATTAGAGGGTTATTATAGGAGGTTTGTGAAAACAATTCATGACTTTCTAATCCATTAACCAAGTGAACTCAAAAAAGGGTCAAGTTCATCTGTACAAAAGAGTGTGAGGAAAGTTCCCAAGATCTGAAGAAGATATTAGTTTCTACACTCATGTAAACTCTGCACTCAAGTGGAGAAGGATTCGTTATTTTTAGTGATGCATCTCTAAAAGGTATTGGGTGAATCCTCATGAAAATGATAAGGTGATTGCTTATGTATCCCAATATTTGAAAACTCATGAGTAGGACTATCCTACGCATGATCTTGAGATGGTTGCATATTTGTTTCTCTGAATTATAAGGTAAGGGACATCATCAACCCTATCCCAAATTATTTCTCAACCATCATTACTATATAAGATCAAGAAGGCTTAGAAAGAATATCCTTTGTTATAGAAGAAGTTTGAGGCTGTGAAGTATGGGAAGTTTTCTGAGTTCAATATTGATCAAGAAGGTGTACTAAAATTTCATAAAAGACAATGTGTTCCATATATTCCAGAAATAAATAATGAGCTAATGGATAAGGCTCATAGATCTACTTTCTCTTTACATGCTGGAAGAATGAAAATGTATAGGGGCATTCGTGATCATTTTTGGTGGGATAATATGAAGAGGGAGATTGTTGACTACACTACAAGGTGCCTAGTATGTTATCAAATGAAGGTAGAGTGACAAATTCCTAAAGGGGTATTACAACAACTACCCATACCAGCATGGAAGTGGGAAAATATCACTATGGACTTTGTCACTGGTCTCCTGAGAAATTCCAAAGGAAATGATGCGATATGGGTTATAGTGGACCGTCTCACCCAGACTGCCCATTTTATCTCTATTCAAGAAGAGTTATCTCTTGATCATCTTGCTATTATTTATGTGAAGGAAGTGGTAAGGCTTCATAGAGTTCTACTTTCTATCATATTTAATCATAATCTAAGGTTTACATAAATTTTTTTGGATAAGTATTCAATATTCTCTATGTACCAAATTTAATTTTAGTGTGGCCTATCACCCCAAAACTGATGGAGAATCTGAAAGGAATATTCAAACACTCAAGGAAATGCTGAGAACATGCTCGAGGTAATTTAAAGGTGGATGGGATCAACATCTCTCATTATTTGAGTTTTGTTAAAAAAATATTTTCCACTCGAGCATTCAGATGGAACCCTATGAAGCTCTATATAGGAAGTGATGTAGAACTCCTACTTGTTGGGATAAAGCTAGTGAGAGAAAGCTTTTGGGTCTTGAACTTATGCAAGAGATGATAGAAAAGGTTCATGTCATCCAACAACACATTAAGGCTGCTTAGAGTCATAAAAATAGCTATGTCGACAACCATCGAAGGGACTTGGAGTTTGATTTTGGTGACAAAGTATTTCTTCAAATTTCACCTTGGAAGAGATTCATGAGTTTTGGAAAGAAAGGGAAGCTCAGCACTAGGTATATTGGACCCTATGAAATCCTTGATTGCATAGGAGCAGTGGCCTATTGGATTTCACTTCCTCCAAATATAGCACAATTTCATGATGTCTTCCATGTATCACTCTTGACTAAGTACATACCTGACCCTTCACATGTACTAAATCCATAGTTGGTATAATTGGAACATGACCTCTCTTATGAGGAGCAGCCAGTGGAGATCTTGGATCATAGAGACAAGGTTCTACGCAACAAGACTACCCACCTTGTTAAATTGTAGTGGAGAAAGCACAAATATGAAGAATTCATGTGGGAACTAGAGGAGTCTATGAGGAAGAAGTACCCACACCTTTTCTCTTCTGAGGGTACAAGTTAAAATTTCAGGGAAGAAATTTCTTAAGGGGGGAAGAATGTAATGACCTGAACTTTTGAATAATATTTTGATTATTGAAAATGTATGTCTTACTATGTTATAATCAATAAAAAAATATGATTGTAAATGAAATGTGACCATTGGGTTTTGACCATTATATGACCACTGTTCAATATTTCCATTGGAAACAATAATAATTTTTAAGGTTATAATTGTTGTTTAAAATATAAATAATAATGGATAATTAATGCAGAAAGAAGAGTTTATGGCCTCATTTAGTAGACTTGGGATGTATGAATCCCATCTGTTAGATCTTGAGAAGGGGGTAGCATCACTAGGCTTTGTTTTGGAAAAAGCCCGAGTTGAGATTCAACATGTTAATCTTGAACATAATCGCCTTTGGGAGAATTTCAAGGTGATAGAAATCGCCACTCGGACAATGCTGTCTGAGCCGCCCCAAAATTCTATCACCATTGCACACCTTACTCTTAGGTCATATGAACGTGTTATAAGGGGATATGTAATGAGGCCTTAGTTACTTTTTGTAATCCTTTTTGTATAAATAAAATTTTTACTTCTTATTATGGTAAAAAAATTTAATTTAAAATGTCAAAATAAATATAGGATGAATTTTTAGAAGTATCATATTATTGATGAATATTGAAAAAAAAGAGTATTTTAAAATATTTTTTATACTTTAAATAATTAATAATGTGAAATGATTTTCAAAAAATGGACATATACAGTTGTGATCAGTAAGAAATTTAGAGTCTGCTAAGGTCAACTTAATATTTGGTGAATAGTATATTATGAATAATAATATTACCATTATGAATAGTATTGTGACAAATAGAATTGTAACATCACATAAGAAAGTATAAATATAATTTAGGAATCTTGAATGGTAATGTGATATAATAGCATAAGTAAATAACTATTTTAGAAATTATTAGTTAAGTATTAGTATTTTTTTCAGATAAACAATGATTTTACTTAAAAATAAAATATCTCATATTTAGAAAATTATTTTCATAAAATGAAGTTTATTTTTTAATTAATAACATTGATATTTGGTTAGGTTGAATTTATGAGATTTTTATAAAATGTTTTTTGTGAATATTAAAAATATAGTTTTTGATTTTTCAATGTGTTTTATGAAATCATAATGATGTAATATGGAATTTAAAATGTTGGTATAATTAATTGGATTAAAATATTATATGAGGTGTACCAAGTGGGAAACCATGGGAAAATACCATGGTCAAGCCCATGGTTTTTCAAATACCACTAATGATCTGTCCCTTGGAAATTAATAAAATATTCACACGATTTTGCTATAAATACCAACCCATTACGTCATTAATTTTATTCCAAATTCATATTCAACAAATATCTGGTATTTTACCTCTAAAGGAGTCCTCTCAGGGTTCCCTCAATCCCCCCAAGGTCCCAACATTTGAGTTTTTGAAGTTACTCTTCAAGGTAAGGGAGCCTTTCACCTTCCTATTTTAGTCAAGACTTATTTTATGTTATATCTTTTTGTTTAAATTTTATTATGTTGGAGTATGTTATTATGTATCCTTATTTCTATCCATTTTATGTCCAAATTATGAGAGACTCTTTCCACTCTCATCAACTAATTTTCTGAATTTTTAAGCAACGTCGTTAAGCTGCTGAATTTTCGGAAGGAAATTATCAACTTCTCTTTTACCATTCAAGTTCTCTTCTATGTTGTATGTATTTAAAGTTTACATACCATGTTATTATTTACATTTTATTCTCTACCAATACTATATTATGAGTCTTTTATGAATGGGTGACCCCTATCCCCTCTCTTTTTAATCTTTTATAAAACCATTTTTCATAGCCGTTATGCTGCAGAATATTTGTCTCAAAATCTCTCTCTTTTTCTTAAGAAATTTTTCATTTCCTGGGGTATTCATCAAGTCATGAAAATGATATATTTTATTCTTTAATTGATATACATTAAACCCTAATTCCCTATCCATGGGTTATAAGTGATATAATGATCATGTTTTTAAGAACTAATTAAAACACCATAATTTTGATATAAAATCCATCTCTTTTATTATCTATGGGTTATTTATTAAATGTTTGATTATGATCTATGTGGATCACATGAAAATAAATAAATATTAATGATACTCCCTGATAGTTCTCCAATGCATTGGGTAAAGAAATTAATCTCTTGAGATGACAAGTTTTATGATACCTTGGTGAATAACCTTGGTAATTTTTATGACACCTTGGGGACGGACCTTGGTGATATGATTATGAATATCTAAATTAAATTTTTTAGCCACATTTTCAAGTTATGATTCATGTTATTTTTATTATTGTATGATTATCTTTCCATTTCCCATGTATTTATGTTTTTCATTAAGTTCTTATTAATATCACAAGTAAACGGATTCCCTTGTTTACCCTTACTAGGCCTTATCCTCACCCTTTTCTTTGATGTATGTCCCCAGGTTATGAGATGTAATAACTGTACTTAGGATAAACAAATCAAGAATAATTCAAAGAGAAATAAAATATTGTTTTAAATTTTCATGTATTACATACCTTTTTTCCAAGACACTAGACTTTAAAGATCCTTTGTTTGTAAAATTTAATGAAAAGTTATGTAATAAGAAGGCGGGATGTCATAGTAACACCCAAAAACTTTATGGATTGTTTTTTTGGAATAAACTAAATTTCTTTGATACCTTACATTAAACACAACACCAAGTTAATATTTTCTTGCATTCAATTCCATATTAAGTTTTTTTTACCAACAATACCAAGTTAATATCGCGTTACATGCAATACCAAGTTAAGGTTTCACTAAATGCAACACTGTATTAGCTTACATTACACATGACACTAATTTTTAACAAAACCACAATATATTATTAATATAGTTATTTAAATGTAAACATTAAAACCTATCTATTAAACCTAGTGATATAAAATAGAAATAAATAATTTTTAAATATTAATTATAATGGGTTTTTATAATGTAAATATATTGATAAAATGGTATTTAATTTTTGTTAAAGACTTTATATGTTTCAAAAATACTATTTTCTCAAAAATATACTTTTCATTTATATTTGTGAAAATTGATAAAATTAAATTTTCACACTTTTAAATAATTAATTTAATAAAATAAACTTTATTTTTGAAATAATTGTGTCAAAATTATTTTAGGGTTAATTTTTAGTGTTTTTTCTAAAAACTTTCATTTTTATCAATAGTGAAAAAATACTAAATTTTAATTCAAAACTGTGATTTAGTTTAATTTATTTATAAATTTAAATTATGTTTTAAATTGGTTTTAAATTAAAACATTTCTCAATTATATATCCAATAATCAATTTAGTTCATTGGTAATAATTTTATATTGAATTTTGATATAAAAACTTTGTAACCTTTTAAACATTTTCTCTTAAAACCCTGCTTTCTCATCGCGTATGTGGGATTAATTTTAAATTAAATTTTTTCACTTATATGAATGGAATTTGAAAAAAAATTATTCCATATTTTGAATCATAAAATTAATATTATATAATAAGTTCAACTTAATTTTTGACCAAAATTAATAATAAAAACAATAAAATTTATTTACCTTGATAAGGTAAAAATGGTTTTTCTGGTTGTTATACTAAAAAGATAAGGATTAAAAATAACCCAAAACTTGTCCAAAAACCATTTAATGAAAATATTTTGAACTTAATTTTTCTATTCTGGATAATGGTTCATTATCAGATCCTTGTGATATAAAAAACACAAGGGTGGAATTATTTCTTTCAAAAAATTATATGTGTCACTCACCTCACTTATAAAAGAACACCCAATATCCTCTTCTCTTCAAACCTTAAAACCCTTTTTGGCCACTCCCTACATAATTAACTTCACAAAATCTCTCATATCTTCCTAGAGGCCTTATTTTGGACAAAAATACAACCTATAAAGGCTTCCGGTGTAAACCTATGGAGGATACCCAAAGAAGAGGTAACATTCATCAACAAGCGGTTTTGTTTTATTTCTTCTTCAACCTACTTCAATTATTATTATACCAAAATTATATAATAACCTCAGTATATTCCATATATTAATATATTTTTATTTTAAGGTAATGACCTAGAACTAACTATACTTCCATCAAACGGGTTACGAAATCATCATTCTTGTGTATAGTGGACTACCGCCTCGCGAACCGATATCATTCATTTTTCCATTACCACCTCTAAAGGATAGAAATAATGAGTTATTTATTATATATATTATATTTATGATATTATTATAATTTTTTAAATATTATATCACCAATACCTTCAAACTTTCCATATTTTTGAAATACGATAATGTCGCTCGTGTGTACGTCAGACTACCACCTCGCGAAGTGATATAATTCGTTCGAACATTACATAAAAGTAATAAGGATGGGTTTAATAAAAATATGTGATATATATAAAATAAAAATGATTATATGATGATAATATAACATTTACCGTTCTTTACTTCAATCTGATAATAAAATGGAAACATCTTTCATATGTACATATTGTCTATCATCTCCATGAACGGTGTATTTCATTTTCTATCACTAAATTCTTTACATTACTCTAAATAAATAAATAATGAATATATATGATATTAATATCATATTTAAAATTCTGGATTTGATGAAATCATGATAAAACTAAGATGAAAAAAATCAAAAATCAAAATATATATGAAAAACAAAGCGGTTATGACCCAAAACGTAACTTTAACATGGAACTGTTAATAAATGGGTAATAAAATGATTTAAGTAAATCATATATGATATGATATATATGTGTGTGTGTGTGTGTGTTTTTAGGGTTCTATAATAAATGTATAATAAACTTATAATTATTATACATGATATTTGAATAAGTTCAAAGGAAGTCGAGACTTACTGTAAGGGATTTCTAGTCTCTCTTTTATTTCTGGGAGACTTGTGAAAATTCACCACTCGTTTATTTTATTTAATGTATATAATTTCAATTTTACATGTTATATCTTGAATACCATTGTTTTCATTATATTTAAAGTTTTATTTTATGTTATTTTTATTGGGGATTACAATTCAAAAGATTACTAAAGTGGTGAGGGTTTTTTGTGTCCATTTTCCTTCTTTGAGACATATGATTATATTATGAACCTATATTCTTTCATGAGGTGTATATGTATACCCTTTAAACTTTAATATCATGAATTTATTTATTCACATAATATTTTAATTTCCCTTTTATTTTATTCCTTCATGGGGCTTATGATTCAAAGTTACCAAAGTGGTAATTATTTTATGTTATAATCACATTGTTTATCAAGATTTTTTATGATTATGTATCCTATTATAAAATATTATGATCTATATCTCAATAAACTAATGAATCTTATTCTCTTATGGTTATTTGTGATATTTTCAAGTAATATTACCATTTTTTCAATCTTTGGTACTTAAAATAATTGAGAAATGTTTTTTAAGAAAATATAACTTTATTTATCTCTACGTTCAAAGATACATTTTCTTCCAAAACAATATTCTCTAAAAAAATCCAAAAAATTTTATTACTATCCTAATATTTTTAAAAGACCGTTTTAACCATGTTTTAATTTTTACAAAAATGATTTTAATGAAATATTCATGTCATTTTCCAAACAATTTCAGTTTTGATTTTACTGAAAATATGAAAGGAATATTTGTTTTAATGTGTATGGAATGAAAAAAATCTATCTTCATCATGACCATTATTTCTTTGAATCTTCATTTTTAATTTTTTAAGTTTATTTTCAAAGAAAAAGATTTCCATTTTTTTTCATTTTTTAAAAAGTGTTTTTCAAAGCGGAAAGGATATTTTCCTCAAGAAATGTTTTAAATGATCAATCAAAATCCTTTTCCATCAAAGATGTAATCATTTTATGTTATCTATTTATTATTGGGGATATGATCCAAATATAAAATTCTTATTATTACTCTAAATGGTTTGTGTTTATGATGGCATGATGTTTATGAAACTCATTTCTCTTTCACAGGTTATACCATGATAAAATTCATATGAAACATGCTTATTTTAGCATGGGTTATGCTATGATAAAATGATTAAATGATTATGAAACATGTCTCTTTTCCCTAGGTTATGATATAATAAATTTTTATGAAACCCATTTCGTTCCATGGGTTATGATATGATTAATGTTGTATGATCTTGTGTCACAAATATTTATTATTTTCATTATGTGATGGGTAGGACCTATATCTCCATCCAATGCATTCGGTAAATATGGATAACTCATGAGTAAATGTGTTATGCATGAACCTAATTACAAGTTCACAATGTTATGCATGATCCTAATTATATCTTCAAAATCTTATGTGCGAACCTAATTACATGTTCACAATGTTATTAATGGATTTAATGACTCTGGATTTTACATGTAAGACTTTGAAATATTCCTACGAATATTTTTGAATCTAAGAACTGAGTCAAAATGGGAATCTAGGGGTCGGGGAGCCTCATAGCGGTGATTTTAAAAATATTAAATATATTCTGTCACATGTACACAATTTCTCTTGAAACATGGAATAACTACCAAGAGAAGTCTTGGATCATAAATTTAATGTCGTGGTTGAGTTTAGAATGTCATGTTTACCCTAGGCATAACATGATGTTGTTTGCGCTAGGAGTTTTGGATGGTTGTGAGTTGGAGGGGCGATATGAGGTGGATTAATTAATTAAATAAAAATTTAATTAAAAACTAAATCTAATCCCCCCCTCACTTTTGGACACACAATAAACTAAGAGGATAGATCCTCCTCTCTCCTCCCATTGGTGACGATGAACTGATTCTAAATTAATGAAACGAGGTGTTTTTGATCTCAATTTATGACAATGATCATCATCAGATTTATGAGTAGAATAATCCAAGAATCGTTCTACACCCGAAGATTCAGTGTTTCACCCTTGAGGTAGGTGGATTTTAGTTTTAGTCATGATCCCCTTTTTTATGATTTTTTTAATGTTTTAAAGCCCAAATACAATTGCTAGAGATCCCTCTAAGGGTGATCTAGAAGTTTCTAGGTAAATTGGGGTGAATCAATTGTTTTATGAGGTGATTCAATATGTTTTGTAGCCCATTCTATTCAAGGAAGAAGACTTTTGGGGACCATACACTATGTATTTAAGTTACACGTCATGTAGTGACCCAAACCATGTTTCCAGAGGACATGGATAGGGTTAGTCATGTAATAGTACATGGTCGTGTAAAACTACATGGACAAAGTACACGGACATGGGGTTTTAGACATGGGTACAGGAAAACCACATGGACATGTGGCTGTTTATACCAAACACGTCATGTAGTATGGGATACACGACATGTGAGGTACATGGTTGGTAGACCGTGTGGAGGAGGAACATGGCCAGGGTCTGAGTGAATCGGGACATGCCATGTATGGTATGTACACACCATGTAACCCTTACATGGATTGGAAAACCATGTATATAGGATACACAGCCAGGTGCTCGGGCAATCTCACACATCGTGTGGACCCTAGTTCACATCGTGTACTCCCTGATGAACTCATTGAGATCTTCTGCCTTGCATATCTCCTCCTCTAGAACTCAGATTTAGGCTTGTGATAATCCTATCCTGAGTATTTTTCTATATAGAATATGATTGTGAACTCTATTTAGGCCTATGAGATATGAGGTTTCATGATTCAATCATGAATCTTGTGTAGTGGTGCTTAACTGTAGGTGGTGATCTAGGTGGATCATTGGGTTGACGTCTGGGTTGGTACTCTTCCTTTCTACATTAGGATATGGATCTCTGGACTCTTTAGGATGGTAGAAAGGTGCTCCCTTATTATACCAGGGCACATTTACCCTACTTATGATAGTTTTTTAGTGCATGGTTTGAAAATCATGACACTCCTTTCAGCGACACTTGACCAATGTTGTAAATTGGTGTGGTCCTTCAAGAGAGATGTTGGGACTAGTACTCCCCTGTTGGATCAGGGTGCGGGTTTCCCTTACCTCTATGCTCCGGTAGATACAGGAATCCCCATGTTGTGTTTGTGGGTTATATACCTTTGGGTAGTTCTTTCAGGGTTTGTACTCCCCTGATAGATTAGGGAGTGGGTTCCCCTTATCGTTTGATTAGTTGGAGATAGCGCTCCCCTGCCATACCAGGGAACATGCACTCCATACTCATTGGCCGAATAGAGTATTTACTCCCTTGTTGGACTAGGTTTCGGGTCCTCTATCCATGGAGTCAATACTCCCCTATCGTACCAAGGTGTAGGTCCTTCATATGTGACATATAGATAGAGTGGGTACTCCCCTATCGGGTTAGAGTGTGGGTCATCTATTCTGGGAGTTGGAAATCCCCTACCATTACAGCGTGCAGTTCCTCTATATGAATTATTTTGGTAGATTTTTTATTCCCCTTTCATATCAGGGATCAGGTCCTCTAGTCTCGGGTCGGTACTCCACTGTCATTTCAGGGTGCAGTTCCCCAATAGTAAATGAGTTGGTATAGTGATACTCCCCTATCATACCAGGTTTCAGGTTCTATAGCCAATGAGTGGTACTCCCTTGTTGTACCAGGGTGTGGGTTCTCACCTATAAATTAGTATCCCCCCCCCCCATCTCCGAGTAGCTATGGGGAGCGGGTCCTCCATTGTAGTTGGAGATACCTTAGTTTTTTAGTATAGTTACGAGGAGTAAGCCCCTCCAATAGATATGATCAATTCCTGGTTAGGAGTTAGTGCTCCCTTAATGTACTGAGGTGTGGGCCACTTCATACAGGAGATAAAGAGGTTTCCCAAGTTAGTTATGAGCTATTACTCCCTTAACTATAGGGAAGTGGTGAGGTGTGGGTCCCTCCATCCTCTATCTTTAGAGATGATTCATGTGGTGCATAGTTTTGAGTAGTTCTCCCTTAACTATGTGCAGTGGTGAGGGGAAGGCTTCTCAACTTGGGTTTCTTTAACCTTGAATAGGGCACAAGGTTGAAATGTTAGGACCTCTAGTTTTGGGAACTAGAGCAAGACCTGGTAGGTTGTTCTCAATTAAGAACATTCTCTCAGACATACCATCATGAATGGTGGAGTTGTCCCTGATGGAGTGTATCTATTGGATGAGTGCCATCTGGGATGGATGATCACATGGATTGTTTTCTTCTAGTTTTTTTTAACTTTATAGCCTTAAGTAGAATCCTTTTTCTAGCTATGAGGTAAGAACCACATGAGACTTGGAGTCTGAGATGATTATATATGGGTGATTTCTGAGAGTCCTTGTAGTGTTGTCACGTGTCAGGGTTGACACCCCTTGTGGACTGAGCTTTGTCATGTATATTTGAGGATGGCTCGAGATAGAGTTTCTCTCTCATTTTGGTTTCCCTTTGGCTAGGTCGAGTAGACTGTTTCCTTTCAGTTGATCCCTTTTATTTTGGCATTTTTGGGGTTCCTAATGATTATTTTTATATTCACCCTTCCATGGTATTTTCCCTCACATGCTTTGTCATGTACATACCACAGGCCTTTCGATGGAGTCCATGGAGGACCTGAGGTAGGTAGATCTTATTTATCTATACTGACTAAGGTGTTTATCGGAACTAGGCTGAGGAGATTTCTAGAAGTTTAATTTGATAGTTATCACCTCCTTCTGAGTATGTTGGATGCCTTTACAATTTTATTTTTCTGTGCGTGTGTTTTTTCCTTTATGCTTTTATTACTTTTTTTGTACTATGGTTTGAGATATATGTATGAATTAATTTTAGTTTCTATATTTTTATATTTATACACTATTTCATTGAGTTGTTTTTTGGTGCCTATATATAGGTAAATTAGGCAAAGGACTTCCATCTAAGTGATATGCCTACTCAGAGCTAGTCGTCATCCCCTATCCTATTGGAGGTGGTCTTGGGGAGTTGTGTCCTAGGCCCTATTGGTTCAGGTCATAACAAAGTTGTATTATATAGGGTTACACTTTAGGACCATAGTTTTTTTATCTTGGTTTGGGTATCATAGTGATAGTGTTAGGTTGTTTCATGTTGTGGTCTCAATTCATAGGTTCCAGTGTTGGTGTAGAAGATAAAATGTCCATTCAATAGGACTCTGATAACCTATTTTTTTACTCATTAGATTAGGACACTTGTCATAGGAAAATAATGGTACATTAATCATATAGGACTGGGTTTTGGTTTTTCTTTTTCCTTCTTGAGTCAGCTCCCTAGATATACTCTTTGACTATGGTGTGTCTTGAATTCTATTTTAGGATTCCATCGCAATGAAAACCTGAAAGGGTTCCATAGTAGGATTATGGTGATGATATTTCATATGGAAAGGATTCATTATAGGGCATTGGTTTTGAGATATTTTCTCTGGGTAGTCAACTAGTTGAGCCACCACCCATTGAGAAGCTGGTTGTACCGGAACTTCAGGCCAATAATGAAAGAAGGTTGAGTGCATTTCATGATTTCTATAGGTAGAGACCTCTAAAGTGACATGGTAATCTAGACCCCTAGGATTTTGATGATTTTATCAAGGTAGTCACACATGTTTTCTTCCTAGTGAGGACACAACTCGATCAAATGGTGGTCCTAGTAGTGAGCCTTCTACAAGGTTCGACTGGACGATGATGGATTTTAGTGATGTAGTACCATGACGAGGTGATGCTCACATGGGTGGAGTTTGAGGGACTCCTTAGGGAATATTTATACCTAGCCACATTTAGAACAGTGTGTATCCAGAATATTCTGCAACTTTGGTAGGGTAGCATGACTATGGTGGAGTTTTCAGTAAGGCTTATAGACCTGTCATGATACTCACTAGATATAGTTCAAGACCCATTCTTCAGATCTCATACCTTTGATTAGTTCCTCCACAAATATGTATGATTAAGTGTGGTTTCCTTGTGCCTTCCCAATTATATGGGGATATTGGAGAGATCTCTGGTAAAAGAGTGCTTCCTAGCGGAGTCACAAGCAGATGTGGCTTGTAGTGGTGGTCATGAGGATAAGGCATCTGAAATAGCTGGTAGACGGTAGATGATAGGACCACAACATAGGAGGCATAAAAATGCCTAGACTCAGGAATTTGGGCCTATAGTGGATGAGTATAACTGAGGATCATGTCATTTATAAGATAGGTTTCGTTATGCTTACGATGTTCGGGGACATCTTGCTAGATATTTTCTAACTCATCGTGCTACTGAGAGGGAATCGGTTGATGGTTTTCCTTATTAGAGGTTAAGTTTGGAGTAGGGAGTTCCACAATATGGTGGATGAGGTGGAGGAGCTAAGAGAGCAGCAATTGGTGGAAGGTTGTTTGAGATCTTTACACCACCACCCCTAGGTGGTCCACACCAGGATAAGGGATCTGGAGGACATGGTTGAGGACAATTATAGGCTATATAGGCCTTTGACCTAGAAGATCTAAGGTTTAATAAAGGTATTATTTTTACCTTTCTATTTTTTTAGTAGAAATTGTTAGACACTATTGTGAGGTACTCTTATTTTCGCTTCTTGCTCGAGTTTTAACCAAGGTGACATGGGGTGTCGGTAGAACCCCATGTTGGTGGTTTAGAAAAAAGATCTCAGTAATACCCAATGTGATAATTTGGGAAGCTCTTTGTTTTTATTTAGTACCCTTGTTCACTTGGATTCATCTTTTTACATCAGACACTCAAGGAGGACGTGATGTGTTTTGATGTAGCTTTGGAATCATGAGGAAGAGGGACACTTTCTCCACTGAGATGTGTTATTGTTACACGACCAAAACTTTTTGGATGAGTTGGTGTCTAAAAAATTAGATAGTGTCAAGGTGTGGCAAACAAGTTCCTTAGGCTTGTGTGTTCAAGGTGAGATTGAGCACTAGAGTGACAGAGTAGGTCCTGACTTTTCCAGTGGGGTTTTTCTGCATGATCATTTTTTTATTGGCAGCCTGGTAGAGGGAGAGTCATGCTTAGAACTATTATGTAGTGTCATAGTTGGATCTTGTTATGTTTTCATAGTGTATTTTGGTTTCCTACCATCCATACTCAGCAAAGATTCCACTTTTGGGTGTGGTAATGCTTTTTTTTTGTGAACTGTGTTATAGATGGAGGTTCGCAGATGAAGGGCCTGGTAAGACCCAGTGTTAACGCTTAGGTAGCCTTGCTTTGTTGTTTGGTACTCTTGTGTGCTCAGCGTAAATCTTGAATGCAAGATGCTTGAGGATTTTGTAGTTTAGTTCATCCAGAGTTGTATGTTAACTACTAGGTTATTTCGGTAGCTGTGTTAGGTTATCAAGGTGGCGTACCTCTAGTCCCTATGACTATGGATGGACAGTAGTGCTTGATGATTTTCCACCTGTCATTTCTGAGAAGACATGTGCCTCTTATTACATGATTTTGGCCTAGTTGGAGATGCATATGAGTGTGGTTTGGCCTTGGTGGTTTCCAAGAGTGCATGCTTGGAAGCAGCATGGGAACCCCAATGATCTCGCTGGCATGGGAGTTCCAATAGATACCTCATTTTATTCCCTTGTTCCTAGAATTTTTCTTTTTGGGGATGAAAATACCTAAGGTGGGAAGAATTTAATAACTCATGTTTTTACCTACAAGACTTTGGAATATTCATAAAAATATTTATGAATCCAGGTGATGAGTTGGTGTTGGAATCTAGTGCCAGGGGAGCCTTGGAGTGGGGATTTTAAAAATATTAAATATATTTTATCACATGCAAACAGTTTCTCTTAAAATGTGGAATAAATCCTGATTAAATACTTGGATTAGAACTCTGAGGTTGAGATTGAGCTTAGAACATCGTGTTTACCCTAGGTGTGACATAAAGTTTTCCACACTGAGATTTTTGTATGGAGGTGAGTTGGTGGGGCAATATGAGGTGTATTAATTAATTAAATAAAATTTTAATTAAAACCTAATCCCCTCCCACCCCCCTTTCATTTGGGTTCATAAAAAAACTAGAGGAGATATCTTCACATATACTCCCTTTGGAAAAGTCAAACCAATGCCAAATCAACGCAATGAGCTACTTATGATCTTAGTTTATGACACCGATCATCATTAGATCAATGAGTAGTATAATCCAGGCATCGTTCTACACCTAGAGCTTCATAATTTCCACCTCGAGGTAGGTAAATTTTAGTTTTGGTCCAAATTCCATTCTTTATGAATTATTTTAAGATTTTATAGGCTAAATACAATTTCTAGAGATCCCTCCTAGGTTGATCTACAGGTTTTGGGGTAAACTTGGGTGAATTGGGAATTTTCGGAGGTGATTACCGACTGGAATTATCATCTAAACTATGTGTAGTCTAGTGAGACATGTCGTGTAGCCATTCTTATTTGGAGAATAATACTTTTAGGGACTACATGATGTGTACTATAGTTAAATTCCATGTGGTTACCCAAACTGTGTGGCCAAAGGACATGGATAGGGTTAGTCATGTAATAGTACAAGGCCATGTAAAACTACACAGCCAAAGTACACAGACACAAGGTGTCGAACATGAGTATGGGAAAACCACACGTTCATGTGTTTGTTTATCACAAACACTCCATGTATTATGGGATACATAGCGTGTGAGGGACATGATTGGCTAGTCGTGTGGAGGAGGAATGCAGCTAAGGGATGGGTGAAACGGGACATGTTGTGTATGGTCTATATACACCCTGTACCCCTACATGGGTCAGAAAACCATTTAGAAAGGTACACATCCAGGTGCTTGGGTGGGATCACACATCGTGTGGACCTCAGTGTATGTCATGTACTCATTGATGATCATATTTAGATCTCACGCCTTGCATATCTCCTCCTATGGAACTTGGATTCAGGGTTATGAGTAGCCTATCCTGAGCAGTTTTCCACATAGAATGTGTTGGTGGCCTACATTTTAGCCTATGAGATATGAGGTGGCATGATTCAGGAATGAATCTTGTGTAGCAGTTATTAATTTTGGGTAGTGATTAGGGTGGATCACTAGGTTTATGTTGGGTTTGAAACTCTTCCCTTCCAATTTAGGATGTAGGTCCCCTGGACTTTTTAAGCTAGTAGATCAGTGATCCCCTGTTGTATCAGAGCATGGGTCCCCTACCCGTGGCATTGTTACAATGCATGGTATGATAAACATGATTCTCCTTTTAGAGACTTTTAACCAATGTCATAAATCAATGTGTCCCTTCAAGATAGACATTAGTATTGGTACTCCCCTGTTGGATCAGGGTGCAGATTTCCCTTACCTCTCTGCTATGGTAGATATGGGACTCCCCACATTATAGGTGTGGGTTATATACCTTTGGGTAGTTCTTATGGGGTTGGTACTCCCTTGATGGATTAGGGTGAAAGTTCCTTGTATCATTTGAGTAGTTAAATATAGGTATCCCCTACTGTTTCAGGGCATGGTACCTCCAAACTCATTATCCAGATAGAGTATGTACTCCCCTGTTGGACCAGGGTGCGGGTCCTCTATCCAGGGAGTTGGTACTCTCCTGTTGCACCAGGGAACAAGTCCTCCATATGTGATGTATAGATAGAGTGGGTACTCCCTATCATATTAGGGTTCAGATCCTCTATTCTAGAAGTTGTAACTCCTCTATCGTTCTAGGGTAAGGGTCCTCCATACGTGTTATTCCGTAAGAGTTAGTACTCCCCTTTCATACTAGGGAGCGTGTCCTCTAGCCCGGGGTCAGTACTCCCCTATTGTGTTAGGGTGAGATTCCCCTATAGTAAATGAACTGGTATAGTGGTACTCCTCTGTCATACCAGGGTGTGGATTATCTATCCACTGAGTGGTATTCCCCTATCATACCAGGGTGTGGGTCCTCACCTACAAAGTAGTACTCCCCCATCTCCGAGTAGCAGTGTGGAGCGGGTCATCCATTGAAGTTGGAGCTCCCTCGTCTATTGAGTATAATTAGGAGGATTGGGTGCATCCTTTAGATATTAGAAATTCTTGGTTATGATTTAGTGCTCCCTCAACAAAATGGGTTGTGGGATACTCCATACAGGAGTGATATAGGTTTCATAGGTTACTTAGGAGCTAGTACCCCCTCGACTGTAGGGTAATGGTGAGTTTTGGGTCCCTCTGTCCTCTCTCATTAGAGATGATTCACACAGTGCATAGTTTAGAGAAGTGCTCCCTAAATTTTGGGTATAGGTTAGGAGTGGGCCTCTCTTATTGGGTTTCTTTAGCCTTGAATAGGGTGCAAGGTAATGATGGAAGGACCTCTAATGCTGGGAACTAAAGATGGACCTAGTAGGTTTTTCTTGATGGAGAACATTCTCTCGGATGTACAATAAATAATGGTAGAGTTTTCCTTAATGGTTTTTATATCTTGGATGGGTGTCATCTGGGATGATTCAGCTCATGGAGTGTGTACTCCTAGTTTTTTGTTACCTTTAGAGCCTTGAGTAGAATCATTTTTTCTAGCTATGAGGACGGAACCTCATGAGACTTGGAGTCCGAGATGAATATATCTGGGTGATTTTTGTGAGTCTGTGAGGTGTTTTCACATTTCATGGTTGACACACCTTGTGGACTGATCTTTTTCATGCATATCTAATGATGATTTTAGATGGATTTTCTCTCTCATTTAGGGTTCCCTTGGGCTAGGTTGAGAAGACCATTGC
Source organism: Viscum album (assembly GCA_963277665.1). Lineage (NCBI taxonomy): Eukaryota > Viridiplantae > Streptophyta > Magnoliopsida > Santalales > Viscaceae > Viscum > Viscum album. Next base: position 1,669,909,645 of record OY728159.1, read on the forward strand.
CTTTTAGGTGATCCCTTTTCTTTTGGATTTTTTGGGGAGCCTATTGAGTATTTTTATACCCATATTTGTACAGGAATTTAATACACAAATTGTGTCTTATGAAAACCATAAACCTTTTGACAGGGTCCAGGGAGGACCCAAGGCAGGTTGATATTAGTGAGCTAGATTGATCGAGGTGTTTACCAGAGCTGGGATGAGGAGCTTTCTGGTAGTTGCATTTGATAGTGATCCCATCCTTTTGATAAGGTTATACACTTTTATAGTTTTCTTTTGGTGGGTATGTATTTTTTCCTTTACATTTTCAGTACTTCTATTATACTCTAGTTTGGAATAGATGAATGCATGCATTTTAGTTTCTAGCTTTATATCTATGCACTATTTCATCGAGGTGTTTGTGGGTGCATGTGTACTGGTACATTATGAAAACCCCTCCCATCTGAGTGATATGCCTACTCGACGCTAGTTTCCAGCCTCTGGCCTATTAGAGGTGGTCTTTGGGAGTTATGTCCCAAGACTTATTGAGTTAGATCATGAAATTGGACATGTCCTTCATGTTCATAATGTTATGAGTGGACTTTTATTTCATATCCATAATGTTATGCGTTGACCTGGTTGCATGTCCTTAAGTTTATGTGAGGACCTGATTTCATGTACTTAACTTAATGATTGAACATGTCTTTATTTATTCATGCTCACAATGTTATAATCTTATTTGTATTCCAAAAATCTATGTATTATTCCAATGTTATACTCTCATGGATCATGTTCTTTGATTTCATTATGATTAATGTCTTATGAACTTCCAATATTTATGCCATGAATCATGATTCTTACCTTTGATATACATGGTATTATTTTCATATATTATTTTCATGTTCTCATATCCTTATATTCATGTTATTCTTCCTTATATCCCTTGTTTACCCTTACCAGAGAATCTAACCTCACCCTTTCTTATATTTCTTTTCCCTGGGTTATGAAGAAAGGATTAAGTAGGGTATATTTTTTAAGAGTACTGAAGGGGAATATATTTTTGGGAGACTTTGAAGATATTTCACCAAATTAAGATTTTTTTTTCAAGTTTCCAAAGGCACTAAACTATTACGGTCCTCAGTCATTTTTTTGTATAATGTATTTAATATTCATTTAAAAAATGTAATATCCACATATGAAAATACTGGGTCACTATAGTTTGTATCAGAGGAAATTTTTAGTAAAAATTTGAAAACTATAATGATAAAATGTTAGTGAGATACCTAGAGATATTGCAAAGGACATGTCTAGTTATATGTCTAAGGATAAGTCTATAGGTGATTCAAAGTATATGAAAATGTACCGGGATTTTGGTAAAGGAAGGATTTAATGGATTCTAAGAAATTACATCCCTTTTTCAAAAAATACAAGTGGATTTGGTTCTGGAATAGAGGTTCCTAGGGGTAATGACTCTATAAGGGGCTCATTTAAATGGACTTGATTATCACCTGGTGCAGGAAAATAGGCCTTGTTGCAAACCTGGTATGACACCACTGGGGGATATAATTTAGAAATTCACAAAAATCTTTATGAACCATAATGAAGTATTTAAATAAATGATGAATATGAATGAATTAGGATAAACCTAATGTGTCATTGATTAAAAATAAAAAATCATGATTTAGACACCCTATAAGTGATTTATCATGATTATGTGTTTCTCTACTATGATTTTTGTTGTTTACACTATTATTTTTGGTTTTAGTCAATGGATGAAACTTGAAGGTACCATGTTAATATCGAGTGCAATAGATAATGAAATGATTATCCACATGAGTATCTAAATATTGGGATCTAGAATGAAATATCTCATTTTTATGATCACAAAACTTTCTCAAGATGTGAATCATGCTAGACTTCCAAATAAACAAAAGAGGGAACAACATTTTTTTGAGTCCTTCATGAGGAAATTTCCACCTTCTTTTAGTGGGTCTTCTAATCTATTAGTTTCTAAACAATGGATCAGTACAACTGAAAAGATATTTTCTATTATCCATCGTTTATAACATGAAAAATTCATTTTGGTTATCTACAATTTAAAAGGTAAAGATAATAAATGGTTGACTCTTATCATGAATACAAGGAAACAAGATGAAATTAACTCCATGTATTGGGATATGTTAAAGAACTTATTTTTCAATAAGTACTTTCCTCGTATTATTTTTATGAATATAGATAAGGAGTTCCTTGAGCTAATGAAAAGGGATGATGAATTTTTTGGTACCTATGAAAAAAAAATTACAAGACTTTCAAGTTATGCTTCTAGTATTATCATTAAACCTGAAAGTAAGTTTGATTGATTCTTCAATGTCTTAAACCAAGTCTCTGAAGGGAATTATCCATAAGATACTTTAGTATCTATGAAGAGATTGTTCGGTGTGCTATAAAGTTGGAAATGGATGTTGGAGTAGCATATCAATCTCATGGTTTTGATAATAAAAGAAAAATGGAATTCAAAGGAAAATATAATAACCATGGAGAGAAGAAGATGATATAACCTTTATTCTCAAATTGTGGTAAGAGACATAGAGGAAATTTTTTTAAGGGGACTAGTAAATGTTTTAAGTATAGAAGTTAAGGTCATCAAGAAATTGATTTCTAATGTGATGGGAATAAGTTAGCTAATTATGTAAATAAATAGAAAGCAAAATAGAATACACCATGCACACTTTAGTGTTTCAAGTGAAGGTATTTTGGACATTATGCAAATTAATGCCCCGATCCAAGGTATAATATGGTTGATAAGACAAAAATAACTTCTAAAGACAATGGACCAAGGGAAATATTATGAAATCAAAATGGATGAAATGAATCATGATAATTAGGGAATAATTATCCTCCCCTCCTTAGTTGGGAATTTCATGTTAGATATTATATGAATGAGACCTATGAAAATATTATTATTCATCCTTTAGTAAAATTTCATGTGATTATATCCCTCTATGTGGATTCAGGAATAATGAAATCACATTTGATATTTTATCTCTATAAGGATGAACCCAAGCTCCCAATGAAAATTTTTTTTGTATAAGATAAGATCTTATATAAGGAATAAAGGGTTAATTGACATTTGGAATTGTATATGTCTCCATGTAATATTAACTTCAAATTTATGGATACCATCATGGGTTTAAGGTTGATCATAAGTTCAAATTCATTGACACCCATTTTGAGGTTTTATGTGATGGGAGTTTATCAATATTAAGACTATTTTAAGAGACATTTATTACAATACAAACCATTAGTTTTGTATATGTTTTTGTGAAAAATTCATTTAATGATGAATGACTTTTAATGGACATATGATTAAAGGTATTGGTATCCTTTAGGTTTTATATTATCATTGATGTTGAGGTAATTATGGGTTGTATTTTATCACCTTATGAAGTCATCACACTTCGTTGCTACCAGAGAAGATTTATATATGGATCATCTTACTATAATATAAATTAAGTAAGGGGTAAGGTTGCATGGAGTGAAATAGTCAATTTTATCGGATAGGTATCTGAAGTTTACCTCAAATTTTTAGTGAAGTCTTCAGTAGGCTCTTGATATAGATTTAAGTTCCAGCACTATGACAATAATGCAAACCCTAGAGGATATGTTAAGATCTTGTTCAATGGATTTATAAAGTTTTTAGGATTACACTATCCTCTAGTTTATTTTCCTTACAAAAATAGATTTCAATAGAGTAATTAGATGGATTGTTATGAATCCCTTTATACATATTAGAATGAAGTTGCAGAAAGAAATTTATTGGGACCTAAGCTAGTTGATGTGATGGTAGTGAACGTTAGAGCCATTCAACAACATGTAAGTACTGTACAAAGTTGACAGAATTGTTATGTTGATAATATTTGATGTGATATAGGATTTGAAGTTGTTGATAAGGTCCTTTTATGAGTTTATTTCTAGAATAAATAAGGTTAAACTAAACCCTAGATATATCGGTGCCATTAAAATACTTAATCGTATCAGGACAGTACCTTATCATTTGGATCTTCCACCGAACCTTTATCAAGTTTATGATGTGTTCTATGTATCTCTCCTAAGGAATTACATACCTAATCTGTCACATGTACTGAATTAATAGGTCATACTTCTCGAGCATTATATTTCTTATAAGGAATTACTGGTAGAGAATATGGGTCATACAGAGAAATTTCTACAAAATAAGACCACTCACCTGGTTAGATGTTTGTGGAGAAACCCCTAGTTTTAGGAATATACATGGGAACATGAGTATATTATGAGTTGGAATAATCTTCATTTTTTTGTATGATAGTGAAAAAAAATTAGGGTGAAATTCATTTTAATGGTGGTAGAATGTAACACCTCGAATTTTTATTAATTACTTTTTTCAAATAAATTAAATTTATTTGGTATCTTGCCTTACACGAAACACCAAATCAATATTTTGTTATACATAATACCATTTTAAGATTTTGTTACAAGAACATTAAGTTAATATTTCATTACATCCAAAACCAAGTTAAGATTTCTCTACACACAACACTCGGTCAGCTTTCATTACACATTACATTGAGTTTTAACAAAACTACAATATATTATTAATATGGTAATTTAAATGAAACCATTATAACCTAGATATTGAACTCAGTAATATTAATATTAATAAATACTTTATAAATATTAATTATAATGGTTTTATATAAAGGAAACATATTAATAAAAAAATTATATAATTTTTGGTAAAGTATTTATATTTTTTGAAAATACTATTTTCTCAAAGAAATACTTTCTATTTATTTTTTTGAACATTAGTAAAATAAATTTTTCACACTTTTAGAAAATTAATTTGATAAAATAAACTTTATTTTTTAAATAATAATGTCAAAATTAGCTTAGGGTGAATTTTTGGTACGTTTTCTAAAAAATTAATTTTTGATAAATAGTGAAAATTACTGAATTTTAATTGAAAACTGCATTTTAATTAAATTTATTTATAAAGATAAATTATATTTAAAATTAGTTTTAAAGTAAAATTAGTTAAATTATACATCTAATAATCCAATTTATTTCATTGGGATCAATTTCATTTTTAATTTTTATATAAAGACTTTGTAAACTTTTGAACACATTCTCTTTAAAAAATGGTTTTCTCATCGCGTCTTTGGGATTATTTTTAAATTAAATATTTACAATTATGTGAATGTAATTTTAAAAAATTTATTCCATATTTATAATAAGAATAATTTATATTATCTAATAATTTTAAATTAATTCTGTACAAAAAATAATAGTAAAAACAATAAAAATTATTTACTACGGTTATGGTAAAAATGGTTTTACCGGGGGTTGAACTAAAAAAGTAAGTTCTATAACCCAAAACTTTTACAAAAAACATTTTATGAATATATTTAGAAATTAAATCTTCTATAATATAGTTTTCTTCATTATTATATCCTTATTATTAAAAAAAATGTGGGTGGAATTCTTTCTTTCAAAAAATTATAAGTGTGTCACTCACCTCACTTAGAGAAGGCCACCCCCTCTCCTCTCCTATTCATGCCTTAAAACCATTTTAGTTCAGCAAATAACTGACCAAATAACTTTCCAAATTCCCTTATCTCACCTTATTTTTTATATAAATATAACGTACGAAGTCTTTTGGTAAAAACCTAAGGTGAATACTCGAAGAAGAGGTAACATTCACAAACGAGCAGTTTTATTTTCTTTCTTCCTCCACCTCATTAAATTATCATTATACCATGATGATATAATAACTTCAATATATTTAATATACTAAGATTTTTTTTTGTTAATTACCTGACCTACAACCATCTCAACTTCCATCAAATGGGTTACGAAATCATTATTCTTGTGTACGGTGGACTACCGCCTCACGAACCAATGTCATTAGTTTTTACATTACCACCTCTCAAGGATAGAAATAATGACGGATTTATTATCTATTTATGATATTACTATACTTTATGAATTATTATATCATAAATACATTCATACTCTCTATATTTTGGGAATATGATAACATTTCTCGTGTGTACGGTGGACTACCGCCTCGCGAAGTGATGTGATTCGTTCACACTTTACATGGAAAGAAATGAGGATATTTTCAATAAAAATATGTGATAAATAGGGAATAAAAATTATTATTTAAAGAAAATATATCATTTATATTTCTTTCTTTCAATCCAAAAGGAAAATTCAAATAGTTTTTATGTGTACGTATGGCCTACCATCTCAACAAATGGCATTTTTCATTTTATATAACTAAATTCTTTGGATTACTCTAAGTAAATATATACTAAATGTATATGATATTTATATCATGTTTAAAATTCTTTAGATGATGAAATCATTATCAAATTAAAAGGAACAAAAATAAAAAATAAAAACATATACAAAAAACAAATTAGTTTTTACCTCAAACATATCTTTAACATGGAATTATAAATAAATTGGTAATAAAATGACTTAAGTAAATAATATATTTTATGGTATATATAATTGTGGTTTTATAATAAATTTACAATAAAATTATATTTATTATACATAAGGTTCGAATGAGTGTGAAGGAAGTTGAGACTTAAGGTAAGGGAATTCTAGTCTCTCTTTTATTTCTAGAAGATATATGAAAATTCACCACTCATTTCTTTTGTGTGGTGTATATACTGCACCTTGAAAATTTTATATCATGAATACCATTTTTTTAATAATATTTAAATTTTCATTTGATTTTATTATTTATTGGGGATTATGATTCAAAATATTACTAAAGAGGTAAAGTATTTTTTTGTCAATTTACCTTATTTGAGACATATGATAATGTTATACACCTATATTCTTTCAAAAAGTGTATTTGAATCCCCTTTGACATGTAATGTCATGAATTTATTTATCCTTATGGTATTTTTACTTACATTTTATTTTATTCCTCCATCATTCTTCTGATTCAAAGTTACCAAAGTGGTAATGATTTCATTTTACGATCTCATTGTTTATCAGGATTGTTTATAATTATGTTTCTGGTGATAAAATATTATGATCCATCTATCAAGATACTCCTAAATTTTCTTATCCTATAGTTATTTATGATATTTTCAAGTAATACTACCATTTTTCTTCTATTTGGTACTTAAAATAATTGATAAAATATTTTTAATAAAATCCGACTTTATTTCTCTCTTCAGATAAAAATTCATTTTCTTCTAAAACAATGTTTTAAAATATATTTTATTATTATCATAAAATTTTTAAAATATAGTTTTAAATTTTTTCACTTTTTATAAAAAAATTAATGGAATATTCATGTCATTTTCCTAATAGTGCCTGTTTTACCAAAAATATGAAAGGAATCTTTGTTTTAATGTGTAAAAAATGAAAAACTTCCCTTTATTATGACCATTATTTATTTTCAGATTCCCTTATAATTTTTAAACTTTATTTTCAAAGAAAAATATTTCTAAAATTTTTCATGTTTTAATAAGTTTTTTTCAAAGTGGAAAGGATATTTTCCTCAATAAATGTTTTAAATGATCAATCAAAATCCTTTTCCATATAAGATGGAGTTCAATGATGTTATCTATGCCTTATTGGGGATATGATTCAAGGATACCATTCTTATTATTTCTCTAATTATTTTATGTTTATGATGGAATGATTTTTATAAAACCTATTTCTCTTCCATAGGTTTTAACATTATAAAATTCTTATGAAACCCGCTTCTTTTTCCATGGATTATTCTATGATGAAATGATGAAAATATTGTGAAACCTGCCTATTTTCTATAGGTTATGATATATCGAAATGTTTATTAATCCCATTTTATTTCATAGGTTATGATATGGTGAATTTTTTATGATCTTGTGGTACACATATATATTATTTTCATTATGTTATAGGTGGTAACTATATCTACCTCCAATGAATTGGGTAAATGTGGACAACTCATGAGTATATATGTTATGTTTGAACCTGGTTAAATGTTAAAAATATTATGAATGAACCTTATTACATGTTCACAATGTAATTCATGAACCTAATTACATATTCATAATGTTATGTGTGGACTTATCTTTCATGTAAATAATTTTATGCATGGACCTATATTTTAATTCCATGATGTTATGTGTGGACATAGTTTCATTTCCATAAGTTTATATGAGGTCCTAGTTTCATTTCCTTGACTTAATGAGTAAACATGTCTCTATTTATACATCTTCACAATGTTATAAGTTGGTTTTTATTCTAAAAATCTATGTATTATGTCAATTTTGTGCTCTCATGGCTCAAGTTCTTTTATTTCTTTATGATTCATGTCTTATGAACTACCAATATTTATTCCATGACTCAATATTCTAACCTTTTATATACATGGTATGGTTTACATATGTTATTCTGATGTTCTCATACCCTTGTGTTTATGTAATGCTTAGTTATATACCTTTTTTACTCTTAATAAGCCTTTGATCTCACCCTTTCTTAGGTTTCCTTCCCCCGAGTTATGAATAAAAGATTAAGTATGGTATTTTTGTGAAGAGTACTAAAGGGGGAGATCTTTGTGGGAGACATTGATGATCTTTCATCAAATTAAAAAGATTGTGTTCTAAGTTTACAAAGTCACTAAAATGTTATTGTACTTAGGCATGTGTTTGTGTAATTTATTGAATATTCATATAAAAAGATGTAATATTCATGTATGAAAATCATGGGTTTCTATATGCTCAACATATATACCAACATAGTTTTGACCTAGTAGGAATCGCAGATATAGTGTTTTCAAAGTACGCAATGTGTAATTCATACACACAAAAAGTATTGACTGATGGATGAGTGATATGGAATCACGTGAAGTACACAATGTGTGGTTGGTTATGAACATTGTGTAATATGTGATAAATCACACAAGATATACATTGAGTCCCTATGTGTGTAGCACTTGTGGCCGAAAATGAATTACACAGTGTGTAGATGGTTGTATACACCAATTAACTCGAGCCAACTCATGAAAGGTACATACTAAGAAAAGTGTGTTTTGTGATTCAAATACGTGTATAATTAAAAGTGATGACACAGTACATGATGTGTACCTAACTGTACACAATGTGTATCTAGTTCTACACACTGTGTAATGGGTAATTCCACACCTGAGTACACATTGTGTAACAACCCAAAATTTCATTAATGGAAATCCTTCTTGATCTAATTAAATGTCTCTTTATGTAAATTTTTTATATAAAATGTCAACTTCTTTGGTTTTATGTTAAGAATTGTAACCGTTGATAATATATCTATTGAATAGTGATCACATGAGTAGTATAAATATAAGGCTTTAACAAATCCAATTTACTCAGACAAAGGAAGCAATGGCCTCATCCAGTAGACATGCCCCATACGAATCCCATTTGTCAGATCTCAGAAAGGAGGTGGCATCATTGGGCTTCGCTCTTGACCAAGTCCAAGACGATCTTGAATATGTTAAGCTCGAGCAGGACTACCTATGAGAGAAGTGGAAGTTGATAGAGATTACCACCCAAGCAATGTTATCTGAGCCACCCCAAGAGTCTGTCACCATCGCAAACCTTACTCTTCAGTCTTATGCAGGTGTTATAAGGGGTTATGTAACAAGACATTAGCACTATGTTAATGAACATTATTTTTGTATATAATAATGAATATACCTTCATTTTATTATTGTTACCTTGTAGATGGGTTTTAAAGAAAAAATAGTATATTTAGTTAATATTCAACTAAGAAATCTATTTTGATGAATTAATGGGTTTTTGAATTAAAGAATATTTTTATAAAATATTTTTATTATTATTAAATTAATTTTTATTAAATATAAATGATTGTATAATTTTATGAAATGCAATCATAATTTTTATTAAGGTTTGAAAGCCATTTTTGTTAAAACACGTGAATTTTCGATAAATGTCGATTTTTATTTTAAAAGTGAAAATTAACATATTTATAAAATTATTTAGATAAAATAAATATTATTTCTGGAATTAGGACGTCAAAATTATCCAACAGGGAATTTTTCATAATTTTCTGAGATAGTCAAATATTTGGGTAAAAATTAAATACTTTTTAAATATATAATGTGTTTTATGACATCATAATGACCCAATAGTGATGTAATAAAATACTATAAGACTTATTTTAGGAAAATATATGTTTTCCCATTAAAATAATGTGATTTTGGGTTTTTTTTGACTTATTTTACAAAGCATTAATGGACCCTTGAAAGCTTATTAAACATCTTGTCTTTTTAAATTGATTTCCTTGGGAGTGTGACTCACCTCCACATAAAAAACCCCATTATTTTAAGAAGTTATGACTTTGAACTTATAAAATATTGTTTTCCACTTCCCTTTACCAAAAACCATGGGCAAAAACCATGGGCTGGTTTGTGGTTTGGATTAGTTTAATGTGAGGTGTCCCAAACCTAAATAATAAAAAATTCTCTCACCTTTCCTATATAAACCCACCCAAGCTCCCACTTCCTCCTCACTAAAAGCCTTTGGAGTTCATCCAAACTCTACCATAATCTCTCTAGAATCCTCCCAAGGTTCCACAAGCTCCCAGTAAGCCTCTCTCAAGCCTCTCTCAAGCCTTTGAAAGCACACTTCCAAGTAAGGGTTTTTCTTCCTTACTCATTTTGTCCAATTTTCTTAATGTTGTTATGCCCTTTTAATTTCAATTATAAATGTTTGTGTATGGTTTCACACCTCCCCCATACTTCCCTCTTTATGTTCGAATGATGGTATATCCCTTTATCTCTCACTAAATGCCTCCCATGTACACCCGTTACTATGCTGAAATTCTGAAAGGAATTTCTCTCTCCTCTTTTACATTCAAGCAATTATTTTGTATCATGACTCTAAATTCCATTAAAATTGTTGGTACATGTTTTTATATGACCCCTTACTTTCCATTTAATGTACATATGATGAGACACCACTTTCTCTCTCATCAACCATTTTTATGAATTCTTACGTCACGTCGTTACGCTACCGAAATTGCACTGATTTTCCAAGACAATGTCATTATGTAGTGAATACCATGCCCATTTCTCTATCAAGGGTATTCACCTTTATGCACATTTAATTATTGATTATAAAGTTTCATGTTTGAATTCCACATTCCTTAATCATTAAATAAATGATTGTGTTTTATGAATCCATGTTATATGATTCATTTGGCACACTTATGCTTGAAATGAAATGTTCAAGAAGGGTGAGCCCTTATAGCATTCCAATGCATTGGGTTAAGAATAGTATCATGATACGTCATGTGAAATAGGTGTTTACTCATACTAATTCAAGTGCAATGAGGTTTTACTAGTTCTTCATGTTCAATGAGGATTTACTCATGATCCATGTGAAATGAGCCTTGGATCATGCTAATTCCATGTTAAGTGTTATTGCCAAATTTCCATGTTATGATTATCATGCTTTATCGTGACTTTATGTTTATGCTTCTCTTGTGATCTATTGATATTCCTATTTTCTAACATGTATTTTATTCCTCATGTTATTCCATTATTATTCCCTTACTGGGCTTTATAGCTCACCCTTTTCTTATGCATGTCCTCAGGTTATCCCATACAATGCTAAGTATGAGGGAATGTAGTGGTCATGTAAAGGAAGTTTTCAATAAAGATGTTGTATTTCATGTTTTAAGTTGTTATGTAATGATCCTAATCTCTAAAGACACTAGACATCTCGATCTTCTATATTGTATCATGTGAATTTTATGTAATAAAATTATGTTTAATTGTGAAATAAAGATCAGGGTTTTCATAGTTGGTATTAGAGGATAGGTTTAGTTATTTTTTGGGATTAGGATTAGAAAACCCTAGTGAAGCCTTAGAGATAAGACTAAGTATAATAAAAAATCCCTAAGTTTTGGTGAGTACTGAGTAAGTGGTTTATCAAGCAAATACATCCCTGTCTGGATACGATCAGGTAGAGGTGGCTCTAGCACAGATGTATCCTAGGGGTAAAACCAAAAAACACGGCTTTGAGCTAGACTTGAACGGGAACTGGTGCACAAAAATGGGTTATGCTTCACTCTGGGTTACGACAATCCTGGGGGAAATGCTTTGGAAAATTCACAAGCTTAGTATGAACCATTATTAAGGGACAAAAAAATCCCTAAGAATATATGTTAGAAAGTAGATCATGGATAACATAGACTGAAGCCGATAGATTAATATGTTAAGGAAATAAAATTTATTTATAATTTGTCAGTTTTTTCCCTGTATTACTTTTTATGAGTTACCCCTAATTTTCCTTATATTCCATTCAATGGCCGGTAATAGGAGGACTCAGGCTAACAATTGATGTGAAGATCAATGTGATGACTGTACTAATGAGATGTCCAATCCAATGGGAGCGGGAATCGCGAACTTTGTCACACTTCTCTCTCAGCTAACTCAAGATTTGAATAGAAACATGGGGAAATAGGAATGTTCAACCCCCCCCCCCCCCCCTCCCCTAAGAAATAACAAGTCACTATCGAGAGCTTCATGAGACAAAGGCCTCCTACTTTTAATGGATCATATGATCCCTCAATCACTGAACAATGGATCAACTCCATTGAAAAGATCTTCTCCATACTTTAATATTCTGAACAAGAGAAGGTTCTCCTGGCTGCTTATTGTATGGAGGGTGAAGCTGATCAATGGTGGACGTTGATAAAAAATATGAAGCCTGAGGAGGAGATCGAGGTATTGGAATGGAAGGATTTCTGAAAGATGTTTTTCGATAAATATTTTCCGCGCACCCTCCGGATTAAGATGGAAAGGGACTTCCTTGCCCTCAAGAAAAAATATGAAGAATATGTTGGAGAGTATGAGGAAAACTTCACAAGTCTTGCATGATACACTTCCGGCTTTGTCATTACCCCCAAATTCAAGGTTGACCGCTTCTTTGGTGGGCTGAAACCTAGCCTGCGGAAAGCGCTGGTGATCTGTGACTTCGACAGCTATGAGGAAATTGTCGGATGTGCCCTCAAGGTTGAAATGGAGATCGGAGAATCTCAAGGGTATCATGGGGATAATAAGCATAAGGTGGAATTCAATAATGGTGGTCCTATGGATAAATCCAATGGTACTAAGAAGATCCAACACCCCACTTTCCAAAGGTGCAGAAAGAAGCACTCCGGAAATTACCTGAAGGGGATGAGGAAATGCTTTAGGTGTGGAAGAGAAGGGCACCTAGCTGTTAACTGCTGACAAGAAAAACCTGTGGCTATAATAGAGGAGAGGAACACTCTGTTCGACTCTCAACACATTGTTCATTGCTACAACTGCAAAGAATCCGGGCTCCTTGCAAATCAGTGCCCTAAGCCAAGGTTTTTCGGAGGCAACCAACAACTTCCAAGGTATCAAGGGTGAGCTTTTTCCATCACTACTGCTGAAGTGAACCCCAAAAACGAAGAGGTGACAGGTACGCTAGTTATTCATTCAAGAATAGCGAACGTACTTTTTGATTCAAGTTATATGCATTCTTTTATATCTCGAAAGTTTAGTAGAACAATCTCAGCACCACCACAAATCATGGAAGTGAAGATGTTGGTGAGTACAGCAAATGGGGCAATCATTGCATCCCATGAATATAACTCCTTCCCTATCATAATCTATGGATTTAACTTCCCAGAGAACCTCATCATACTCCCTCTGGTGGAATTTGATGCAATTCTTGGCATGGATTGGATTTCCTTATATAGAGCCAACATAAATTGTCATGAGAGGGAAATCACTCTCCATGTGGAGAATCGACCCCCGATTCTATACAAGTGCAAGGAGGAAGATGAATATTCTTTAGCTCCATCATCTCAAGTGTGGATATTACTGCCCTATGAGCATGCATATATAGCTCAGATGATTGAGTCTAAGGAGGCAACCATCCTAGAAGACATGATTATTGTGAGGGAATTCACTGAAGTGTTTCCAGAGGAATTGTCTGGTCTTCCTCCTAGAAGAGATGTTGAATTATCTATTGAACTTATATCTGGGGAATTTCCAATATCCAAGACTCTGTATATAATGGATTTTTTGGAGCTTGAATAGATGAAAAAACAACTACAGGAAAATCTGGATAAAGGGTTTGTACACCCAGGTGCTTCACCATGGGGTGCACCAGTCCTCTTCATCAAGAAGAAAGATGGTTCAATGCACCTTTGCATCGATTATCGTGAGCTTAAAAAAATCATGATAAAGAACAAGTATCTTATCCCATGAATAGATGACTTGTTCGATCAGCTGTGTGGAGCACAATACTTCTCCAAGGTGGATTTGCGGTCGGTATATTATCAATTAAGGCTGAAGAAGGAAGATATCCCCAAGACTGCTTTTCGTACAAGATATGGGTACTATGAATTCATAGTAATGCCTTTCATACTCACTAATGTTCCAGAAATTTTCATGGACTTGATGAATAGAGTCTTTATATATTACGTCGATAAGTTTGTGGTAGTCTTTATAGATGATATTCTGATATACTCCAAAACCAAGGAGGATCATGAGGATCATCTAAGAACTGTACTAGAGACCTTGTGGAAGGAGAAGCTCTATGAAAAGTACAGCAAGTGTGAGTTTTGGTTGAAGGAGTTCTCATTATTGGGCCATATCATCACAAGCAATGGAATATCTATGGATCCCTCCAAAACAGATGCAATTGAGGGATGGTCGATTCCAACATCGGTAATGGATATCCGTAGCTTCTTGGGGTTATCCGGATATTATCGAAGATTTTTGAGAAATTTCTCACGATTGTCCAACCCTCTTACCAAGCTAACTCGGAAGGGAGTAAAGTTTTCTTGGAGTGATGAATGCAAAGAAAGATTCAAGGAGTTGAAAAGGAGGCTTATCACTGCGTCCGTACTCACTTTACCCACAAGTGGAGAACTTTTTGTGGTATTCATTGATGCTTTGAAGAAGGGCTTGGGATGTGTGTTGATGAAAAATGACAAATTCATTGCCTGTGCTTCAAGGAAATTGAAAGTTTATGAATAGAACTATCCAACACATTACCTCTAGTTCACTGCAGTGATCTTCGCTTTGAAAATTTGGCGGCATTATACCTTTGGGGAAGTGTGAAATATATACGGACCACAAAAGACTCAAGTATATATTCACACAGAAAGAGTTGAACATGCGCCAATGAAGATGGTTAGAGCTATTCAAATACTATGACTTCTCAATCCATTACCACCCTGGGAAAGCGAACAAGGTGGCGGATGCCCAAAGTAGAAAGGACCTAGCGATTCTATCATTGATGAGAATTGAAAAGGATCCAATCTTCTTAGATTTGATGAAGATGGACATGGGAATCATAAAGAAGGGAACATCATTAATCCTTTCACAAATGATTGCTCAGACATCACTTTTGGAAAGGTTAAAAGATTCTCAAAAAGATGTTATGGGAATTCAGGAAAAAGTGGAAGCTATCGAAAAAGGGAAATCCTTGGAGTTTAATGTTAATAAAGAAGGAATTGTTTGATTTGGGAAATGACTATGTGTTTCATCAAGTCTGGAGCTGAAGAAGGAACTTTTGGATGATGCAAATAGTTCAAATTTCTCTATTCACCCAGGAAACACAAAGATGTATTGAGGTATCCTAGAGCATTATTGGTGGGATATTATGAAGAAGGAGATCGCTGAATATAAATCAAAGTTCCTTGTGTGTCAGCAAGTGAAGGAAGAGAGGCAAAAGTCTAAGAGGATGATGCAACCATTTCTCATACCAGAATGGAAATGGGAGAACATCACCATGGACTTTGTCACCAGACTTCTGAAACATCCAAAGGCAGCAATGCAATTTGGGTTGTTGTGGATCGTCTTACAAAGGTTACACACTTCATTGCTATTCAGGAGGATTTCTCATTGGATCAACTGGCACGGATATATATCAGGGAATTGGTAAGGCTGCATGGAGTACCACTTTCTATTGTGTCCAATCAAGATCCAAGATTCACCTCTAAGTTTTGGAAGAGTCTACAACATGCTCTGAATACTGAACTGAACTTCAGTACGGCCTATCATCCTCAAACCGATGGCCAATCCGAGTGGACTATACAAACACTTGAGGACATGTTGAGAGCGTGCTCAATGGACATTAAAATAGGATGGGTTCAACATCTTCCTATGGTTGAGTTCTCTTATAATAACAGTTTCCACTTGAGCATCCGAATGGCACCATATGAAGAACTTTATGGGAAAAGGTGAAGAAAATGGTGTGTTGGGATGAGGTCGGTGAGCGTAAGCTGCTTAGACCAAAAATGGTCGAAGAAATGGTGGATAAGGTGAAAAACATTCAGCAGCATATCAAGACATCCCAGATTCGACAAAAGAGTTATGTTGATAACCGTCGACGAGACCTTGAGTTTAAAGTTGGAGACATGATATTTCTACACATATCTCCATGGAATAAGGTCATGAGGTTTGGAAAGAAAGGGAAGTTAAGTCCAAGGTACATTGGGCCCTTAGATATTCTTGATCATGTTTGGATTGTGGCCTATCGACTAGCAGTTATACCTACCATGGCCAAAGTACATGATGTATTTCATGTATCCCTCTTAAGGAAGTACATGTCAGACCCTTCACATGTACTCTCTTAAGAGGTGGTACAGTTAGAGGATGATATTTCTTATGAGGATCAACCAGTGAAGATCTTAGATTGTAGAGAAAAAGTTCTACAAAATAAGACAATGCCCCTCATCAAGGTGTTTTGGAGAAACCACAAGTTTGAAGAAGCGACGTGGGAATCAGAGGAAATGATAAAGCATAGTTACCGAAATCTTTTTTAGTGTGTAAAAATAAAATTTTGAGGGAAAAAGATTTTTAAGGGGGGAAGATTGTAACGACCCAAACTTTAATTAATGGAAATCCCTATTGATCTAATTAAATGTATCTTTATGTAAAATGTTTATATAAAATGTCAACTTCTTTGATTTTATGTTATGAATTGTGACCGTTGCTAATATATCTATTGAACAGTGATCACATGAGTAGTATAAATATAAGGCTTTAACAAATCCAATTTACTCAGACAAAGGAAGCGATGGCCTCATCCAGTAGATGTGCCCCATACGAAGCCCATTTGTAAGAGCTCAGAAAGGAGGTGGAATCATTGGGCTTCGCTCTTGACAAAGCCCAAGCCAATCTAGAATATGTTAAGCTCTAGCGGGACCGCATACGATAGAAGTGGAAGTTGATAGAGATTACCACCCGAGCAATGTTATCTGAGCCACCTAAATAGTATGTCACCATCGTACACCTTACTCTTCAGTATTATGCAGGAGTTATAAGGGGTTATGTAACAAGACATTAGCACTATGGTCATGTACATTATTTTTGTATATAATAATGAATATACCTTCATTTTATAATTGTTACCTTGTAGATGGGTTTTAAAGCACAAATAGTATTTTTAGTTAATATTCAACTAAGAAATATATTTTGATGAATTAATGGATTTTTGAATTAAATAATATTTTAATACAATATTATTATTATTATTAAATTAATTTTTATTAAATATAAAGGATTTTATAATTTTATGAAATACAATCATAATTTTTATTAAGGTTTGAAAGCCATTTTTATCAAAACCTTTGAATTTTCGATAAGTGTCAATTTTTATTTTAAAAGTAAAAAATTAACATATTTAGAAAATTATTTAGATAAAATAAATGTTATTTCTGGAATCAGGATGTCAAAATTATCCAACGGTGAATTTTTTCATAATTTTCTGAGACAGTCAAATTTTTGGGTAAAAATTAAATACCGTTTAAATATATAATGTATTTTATGACATCATAATGACCCAATAGTGATGTAATAAAATACTATAAGCCTTATGTTCATCCAATGTATGTTTTAACATTAAAATAATGTGATTTTGGGTTTGTTTGACTTATTTTACAAAGCATTAATGGACCCTTCAAGGCTTATTAAACATCTTGTCTTTTTAAATTGATTTCCTTGGGAGTGTGACTCACCTCCACATAAGCAACCCCATTATTTTAAGAAGTTCGGACATTGGAATTATAAAATATTGTTTTCCACTTCCCTTTTCCAAAAACCATGGGCAAAAATCATTTTCTGGTTTGTGGTTTGGATTAGTTTAATGTGAGGTGTCCCAAACCTAAATAATAAAGAATTACCTCACCTTTCCTATATAAACCCACCCAAGATCCCACTTCCTCCTCACTCAAATCCTTTGGTGTTCGTCCAACCTCTACCCTCATTTATATAGAATCCTCCCAAGTTTCCACAAGCTCCCAATAAGCCTCTCTCAAGCCTCTCTCAAGCCTTTGGAAGCACACTTCCAAGTAAGGGTTTTTCTTCCTTTCTCATTTTTGTCCAATTTTCTTAATGTTGTTATGCCCTTTTAATTTCAATTATAAATGTTTAGGTATGGTTTCTAACCTCCCCCATAATTTCCTATTTATGTTTGAATGATGGGATACCCCTTTCTCTCTCACTAAATTCCTCCCATGTACACTTGTTACTATACCTAAATTCCGAAAGGAATTTATCTCTCATATTTTACATTCAAGAAATTATTTTGTATCATGACTCTAAATTCCATTAAAATTGTTGGAAAATGTATCTATATTACCCCTTACTATCCATTTCATGTACATATTATGAGACTCACCTTTCTCTCTCATCATCCATTTTTATGAATTCTTACGTCAAGCCGTTACGCTGCCGAAATTGCACCGATTTTCCAAGCCATTGTCATTGTGTAGTGAATACCATGCTCATTTCTCTATCAAGGGTATTCACATTTATGCACATTTACTTATTGATTATAAAGTTTCATTTTTTAATTCCACATTCCTTCATCATGGAATAAATGATTATGTTTTATGAATCCTTGTTATGTGATCCATGTGGCACACTTATGCATGAAATGAAATGTTTAAGAAGGGTGCGCCCTTATAGCACTCCAATGCATTGGGTTAAGAATAGTATCATGATACGTCATGTGAAATGGTTTTTTACTCATGCTAATTCAATAGAAATTAGGTTTTACTCATGATACATGTGCAATGAGGATTTACTCATGCTCCATGTGCAATGAGCCTTGGATCATGCTAATTCCATGTTAAGTGTTGTTTCCACATCTCCATGTTATGATTATCATGATTTATCATTCCTTTATGTTTATGCTTCTATTTTTCTCTATTGATATTCATATTTTCTAAAATGTATTGTATCCATCATGTTATTCCATTATTATTCACTTACTGGGCTTTATAGCTCACCCTTTTCTTATGCATGTCCTCAGATTATCCCATGCAATGCTAAGTACGAGGGAATGTAGTGGTCATGTAAAGTAAGTTTTCAATAAAGATGTTGTATTTCATGTTTTAAGTTGTTATGTAATGATCCTAATCCACAAATACACTATACCTCTTAATCTTCTATATTGTATCATGTGAAGTTTATGAAATAAAATTATGTTTAATTGTGAAATAAAGAACAGGGTTGTCATGCATTGAGTGGTTTTTAACGGGTCATATGGAAATAAATTCTTTTAATTAATATTTTCATTATTCTAAAAATACAAAATGTTTATTCTTATCTTAAATTTTGTGTAATTTATGGGAATCACCAATGGTACATGCAGCATATACTCAAGTCATGTTGTGTAGTCATACATGTCATGTAGACTACACAGATTGACCCATGAAACAATATGTAATGTAATACCGTGACATGTCGTGTAGGAATACATGTCCTGTAAGTAGGGGTGGTAGAAACTACTTAAATTGAAACAAACCAAACTAAAATGAAATGGATTTTTTTTCTTATGATTCAATTTTTTGTGTGGATTGAATAGACTCATGCAGTTTGTGGTTTGATTCAGGTACCAAACCAAAATTTACCTGTTAAAATGAATCACATATATTTTTTTAATAAATAATTTTCTAGTTTCCTATCAGCACAACCCATTAATCAATCCCCTAACCCAAATTATCTTTCATATTTTATTTTAAGTCACCATTAACAGAGAAAATTTTTATTTTGATTGCAGGTAAAATATGATGTTGTTTCACCATGTCGATGATTATTTATAAATTTCCCTCAAATTATCTTCCAATAAATATAAAATATATTGGATCTATATCTAGGATGTTATCATAAAAAATAGGTTAATCTATAATTAAAACCAAACCAAACTAAAAATTAATTGTTTTGAAATTTTATAATTTAGACCAAACCACAATTAAATTGTTTGGTTTTTATGTATAAAAACAAAAACATAAAATGTGATTTAGTTTGGTTTTTAATAAAAAATGAACCATATTGAATGGAACATTCATCAACTTGATGTTTTGATAATTACAAAAATTTATCTGTTTCATTCCCCTTTAATATGATTAAAGTTTTAATGTTTTGATAAATTAATGAAAAAATTGAGAAATTATAATTTCATATAGCATTATTAAGTCATTTCTTATTTATGATTGAATATTTTAATACTTTTTAGAAGAAAATAATAATGTTGAAATATTTTATTATTATTTATTTATTTATTGATCAATTATTTATAAATTTTTTATTAATTAAATATTCATTATTTATTCATATTATCTCTTCTTATTATTATTCTTATTACTTTTTTCCTAAAGAATACATTAAATTTTTTAATTATTTTTACCCTTATTCATTTTATTTTTAACATTTATGCATTTCTCATCTTACCTTTATTGGGGTATGGATTATTACCATTACATATACTATAGAAAATGCACACTACCCTTACATATAATGAAAAACTAATAAATGACCTTTATATGAACTCAGTGTTAATTTTATGTAGGCTATTTAAAAACTACTTTACTCTTATGTAGCTCACATCTTACCTTTATGAAACACATCTAAATTCCATTTTTCCTTTACACAACCTATCTACTATTTAGTTTAACTTTATGTGAGATATGAAGATTCTATTTTACCATTATGAAATGATATTTGATCTTACCTTTACATAGCTAAGTTATCTTACCCTTATACAACGAAAAAAATCATGTGTTCCCTTTACACAATGTGAAAATTGGAAATTTAATGTATTTACTATAATTATGTTGAACTTCTTATTTTGTGTTTAAAATATTTTTATTCTTTTATATAAAATCAAGAATCATTTCCAAGAAGAGTAAATGAAAATATCACACATTTGAACTGTTTGAAATTTAATCAAAATGTTATTTATCAGAAATAAAAATGATTTATCAATTATTTCAAAAAGTTGATTTTCAATAGATATGATTTTAAAGATACTGATCAAAGTTAATGATGGAATATATCTATAAATAGATATTAACAAAACAGAAACTATGGATCGAAGGATAAAAAATTAACGAATTTGTTGTAAACACTTTGGATTATTTTTTAGGTGTGTGACTATTTAGAAAGAGTTTTGAATATCACTGATGCATATTTGATGAGCTATATTGTGAAGGAATTCATTGTCTTCTATTATCTTATAGTTTCTTTGATCTCTCTCTAATCTTTAATATTATTTTTTGTTTTTTAGTGGTTTGTTATATATTTTATTTTTCTATTATTAATCATGTGTGGGTTATACTACCCTTTAAAAGGTAGTATTTTTGAGTTATACCACCCCAACAAAAGGTATTTGTGGGTAGTGCATGATTGATAAAAGACAAGGGAATTCGGTTCTGTATTGTTCTGGATAAAGGAGAATTTAGTTGCATCCACAACTTCAAAATGAGGCTAGTTGGGTTGTGCCTCCGGGGGTCAAAAAAAATCTTGGGTTGAGATTCTAGGGATTAATAAGGAATTTGTAAAGGGTTTTGAATCCCCATCAAAATTCAAAGATTCCATTTTACTGAGTGACATTTAAATCTATGTTTTAGAGAATTGAAGAGTATATGTAATATCAATTTGATCTAAACAACTATAAATCCCCCCCCTCTTGACTATTCAGTCATCTATCATATGGGACCTAAAAACCAAACCAATCCATGCCTACACCTACATGTAATTACATAATACATGATAAAAACCATGTAGAGGATTAGTCACATATCATGTCGAGTGTGTGTACATGTTGTGTAAGTTATAAATCATTTATCCTCCATTTTATGTTGTGTATATGTATTAAATTCTATAATGTATTTAATCTGACTAGGAGGGTACACATCATTCACACGATTAGTACACACAGTATACATGGTCAGTGCACAACAAGTAATGATTAATTTTAAATTAAAATAAATTTATTTCATTTATTAAAAATTATAGAGGATGGGAATCTCAAGGATTATTTGGATAGATAATTAATATAATTAATTAATTAATAATATGATTAAATTATTAATTTTAAAAATTTATCCTAATAAAATAAAAAATGAAATGAATGATAGAAAATTTCATGCATTGTTGTTACATGTTGCGATTGGTTGTGATCTTGACTAGTATGTTTATGTGCTTGGTTTATATTTAATTTAATTATTTATTACATGGGTTTTTGTAATAAATTTATTATTAAATTAAATAGTATGCTCTGTATATCATCCCAACGATAATTAATATCTATGGTTCTATGTGTTAAAATATTATTTATGTAACCCTAAACTCCTGGTGCCCCTCACATGAAAGTGGGTAATTGATTATAAAGTAAGGAAATATCAGTAGGTGGTGAAGGTTTAGGACTCAATATGAGGTGAAACCAATAAAGAATATACATATGTTAGTGGTGGAATATTGCAACTTAAGATAGGTATTGACTCAAGGTTGGTTCATCTTCCTCTTTATAAACCAACCAATATTTGAAACCTCATGATCGTATCACTTATTTATTTTATTTATCAATGAATGGTTATTTATTTATCTGATTCATGTTTATTTGATGGTTAAACATAATCACATAAAGAAAAAAATAGAAATAATGAAATATTAAATAAAATAAATTTCAAATGTGTGAATAATTTTCTCAAACATGGTTAATTAATTATGTAATATTTACATAATATTAACAAGCATGTGAAGGATAAGTAAAAGAATATTTATGTATAAATTGAACAAATCATTCAAGAAAATATTAAGTCATTCATTGCCTTCCATCACTTGAGTTATAATGAAACTATAGATAAAAGTTTTGGTCTGTCCTTCATCAGGACAATTTTATTTATCATGGAGTTCTAATGAATGTTTTGGGTTGGATTAACTAATTTAACATCAAGAGTATCATAATACCTGGTGTTACTTGGATACAAGCATAGAGGAAATAAGATTTTAGTATTACATTATCGAAGAATACACTCAACAGATCAAGGAACTTTGAGTTAATATAGTTTTCAATACCACTTACCAAAATAAATTTGATTAATTTGACTAGGCCCACATATGGATTATGATAAAGGGAATATGGATTTTGTTTCATTAGAATAAATGCACAATAAGATATTTTGAATCCAATAGTGATGGATATTGGGATTTTATAAGACAGTGAGATTCATAAAATTATTTTAGTATATATCACTAGTTAATCAAGATAAAGTACTAAAATATTATTTTATTTATTATATAAAATGTAAATAAAAACCACAAAAACACTATGATCATCTCTGAAAAACAAACATGCCATCACTAGTATAAATTTACAAGAGTGATACAATTTTTATACACTACATTGTTATAGTAAAATTTTAATTATGTTCTAGGATCCCCTATTCATGTTCATCCACCTCAGGGTGAAGGTGAAAATGATTCCAACCAAATATACATGGAGGATTCTTCAAATATATATTGAAACATATTATAACTTTTGTCTAGAGAGTTAAAGATACAATATAAAGACATGGATTTATACACCATGATAACTCATCTCCTAAAACTTGAAAAGGATAAATATAGGCTAAAGATAAATGATATTATCACTACATTGTATAAGTGTAAACTAAAATATGGGTATCTAGCTTGTGATCTTATGATAGAAATGAGGGGGTGCTTCTGTATGTAGGAGTTTTGTTGTTATTATAGGTAATACACCATATCTACCATAAGGGAGCCAAGGGATATATTCTATGGATCCATGGGGGATATAAAGGGGGTATGATGGAGATCCAAGGGGGATATTTTGGTGGCCCACAGTTATTAGAGGAGGATATTTAAAGAGAGAGGGGTGGGGAGAGAGGAAAAAGAAAGATTATCTTGTTAGGTTGTTCAGTTAAAAGGCTTGGGAAATGGATTTGAGTTCCTCTCAAAGGAGATATACATCTTCATTCTTCTCTTCTTCATCCTCTCTCACATATTTCTAGTTCAAGTTTCCTTAATTCAAAGAAGTTGGTGTCGGTGTATTATCAACTTGGTTCGACCTACTGGATAATATTTCAGTGGAGAATAGACAATGATTTAACTTGATAAAGTAGAACAAAAACTCAACATAAACAATGCAATTCACTCATAGATACCACGTACCCAACAAAGGAGTGATCACTTGGAAAAATAGCTACAGTAGGAGGTGTGACCCTTTCTAATGATGTGGATGACTGAGGCATGTTTTTCCCTTATCACGGAACTCTCTATATCACATGTGGAAAAGTATAGAGAGCTTGTAAATTAATGATAGGATACTACCAAATATACCTAGATCAAGAGAAAATGACATGGTAGGTTCAACAAATGGATCATCTTGAAGAGGCAGAGTAATAAATTAATCATGTTCAAGCGATGCTCTTAAACCAATATTTGATGAAAGATCATACCAAGAAATGAGAATAATAATGAGACTAGGAGATGAAACTACCTTCTCAAACATATGTTCTACCTTGAACAAAATATGTGACATCTAACAATGTGAGTCTGTATCATACACTACAATGGGATGATGCATGCATTTCAGTACCACTGGGTATATATGTGATTCACTTAGTAGATTCGAGACGTATAGAGTAGCACAATCACATGGAACCCTTGAAATACATAGTTGTGGATACACACCACCTGGAGAAGAGGCCATATAAAGATGATAGGTTTTCCCTACATATAGGACCTTTACAACCTTGGAATCAATGCCAAAACAATGGGTTAGCCACAAATCCAGTTGATGATGATTTCAATCAGTTTATAGAAACCCATGGGATCCACCTACCTATGTTTGAGGGAATTTATTTTAAATTAAATAAGGAATAAATATTGAACTAGGTTGAGAAATTTTTTTCCATTTATTATGGAATATCAAGAATTATTCCTTTAGTAAAATTCTAAAAAAATTATTGATGGTCATGAGCATGCATGGTGTGTGAGAAGATTTAGTTATCAAAGTGTCTCTAGGGGTCTTAGGCCAAACACTAACAAAAATATTTAACTCCTCAAGTGTGAGGTATTGTTTCATTGATATATATAAACCAATACCTTGATTGATGTAGGGGTGATACTCCAAGGACTTATGAGGTTAGTTTTTCTTCCAAACATATTGATAAAGATATGATACTTGCTTCAATATTAGTAAAGGAGATGGGTCTCAAGTTTTCACTAGAATCTCAAACCCAAGAGATACTTGGTGGATTTTATAAAAGTATAAAAGGTGGAGATTCAATAAATTAAAAACTTTTTCTAAGACTAATTCAAATCCAAGTTCATCATTGTATTCCATAAAGGAGATTCTCCTAGGTAAAAAAGAGATTATATCCCAATAAGATGAAGTTGATGGAAGGATTATGCCTCTAAAGATCTCATCTATGGTAAAAATGGCCTTTGGTACTCAGGGGATTAGAGAAAAGAAAGTAAATCCTAGTTATTCCCTCCTTAGATGCACAAATAGGGGTGATATAGTCATTTGTGGAAGGGGTGGTGGTGGTGATTTGGAGAAAATCTATAAAAATGAGTAGCAACATTAGAGTAAACTCTGGTTGTGATTAATATGGTAATTACCTCAATTTTTCTCTATTAGAATAATATTTCTACCTACATCATTATACATGCAATGATACTTTGTATTTGGGGTATAATACACTAATTGAGGACCTGTAATATTTTTGAGAGTTCTGACTTGCACGCACTTGGGCACCCAAATTGAGTAGTACTAAAAATGTTCAACTTTTGGATTATTTTAAAATAGGAACTGAGTAAAATGAATTTCATGGGAGTAAAGTATTGATATTTTTTGACATAAGTTATTTTTATCTAGATACACCTCAATCTAGAAAGAGTAATTAAGTGAAGTATTTTATGATGAGATCTGTATATTCATGAGGTATTTAGATGCTCATTTCCCTTATTATCAAAGTCTCATCTATTAGAGTTGATTCCCTTGAACTAACTGACTTGTACTTGTTATTTTCTATATATTCATGGTTTAAAATATTAATATAAATATTTTCACATGATTATTATTCATCTACATTCCATTAGTATGATAATGTACTTATAGTATTTATCACATTAAAAGGTTATCACAGTTCTCCACTATGATGAGAACATTGAAGTGTAATGATAATATTATTAAATACATGTTATATAGTCATATAACATTATGTTAATGGACAAAAATTATATAGGCTATAAATTTTATGGTAATAATGAGGCATTGATACTTCTTCTCATAAATTT
Source organism: Viscum album (assembly GCA_963277665.1). Taxonomy (NCBI): domain Eukaryota; kingdom Viridiplantae; phylum Streptophyta; class Magnoliopsida; order Santalales; family Viscaceae; genus Viscum; species Viscum album. The sequence goes on from OY728159.1 coordinate 1,669,936,271, forward strand.
TTCCCTTCGAAATATCTGAAAGAGGATTGTGAGAATTGTCCCACCAGTAAGAAATCAGCAAGTTCTATGTGTATCCCATATACATATGTGTGTAATTACCCTTATACTTTAAGGTTGTTGTTAATTAATATAATTATTTATATACTTTGATGTATTTCATAAACCATGATGACATATTTTCATGGCGATGTTGGACACATTAGGTGCATCAAAAATGATATGGAATTAGTGAATAAATCCTGGAATGGTTTTTCCTTCTATTATTTAATGGAGTATGATATCTTAATCCCTTTAATGAAAATGGAATTTTATGATAATTCCATGGCCATGGATTTTTTAATGAGTTCATTTCTGTAAATTCAAAGAATAATATTCATACATATAGGTTGATGACACATGTGATGAAACCTACTTGGAGGAGATATTAATACAAATGAATTGTATTATATGGTATGCATTCTTAGGTGTTATTCATAGATTTTAATTCTCCTTATATATTTAGGGTATATGATGTATTTCTATATACCTCTATTGGTATATGAATTTTAATTACTTCTATCAATATGGAATCCTATAGGGTTACACACAAAGTGTATTCGCAGGCTCCATCAATTCAGATGATTTGAGTTCAGGAAAAAATGGGCCCCACGTATGGGGACCATCAAGAATCAAATTGAATGATCTCAAGTTAATTATATTCAATTATATTATTCAGGTTTTGAATAATTATACCTGAATTTATTTTTAAATCTATTCACAATTTTATTTAATTTTAAAAGTCAATATGGGAAAGTATTATTTTTTGAATGAATGATGCATCGTTCAAGTTTTTCTAAATAATTATGGGAGTAAGGAGCTGAGATAATGGCTCATGGTTCATCAAATAATTTTTCTTAATTTCATTGGTGAGTGGTGAAATGTTTGTGACCCATACGACATGTTTACTTAGTTATTTGTGGTCTGTTGTCCTGGTTTAATAGGGTAAACTTATCCAAGGGATTAAGTCCAATTTTGGAAAGTTAACCCTTACTATTTAATCTCATTTGTGAGACATGAATAGTTACTAAAATAATTTTCATGAATTGGGAGATTTTATCTCATCTTCTCCCCTTCTCTCAAACTTCTAGAGAGAGAAATGTCAAAAATTTATTGATCCAAGCTTATGGGTTGATTGTGTGATCTTCTAGCGATCATGTGAGCAATGTAAGTAATTAGATAATCCATGATAGCACCCAAAAATAAAGTCATATAATTCATGGATCTATGATACATGTGTTTGTGATCTATAGGGTATCTAATTTGGTGTCTTTGAGCTATGCCAATCCAAATAATAGAAGATATCACCAGGATCGCACCATCACAATGGGGTACCATTCTAATTTTGTTTTCATAATTGAATTAATTCTCATGATATTATTAGAATTTAATTGGAATCATTATACCATATAAATTAATTTATGATTCATTCATTTTCAAAAAATTAAATTGCACCTAATTTTTCACTTTCGTTTCATTCCTGGTTCCTTCACCAGCAAGGTATTTTAACATGACAAAGAGGAATTACCTCAAATATAGAAGTGACATGTAAGATATCCTTCAACATGATGAAAATTTTAATAATGATTTATCTAGTGTTGATCAATTATAATTAGGTATACATATAGGATAAATGAAGACATGGGGATATTGAGAGACTAGGAAAATGGATATTGGCATCTTCATTTGAGTTTGGATGCTTAATGATTTCTAGAATCCACCTTCACTAAATTTTCACCAGACATATTTATTAGAAATGGAATATCCTTTTCCACTATGTTATTCTATTTACATATTTTTGAAACTATATTACATGACCACCAACTTGAGGACAATGTGGTTTTTTTAGATGACAGCAATGATATGGATATGGGTGGGTGTCTCTTTACATAGGGGTGTTGATGTTATGTCATGGAATCTTACATAACAATCATGGGATGAATAGAGGAAATATGTTGGATATTAAATGGGAATATAATGGGGGAATATTCTTGTAATACTAGAGGAATACTCTAGGGGTATAGTTATTAGAGGAGGCTATTAAAAGGGGGTGGGTTGGGGAGAGAGAGGGAACATGAGGATTATCTTGTTTGTTTGGATGAGAGGCTTGGGAAAGGGGGTTGAGTGACTCTCAAAGGGTATCTATATATCTATTATTCTCTTCTTCATACCTCTCATATTTATGATTCTAGTTTCCCTAACATAAAAAAGTAAATTTTGTTGTCTTATCATCTTGCATTCAAGATATTTAAATTTATTGATCGGTTAGTGAATTTTGGCTTCCATATGGATAATAAATTATTCATTGATCACATATTATCATCCATAAAACCAAATTTATGCTTAATAATAAATAATAATATGATTAACTACATAGGTAATCCACTTAACAATCTTTTTATTATGATTTTCTAGGAAAATAATGATCAGTGGGAACATTGTTCATCAACCAATATAGTGGATGAGGTGAAATAAAATTTTGAAATGCCCATGATAAGTTCAAATTAAATGTAATATTTATAAAATACTTAAAATAGAAAAATATTCAAAGATAGGGACATGAACATAAGGTTATTTCCTTCACATGTTGTAATAAAAGTCATTAGAATAGGAACTAAAATGAATTCAAGAAATAAGTAGAATCTTTTACTTCTGGTATATTCATCATTCCATGTAATATTTTTATTTTACTTCTTGAGTATTAAATGAAATATGTGACTCACATATTTTTATTCAAATATTAGAATCAATGAAGTTAAAAAAAATTACAAAAAACAAAATTAATTCTCTAAGTAACTAAAATAGGGTGATTTATAAGTCACCAAAGATAATCTCACAACTTCACATTCACAAGTGGATTGATTCTCGTAAAATTATTATTTATAATTAAGTGTTAACAAAACAATTATCTCATTTTATAGTTCTAGGAATGGTGATATTTTATTTCTTATTTTAAATAAATTATTTTATGGTACTTTATACTTAAAAATTTAATAATACTTGAGTCATAGATATCCAATATCAGTGATTAATGATGAACATAAAATATAAGACTCATACTCAGTTGTGGAAAGATAATTTTTTATCAAGTAAAACTAAAATTAATTGTCAATTTATATACCCATAAGAGTTTTTAGACTCTATGGATCTATAACACTTAGGTATTTGAAATATTTAATTATTAAGTTTTAGATAAAGAAACCTTTAGATAAAAGGGTATAGACACAAATATTCTATAGTTAGTTCATAAGAAGTGTGAACTATTATAAGGATAAACTATAGGTAAATTAATCTAATTTATGAGATTCCATCAAGAGTACTTAGTAATATAAATTAGAAGTAATGAATGAACTTGGAAAAAGATCTATTATCTTTTGAGTGGTTTATTCAGAAAATTTATAATAGTTATTTGAGTGAGATAGAGAGATAAAGAGAGAAAAATATTGTATTCTATTAGTTATTGTGTACCAAATTACAATAGAAACTATTAAAGAATAAGAAATAAGAATAACCCCTGGTAGAAACTGCTACCTGGGGCCCTAGGTTTCTACCCCCAATTCTACTGATCTAAATGCTCTAAAAGGAATCTATGGTCCCTCCCCAACCTCAACCAACCTTATTTAATACCCCTAAAATAACCCCAGCCTACTCCTACCATCCCAAAAAAAATGGTTAAAGGTCATATTTTCCTTGAAATTTTATTAGATCCCCTTACAGTACCCCAATATTGGTAACCCCTTTGATCCCTCCCCTGGGGAATTTTAGCCCACATAGATTGATGCTAAAGAAAATTTACAATCAATTCTTCCCCCTTAAAAATATTCTTTGTCCTCAAGATGAGGAAATTGATACCATATCTCCATATTATCATTCATATCACGGACAGCATCTTAATACCACTTCTTTTATAGTACAACAATATCATTGGCTCCTCAAAATATAGGTTTCCACTGTACATAATCTCTTAAAATTTTCAACTCATAACATCCACCCTTTTTCTTATAATAGTTGTATTAGTTTTTTACACACTATACACCTTTTAAAAAAAATTAAATTCCACTAAAACATCCCTGTTTCAAAAAAATCCATCAGACCCAACACTCTGAGTCACCAAAATATTATTAGGATAGTCACTTGGATAATACTCATTTCTCCAGCAGTGAGAACATAGATCATTTAGAATTGTTTTCCTTTGGAGACACTTATAGAAAAATTTATGTTGAGAAGAGAAAAAATCTAGGTATCACCTACAAGGTTTTCAGGTATTCTTGATATAGGAAGCTATTATTAGTACTGTTCCAAAATTGAAGCAAAACAATTCTAGTAGTAGCCTTTACCTTTTCATATTAATGGGATTTGTAACATGACTTTTCTCCTTTCAGTGCAGTGGTTCTCATACCTCTATATCCTCCCTTCATACCAGATCCATTATATATTTTTATAGTAGTTATTTTAATTCTTCTTCAGCATTTATGTTAACAAAAATTTTAAACAAAAATTCTTCATAGTATAAATTGTTTTATCCTTAGAACATGGATCAAAAATTATTTGGGGAAGATCATTCTCCAATTCTTGAATTTGGAACTAATCTTAGTGACATTATCATTGGATAAGATAAGATAACACTTTATTAATATAATATTTTCTATTAGAATAACTTCTTCACTTTAGTTGATCTCTGATATACGGAGTTCCTAAAAACAATATTATCTCATCCCCCTGGTTCTGGATGGGTATATTCACACAGTTGGTTTATAACCACATTCTTTGGATTCTTTCTCAACTCAAACACCTAATTAAATATTTTAAAACTACTCATATTATGTAGTTGTGACTCACTTTCTATGATAGATCTTGAATCTAAAATTATCTCTTCAGTTTTAACTAGATTAGAATCATTCTTCTCTATAATTTCCTCATGTATAGGTTTTGTAAAACCAAGAGTCCAATGTCAAACCAATATCCAGGACTACACACATCTAGATTAAGAAAGTTCATAAACATTTTTAATTATTCATTGGGATATAAACTCAAAGAATAAAACACATCATGTTGACCAAAAATATCTTTAGGATCTCATGATCTAGAAAGCTCATTCATTCTATTATACTCTTCAAGCCTAGAAATCTTAGTCATGATCACCTGAATCACTTACAAGTTATTCTCCCAATGTGTGGGAGTCACTAATATTGTATGATATTATTAATATTTTTTTACATCAAGGTTTATACCTATAAATCTTGAACCTCTTTGAGTCAAACTCTACTACTATAAGTACATAGCTATTGTGGCTTAGATTCTACTACTGTATCGGCTTCCACTATAGCATCAGATTCAAAACTAAAGGTCAAAAACTCTTTCTAGAACACTGATACATCTTGATTTATTCTAATATTATATTAAATAAATTATAGAATTATTAATAATGTAACACCCCAGGTAAATAATGAATATGACATTTTCATATTTATCCATATTTGTGAATAAAATATTAATATGACTTTAAAGGGGACGCTATGCTCGATGGCGTACCCAACACGCAACAACGAGTTTCTTGGAATCTTACGTTGCACTCTAATAATAAAATAATATTATTTCAAATGTTAGTTAACATGTAGCCGTCTTATTGGCGGGAATGGATAGAAATAACTAAAATATGATTATATATGTTTTTTAATGTTTTTACATTTATCCAATAAAAGCTAAAGGCTTAAAATACGGAAAGAATTAAATTTTAGGTGTATATGCCCTAGTTTTCACTAAAGGTTCACTTATCGCCTTTTAATGGAGAACTGTCATTAAATATAGTTTTGATCACTCTTATACATTATTTTGGACCAAATAAAACTCTTATTAAGAATCGGGACATCAAATTTTACTTTGTGTAAATTTTTGGTATTTTTCCGATAAAGTTCATTTTTTTTAATGAATAGTGTAAAATGTTGTTTTTTTAATTCAAAACCTCTTTTTAATCTAATTTTTTTTATATGATTATATTATATTTTGAATTGGTTTTAAAGTTAAATTAGAATATATTTTTACCATTAAATCCAATAGTGGTCGTTGAAATTAATTTCACTTTGAAATGAGACTTAAACCAGTGTCAATCTTTTGATACTTATTGTTTCATAAAAACACGCTATTTGTTCTGACAGCGGGAATTAATTATTAAATTAATTAATATGACTTATATGTTTTGAATTTTGTAAAATATACTTCATTTTTGAATTCGGAATATCAAATATAGCTTATGGTGAATTTTTGGGATTTTTCTGAAAAACTTCAATTTTGATGAATAGTGAAACCACTAAGTGGTACTTATAAAAACTGATTTTTCCGTTTAAATGAAATTTTTCCATCTTTGTGTTTTTAATTTCAAAAATCCGACATACATGGTTGTCATTAAGAAGTAAAATGTGGTTCAATGGGATAAAAATAATTTTTTGGTGAATATTAACTTATTAAGTTTTTAATCACGATTAGTGGTAATTAGTGTAGTTTAAGGTAAAAATAATGATTTAATAAAATTAGATGAGCTTGACACATGTCCTACCCTCATTGGTTGTGTCATGGCCGACCAATACAAGCCATGGGTCAACTTGGGGACCCCATGGATCCACTTTGGTTGGGAAATGACATAAATAACTTTTTATTTAATGTAAAAGTAAAAATGACACAAACATGATATGTTTTACTAAACTAATTTTTAAGTGGGGTTATACAAGTCATATTTTTTATTATAAATAGTAATTGGAAAGATAAAAATATTTCCTACATCATAGTATTTTTTTTATAATTTTTAGACATTAAATAAATTAAATTATTTATGACATAATAATGATGCAGCGATGACATCATTATTTGACGATTTAAATAAAATGGAAAGATAATGTAAAATCTATGAACTACACATGTCCAAAACTTATTGGATGGGTGGATTTAGAACCCTTATAACCTTATCCACGAATAATATCAATTTGGGACCTTTTAAAACCGAAACACATTTTCAAATAAAGTAATATTTCTTACTTTCCAAAAGTACCCCTCCTCTCCTCTTATAAAAGGCCCCCACCTCTACCTCATTTCACACACTCCTCAAGCCTTTGGCTCGTCTAACCCCTGCCCATTTAATCTCTCCACATCCCTCTCCTCATCCTAGAGTATTCCCTTTGGGCATAATCCTTTCAAAGGAATCCTTTAGGCTCAAATCAAAAGGAGTTACACTTTTAAAGGTAATTCATTCTCTCATGTTCATTTGTTTTATTTTGCTTCTCCAACCCCCTAAACTCTTTTTATTTACTTCTATTGTAAAAACACCAGTATCTTCAATATACTAGGATGTTGTTATAAGATTTATTCATGCTACACTATCACACAACTACATCAAATGGTTAAAGAACATACGGTTTCCGTGGATGGCGAAATTCTGTCTCCCGAAACGATGATTGTTCAATACTCATTTAACACCTTCAAAGGTGGACATTATGATGTCACTATTTTTATATATGATATATAATATGTTTATGTTTTACTTATGATTCTGTATTTTTCATTTGTGTCTTACCTTTATGGCTTCCATTATGGGTATACGCGATATCTTCATTTTAGGAAGTGCGGACTACCGCCCCCTCAAAGTGATGTGATTCATTAATGCCATACGTGGGATGTTTAAAGGATGGATTTAATGTTATTATATATTATTTTATACTTGAATTATTATATACCTATATATAATTATTATTTCTTTCCATTAAATTATGAGATAGAAATGAAAGTAGCGTTCATGCGTATGTACGGCTTACCGTCTCCATGAACGGTGCATTTCATTTCTTATCCCCAAATGTAATGTACTATTAAAAGTACATGTATATAATTGATATATATAATGAATGATATATCTAAATGATGAATATAATTCTGGAATTAAAATATACATACCTATCATTTAGTTTTAATTCCATTAATATGACAAAGAAATGAAAGTAGCGTTCATGCGTACGTACGGCTTACCGTCTCCATGAACGGTGCATTTCATTTCTTACCTCTAAATGATTATTTAATGTTATAAATGAATGAATGTACTGGATATATATGACATATATGATATCTACATCATGAATACAATTCTGGATATAATAAACATTTGGCCACACGAACAACATGTAATTGTAAGAAGTCCACTTTCGACTTAAGAACCAAATATCGGCAAAACAAATATTATTAACTTAAATGATTACATAATGTTTATGACATGGTAATAAGTGATATAAAAGTAATAATGAACTTGAAAAAGGTTCTTAAGGAAGTAGAAATTAACTCAAGTTTATTATTCAGGACGTTAAAGAACGATCGAGTCAAGTCGGACCCGAGGTAAGGGATCCTACACCTCTCTTTCTTTTTAAGTACACTCTTTCATGTCATTCCTTTTAAAGCTCATATTTATTATGATTGGGATGTTCTTTTATATTAATACTACTGTACTTATTATTTTCATATGATGAGAGACCCTATTTCCTCTCATTAATCCATTTTGGACGTTTTGAGTGGCATCGTTTGGCTGTCGAATTTTTCGTAAGGGATTTTTCATCTCACTTTTATTCCCGTGAGATTTATGCTACATTTGCCACAATTTCCTTTGAGTGGTGTATGTACTACCCATTATTTTACTCATTGTGTAATATAATTTCTTTTATGAGTATTTACATCAATTTTTTATTGTCCTTCTTTCACGAGGTGCATGTTTTGAAAGATTCCCATGTCGGTAAGGGAACCTTTTACCCTCCTCTTTTTTAAAAGACTTCTTTTGTTGGGTCTTTTAATTTACATACTGTTATGTTGGGATATGTTCTCATATATCCTTATTGATGTAAATTTTATCTCCAGGTGATGAGATACACTTTTTATCTCTCATCAACTCATTTTGATGTGATGCCGTTGGGCTGTCAAGGGAACTTTTTAACCCAATTTCGATTTCTTTGGGTTCAACATGTAGTCATTGAATATGTCATCCATTGAATATGTGTGAATGACATTTTATTGTTTTACACTTAATATCCACTTATATTGGGTGTATTTATATTTTTCACACATATTTTTGAGATTGATTTGTCCTTAATTTAAGGATACCTTCTTTATAAGGGATTTCATCACATTTGACATTTCTATTGAGGGTTCATTGTTGTTATGCACCAATTCACTCTTATATGGTGTATATACTATCCTTTGGAGTATTATATCATGAATCCATTTATTCTCATGATATTACAAAGTTCCGACTAAATTTTATTCCTCAATTATTGTATTCAAGTGTCTCTAATTTTGGTAAAACCCCTTTAACCAAAATATCGCTTTAAATGTTTTAATTATTTGTTATTATTAATATCCATGTTTTCAAAATGGTTTTAAGGATTTATTTATATGGATATTAATGGTTTAACATTTTAAAAGCTTCAAGGTGGTATGGGACACTTTGATTCAAAATTCTCTTTATTAAATGTTTTAAATGGTTTTGGAAATGGTTTCTTTTTTAATGGATTCATTATTTCAATATACTAAAATGTTATATTGTGATTGAAATGTGGAAATGTTATGTTTCCTTTATGCATGTTTTATGTGATACATTTATGTTATGGTTCTTGGGCATTGTTATGAGAATGGGTGGTTCCGTGATAAACTAAGGGCGGGTGAGCCCGATATAGCTCTCCAATGCATTGGGTAACGCGAAGGAGTGAAACATTAAGGTTTCTCCGAAGAGATTTAGGGAATATACTGTGATGGGTATTCCAAACGTAACCAAGAGGGTTACTCCCTATGTAAGAATGTTATGAATGCCTCAAGTTACCTTTATGTCTTATGATTTCTATGATTTATTCATGATTTGATGAGGTATGATAAAGTGCCTATGTTTTATGGGTAAAGTATGATTTCATTCTTTTGTATATATGAACTCATGTTTCCTTTCCATATTTTTATATCCCTTACTGAGATTTTTATGATCACCCCAAGTTTTTGAAATGTTTTTCACAGGTCAAGGGAAAGGTACATGATAATATGATAGAGTCAAGGATGAGTCAAGAAAGAATCCAAGTTTTATTTTAAATATGTTTCCGTTGTTGGGAAGAATGAATCCTGTCTTTTATGTAACCTCTTTGTTTAAAGGTGGAATGTAATGCAAGTTTCAAGATCTAATTATCTAAAACTCTAAACCTTAAAAGATCCTCAATGTGTAATCTTGTAATAACTCAAGATTAAGTAAGGTTTAAGGCTGGGGCCTTATAGTTGGTATCAAAGGTCGGTTTAGATAACTTTAGAGGTTAGGGTATTCTCTAAGCACAAGTGACATTACCATAATGGTTAGGATTTTAGAAAGCGTCCAAGTTTTAGATAAAGTGAATGAGTAAGTATATCTTAGGGTTTATCTTCCTCATTATTACATGATGGTTATGTTGATATACTCACACTGACCTTTTTGGTTTTAGTAAATGGCTGGATCTAGCAATCACCAAAGTGACAATGGGTTTGAAGGAAACTGTGGTGGATCTCTGATTAAGATACTGGATGAGATGGGGGATTCAATGAGGAATCTCATAGTTATTCCAAACCAACTATCAAGGAGTCATGATCAACCACTTAAAACTTGGTGAGTTCCCTAATGCATCATGCACGATATGGCCAACTCGATGTGGAAATTCAGGTAATAATTATTAAGGTAACCATTAGGGTTTAAATGATCCTTACTTTTTAGGTAATTATGGGTTACTCTATGATATGATGGAAAATGAAAGGAATGAGATAAACTTGAGGTTAAAATATGTTATGATTATTTTTGAAGATTTTATCTCATTTTGAGGAATGTTTTAAGAATTATATAGTTTTGGAAAAAGGACAACACGCAGACTGTGTGACAACCCGTCGCGTCGGACAAAGCTGCGGGAATCGAACTCACAACCAAAGTGTGACTGGTATTTATCGCCTACCACTGGACTACGTGAAGTCCCTGGTTAGTTTGACTGATTATTTTTAGTTATATGATTTTATGAATTAAGAGTAAGTTGGTTTTGGGTTATTTATGAAAATGATTAACCTATCTTGGAGGATATGTGATTAGGTTAATTACTTTTCAATACGAGACTTTAGGGGCAACTGATGTTGTTTGGAGATAAATGTTACGATTTAAAGACTATGTGACTAAATCCTTCAAATATTTGGGTTTAAATCTTATATTGGTTTAATTTGAAGAATTTTATGGACAAATTGATTATAGAATGGTCCTCGTTGAACTTTGGGTTTTGTTGGACAAATTTTGGAGGTTAAGAGTAGATTTTATTTTTATAAAGGGTTATCCTTTTCTGGATTATCTGACCTTGTACTAACCTTTTTGGTTTTGGTTTTGGTTAAAGCCTAAAGACATGGGATGTATATAGTTCTATTTGGTGGATTAGGTGATTCTCTAGAAGTTGATTATAGTACTCTTAATGTGAACAAGTCTCCCTGAATACTCGTCTTTTGGAAAAAAATATGAGTTTGATTAAGGAATCTAGTAAAAGTTGAGAGTCAACATGATAAGTGATTATGTTTCCTTATGAATAAATTCCTCAATAAAAAGTAACTTAAAACAAAAATGTTGTCTATTAACTTTTCCTACTGGGGAATCGAATACCGTTTAACCCATCACAAGTTTGTGATTTTCTTGTGGTTAACTTTCTCCTAAACATGTTTTCTATCACTCTCCATCAGAACATGACCCTATGTTTTCTCCTCCATGTCCATGTTTTCCTACTTGGAATCCTAGTATGGGTTAACTCGGGTGACCTCTGTGCTTATCTTTCTTTATTTTAAAGTGATTGTTTTACCGACTCTTGTTCCGATGTGGGACTTTCAAGGATGTTTCCAAGCGCAATTTTAAAATTGTGAGGACGCAATTCCCAAAAGGGTGGAAGGATGTAACACCCCAGGTAAATAATGAATATGACATTTTCATATTTATCCATATTTGTGAATAAAATATTAATATTACTTTAAAGGGGACGCTATGCTCGATGGCGTACCCAACACGCAACAACGAGTTTCTTGGAATCTTACGTTGCACTCTAATAATTAAATAATATTATTTCAAATGGTAGTTAACATGTAGCCGTCGTATTGGCGGGAATAGATAGAAATAAATAAAATATGATTATATATGTTTTTTAATGTTTTTACATTTATCCAATAAAAGCTAAAGGCTTAAAATACGGAAAGAATTAAATTTTAGGTGTATATGCCCTAGTTTTCACTAAAGGTTCACTTATCGCCTTTTAATGGAGAACTGTCATTAAATATAGTTTTGATCACTATTATACATTCTTTTGGACCAAATAAAACTCTTATTAAGAATCGGGACATCAAATTTTACTTTGTGTAAATTTTTGGTATTTTTCCGATAAAGTTCATTTTTTTAATGAATAGTGTAAAATGTTGTTTTTTTAATTCAAAACCTCTTTTTAATCTAATTTTTTTTATATGATTAGATTATATTTTGAATTGGTTTTAAAGTGAAATTAGAATATATTTTTACCATTAAATCCAATAGTGGTCGTTGGAATTAATTTCACTTTGAAATGAGACTTAAACCAGTGTCAATCTTTTGATACTTATTGTTTCATAAAAACGCGCTATTTGTTCTGACAGCGGGAATTAATTATTAAATTAATTAATCTGACTTATATGTTTTGAATTTTTTAAAATATACTTCATTTTTGAATTCGGAATATCAAATATAGCTTATGGTGAATTTTTGGGATTTTTCTGAAAAACTTCAATTTTTGATGAATAGTGAAACCACTAAGTGGTACTTATAAAAACTGATTTTTCCGTTTAAATGAAATTTTGCCATATTTGTGTTTTTAATTTCAAAAATCCGACATACATGGTTGTCATTAAGAAGTAAAATGTGGTTCAATGGGATAAAAATAATTTTTTGGTGAATAGTAACTTATTAAGTTTTTAATCACGATTAGTGGTAATTAGTGTAGTTTAAGGTAAAAATAATGATTTAATAAAATGAGATGAGCTTGACACATGTCCTACCCTCATTGGTTGTGTCATGGCCGACCAAGAAAAGCCATGGGTCAACTTGGGGACCCCATGGATCCACTTTGGTTGGGAAATGACATAAATAACTTTTTATTTAATGTAAAAGTAAAAATGACACAAACATGATATGTCTTACTAAACTAATTTTTAAGTGGGGTTATACAAGTCATATTTTTGATTATAAATAGTAATTGGAAAGCTAAAAAGATTTCCTACATCATAGTAGTTTTTTTATAATTTTTAGACATTAAATAAATTAAATTATTTATGACATAATAATGATGCAGCGATGACATCATTATTTGACGATTTAAATAAAATGGAAAGATAATGTAAAATCTATGAACTACACATGTCCAAAACTTATTGGATGGGTGGATTTAGAACACTTATAACCTTATCCACGAATAATATCAGTGTGGGACCTTTTAAAACCGAAACACATTTTCAAATAAAGTAATATTTCTTACTTTCCAAAAGTACCCCTCCTCTCCTCTTATAAAAGGCCCCCACCTCTACCTCATTTCACACACTCCTCAAGCCTTTGGCTCGTCCAACCCCTACCCATTTACTCTCTCCACATCCCTCTCCTCATCCTAGAGGATTCCCTTTGGGCATAATCCTTTCAAAGGAAGCCTTTAGGCTCAAATCAAAAGGAGTTACACTTTTAAAGGTAATTCATTCTCTCATGTTCATTTGTTTTATTTTGCTTCTCCAACCCCCTAAACTCTTTTTATTTACTTCTCTTGTAAAAACACCAGTATATTAAATATACTAGGATGTTGTTATAAGATTTATTCATGCTACACTATCACACAACTACATCAAATGGTTAAAGAACATACGGTTTCCGTGGATGGCGAAATTTTGCCCCCGAAACGATGATTGTTCAATACTCATTTAACACCTTCAAAGGTGGCCATTATGATGTCACTATTTTTATATATGATATATAATATGTTTATGTTTTACTTATTCTTCTGTATTTTTCATTTGTGTCTTACCTTTATGGATTCCATTATGGGTATACGCGATATCTTCATTTTAGGAAGTGCGGACTACCGCCCCCTCAAAGTGATGTGATTCGTTAATGTCATACGTGGGACGTTTAAAGGATGGATTTAATTTTATTATATATGATTTTATACTGGAATTATTATATACCTCTATATAATTATTATTTCTTTCCATTAAAGTATGATATAGAAATGAAAGTAGCGTTCATGCGTATGTACGGCTTACCGTCTCCATGAACGGTGCATTTCATTTCTTATCCCCAAATGTAATGTACTATTAAAAGTACATGTATATAATTGATATATATAATGAATGATATATCTAAATGATGAATATAATTCTGGAATTAAAATATACATACCTATCATTTAGTTTTAATTCCATTAATATGACAAAGAAATGAAAGTAGCGTTCATGCGTACGTACGGCTTACCGTCTCCATGAACGGTGCATTTCATTTCTTACCTCTAAATGATTATTTAATGTTATAAATGAATGAATGTACTGGATATATATGACATATATGATATCTACATCATTAATACAATTCTGGATATAATAAACATTTGGCCACACGAACAACATGTAATTGTAAGAAGTCCACTTTCGACTTAAGAACCAAATATCGGCAAAACAAATATTATTAACTTAAATGATTACATAATGTTTATGACATGGTAATAAGTGATATAAAAGGAATAATGAACTTGAAAAAGGTTCTTAAGTAAGTAGAAATTAACTCAAGTTTATTATTTAGGACGTTAAAGAACGATCGAGTCAAGTCGGACCCGAGGTAAGGGATCCTACACCTCTCTTTCTTTTTAAGTACACTCTTTCATGTCATTCCTTTTAAAGCTCATATTTATTATGATTGGGATGTTCTTTTATATTAATCCTACTGTACTTATTATGTTCATATGATGAGAGACCCTATTTCCTCTCATTAATCCATTTTGGAAGTTTTGAGTGGCATCGTTAGGCTGCCGAATTTTTCGTAAGGGATTTTTCATCTCACTTTTATTCCTGTGAGATTTATGCTACATTTGCCACAATTTCCTTTGAGTGGTGTATGTACTGCCCATTATTTTAATCATTGTGTAATATACTTTCTTTTATGAGTATTTACATCAATTTTGTATTGTCCTTCTTTCACGAGGTGTATGTTTTGAAAGATACCCATGTCGGTAAGGGAACCTTTCACCCTCCTCTTTTCTAAAAGACTTCTTTTGTTGGGTCTTTTAATTTACATACTGTTATGTTGGGATATGTTCTCATATATCCTTATTGATGTAAATTTTATCTCCAAGTGATGAGATACACTTTTTATCTCTCATCAACTCATTTTGATGTGATGTCGTTGGGCTGTCAAGGGAACTTTTTAACCCAATTTCGATTTCTTTGGGTTCAACATGTAGTCATTGAATATGTCATCCATTGAATATGTGTGAATGACATTTTATTGTTTTACACTTAATATCCACTTATATTGGGTGTATTTATATTTGTCACACATATTTTTGAGATTGATTTGTCCTTAATTTAAAGATACCTTCTTTATAAGGGATTTCATCACATTTGACATTTCTATTGAGGGTTCATTGTTGTTATGCACCAATTCACTCTTATATGGTGTATATACTGTCCTTTGGAGTATTATATCATGAATCCATTTATTCTCATGATATTACAAAGTTCCGACTAAATTTTATTCCTCAATTATTGTATTCAAGTGTCTCTAATTTTGGTAAAACCCCTTTAACCAAAATATCGCTTTAAATGTTTTAATTATTTGTTATTATTAATATCCTTGTTTTCAAAATGGTTTTAAGGATTTATTTATATGGATATTAATGGTTTAACATTTTAAAAGCTTCAAGGTGGTATGGGACACTTTGATTCAAAATTCTCTTTATTAAATGTTTTAAATGGTTTTGGAAATGGTTTCTTTTTGAATGGATTCATTATTTCAATATACTAAAATGTTATATTGTGATTGAAATGTGGAAATGTTATGTTTCCTCTATGCATGTTTTATGTGATAAATTTATGTTATGGTTCTTGGGCATTGTTATGAGAACGGGTGGTTCCGTGATAAACTAAGGGCGGGTGAGCCCGATATAGCTCTCCAATGCATTGGGTAACGCGAAGGAGTGAAACATTAAGGTTTCTCCGAAGAGATTTAGGGAATATACTGTGATGGGTATTCCAAACGTAACCAAGAGGGTTACTCCCTACGTAAGAATGTTATGAATGCCTCAAGTTACCTTTATATCTTATGATTTATATGATTTATTCATGATTTTATGAGGTATGTTAAAGTGCCTATGTTTTATGGGTAAAGTATGATTTCATTCTTTTGTATATATGAACTCATGTTTCCTTTCCATATTTTTATATCCCTTACTGAGATTTTTATGCTCACCCCATGTTTTTGAAATGTTTTTCACAGGTCAAGGGAAAGGTACATGATAATATGATAGAGTCAAGGATGAGTCAAGAAAGAATCCAAGTTTTATTTTAAATATGTTTCCGTTGTTGGGAAGAATGAATCTTGTCTTTTATGTAACCTCTTTGTTTAAAGGTAGAATGTAATGCAAGTTTCAAGATCTAATTCTCTAAAAGTCTAAACCTGAAAAGATCCTCAATGTGTAATCTTGTAATAACTCAAGATTAAGTAAGGTTTAAGGCTGGGGCCTTATAAATAAACCTATAATTCAAATGTTTCTACCTTAGTGGTTGTGTATACTGTGTTATACTTGAGTTCCTTTACCATATTCTTTCTGAGTCTCATATACAAATCTCTTTCTTGATTCTCTCTCTTGAATTCATCTCAAAATCTTGACTCTCTCTCAAGATATTATCTCAATGATAGAACTAATTAATAAATATATTAGTGATATATACAGATAAATGGTTATTCTATTTTTTACTTCATACCAAATTACAATGAAAACTATAGAAGTATAATATTGAAGAAGAATCCCCAGGTTGACGCCACTCCCCACGGTCCTGGGCCATTTCCCCCAATTAATCTGAGTTAAATTATCTAAAATAAATATGTGGTCCCTCCCTGGTCACTACCACCCTTATTTAATAACCAAGAAATTTCTCCATACTACTCTTACTATCCCCAAAAAAAGTTTAAAGACTATACTACCCAAAGTAGTTTATTAGATCCCCTTATATCACCTCGGTACCTGGTACCCCTTAATTCCCTCCCTTAGAGAATTTCATCTCACATAGAAAACTATTGAATCTATGTTCTAATAAATATATTAACCAATTATTCTTTATTCATATAAATTTACAGTGTACTTATTCATAAACTCACATTACCTTATACACGTTCAAAGTGGTGATAGTAGTACATGGAGGATCGATGAGGAGTCTTATATACATTTAAATAATTCCATAATTCATGTCAATACATGTTTTACAAATATTATTGTAACAAATTACCATATACTAACTATATTTAATAATTGATATCATATAAGTTAAATTATCATGGGAGTCCATTGTGTCATAGCTTCACGTGTTTTTAATGAAAACTATATGTAGAGACAAACTTACATCAAGGAAAACACTAAGTGTATCTTAGTTAATTATTCTATAGATACTCAGGATATTACAATACATAAGATAGAAATTTATTAGTCAAGACCAACTATATTTTTATAACAAGAAAGTGCATCTCTTTTAAGATAGTGGTAACAGGCTAGACTTTAATGAAGTCAAACCTTAGGATACACTTGAATTAGTATAAGAACAAAAAATACTCAAGACCTAGTGGGAACAGTTGTTCTAGATACGTATACTATGAAGGAAATTTTAAATAAAAGAGTTTGTTTTATATTACCCAAGATAAGTGACATGTTATTTGATAAGAATAATTAATCCTATAAGCAATAAATGGAAACCTGATATGATTGGGAAGTTCATAAGAATTCATTTATGGATTTCATGTACCAAAATATAGTTCTATATTTTTTCATTTTATCCTATTGATGTAAAGTTTATTGTGGGTATTAAATAAGAAACTAGACATGGATAGTACAATCTAGTACTAATAAGTCAAGATTTATTACTAATGTTTTCAAGAGATGACTAGACATAGTATATGAAAAAACCTTTTCACTGGTCATCATGTTAAAATCCATTAGGATTCTACTTATCATAGAAACAATATATGATTATTATATTGGGTATTTTATTTCAAGACCATATTGAAGTAAACCCTGAGGAATATTTCTAATAGACATTACTAGATGGTTTTTTGATGTCAAAGAAAGACAATAAGGTATGCATGTTTCAAAAAACCAATTACTGATAGAAAAAAATCATTATGATCATGGAATATTCATTTAATAATTCCATAATAAAGTTTGGTTTTATTAAGAATGAAATTGTGTTAGGTGTATACAATATGTTAATCGGAACACTATATTTTTCTATTTTAAATATGTGGATAACATATAGAAAATATATTTTAAGTATTATAGTTTGTTAAGATTGAGAAAAATATATTTCTCCAAGAATGAATTAAAGAAGAAACCTAAGATCTATGGAATAAGATCTATAGACATAGATCAATGGGGTTTCTTATATGTGGTCAAAGTACATACATTGACAAGGTATTGAAAAATAAAATATGGAACAATTAAAGACCGAATTATTTCCAATTTCATATGGAATGAAATCTCTCTAGTTGGATGGGTGGAAGCATAGGGGTAGACTATTATAATGAATATAATTTCACATGCTTAAAATCATGGAATTTATCACATATTACATGATATGCATAGAGTTTTGATATTACTTATGAATAAATCATAGTGGGAAATATCAAACAGAACCAAGAGAATTTCTTAAGGTATCAATTAGAACTATCTGATAGTGCTTAAGAAATTATAATGAATGAGTTATTGGTAATTTTAGAAATGGAAATTCTACTTATCAAGGGGATACAAAAATAGTCATAATTTAGATCAATTTGATTAAGTATTATAGTGATATTGTGGTATTAAGAATGATAATATTGTTTAAACTCATGTTTGTCATATATATATAGAATAAGTATGTCACAACTTCAGTTATATCTTAAGAAAGATTTTATCGATGATTTGTTCAAGATTTTGGAATTGTACCAAGATAGTAAAGTATGATCACAATTAAGATAGACTTAATACTATAGTATTATTCAATATTCCAAGTTTATAATATAGGATGAAAAGGTATATTCTTGGTGATATAATTTCATAAGATATTTTCTCAAGGGAGTGAAGTCATAATTAGAAGAATAGACATAGGATAATGTAGTGTGCTAGTAGTTATATTCATACCATAGAAGAATAATGTTTATCATGTGAAAGCTAATAAGTTAGTTAGAAATTGTCTCTATAATAAGTGGGAGTTTTTTGGAGTTAGTTCCATAGAACCAATAGAATTTGTATTTTTTATTACTATAATATTGAAAGACCTGAATATTAATAAATATATTTTCATATGATGATTATTCTTCTAGAAAACATTAATGTGATAATTTTCTTAGAGTATTTGACACATATAAGGGTTATAGAAGTTCCCCACTATAATGAGAACCTTGAAATTCTATGAAAATATTCTTAAACACATGTGTTATATTCTAAATGATATCTGACTGATGGGACAAAGATGATGTTTGACTATTAGATTCTTGTAAGTGGATGATAATTTTCATGAATTTTTCACTTAGTGATCTCTAAGAGAGGAGATTTTGAGTACATTACTTTCACTAGGAATTATATAGGTTATATGTGTCATTGAATATTCCTATTTGTGGAAGTGTGTATTGGCATTGGATTTGAGATTATTATTAATGTATATCTTGAAACACTTACTTTGATATATTAATAAAAACAGTGACATCATATATTCATGGTGAGGTAAGATATGTTAGGTGTGTTATAAGTGATATGACATTAATTTAATAAGTAAAGAAAATATTTGTCCCTTATAATTTAATGGAAGATCATATCTCTAGATCTTTTATTAAATTTGAACTATCTAATTAAATACATGATCATGGTATTTCATTGATGAGTTTGTTTCAGAGAATTAATGAAAAAATAAAATTATATAGTATGATGACACAAAGTATGCATCCTACTTGATGAGATATCGATAAAAATAGATTATATTACATAGTAAGAACTTTTATGAGGTTTTTGTCTCTGGGACATTAACTTCTTTCTCTATGGATGCTTTGATGTGCTACTATAAATTGATCTTGGACTTTAGAAAAGTTCATATAATTCCACTAAGAAAGAGGCATAGAGGGTTACACAATAATTCTATCCAAATTTTCAATTAGATTATACTTTAATTAAATAGTTAGAATAAATATTATTCATGAGTTGTGGTTTAAAAATTATTTATGTTAATTTGATCTCATAAATTGAATCACCATTTATTTTAGTTTAAAATATATGTGACTTGACTATTAAATAAATATTATTTGTGATATAGTGATTATAATATTTATTAATCTATTATTTATTATTATATAGGAAATAAATAATTATTTATTTATTAAATATTTATTTCTTTATGAATATTTAAATAAATATTAATTCCCAAGTTTAGTAAATATTTAATTCTATTTGATACCGGTGCATCCTGCCATTTTATTACTTCAGGTTTTTTAATCAAATGGGGTTATATATAGATATTATACCACACATGATGAGTATTCAAACACTTATTAGGAAGCGAGAGTGATGGGGATTTAATGATCATCTTGTTCTATAATAAATGATGGAGTTCAGTTTGTTTGGAACCTATTTATTTTGTACATTTATGTATTTAACTTGATCATGGGAATGGATTGGTTTTTTTAAGGATCATATCGATTTTTATGTATAATGAGTAATCTTATGATGGGATGGTGTATCTCTTAAAAGTAAGTGAAGATGTGAATGCTATTGAAGTGGTACCTTTATCACCAATGGTTGGAACTATTTCATATCAATTAGTAGTAGTCACTTTGGGGACTAATAATATAATTGAGACTATAAATTTTCCTATCATTGTGGATTGTTATCTCAATGTGTTTCCAAAATATTTCACTAGATTTACACCTGAAAGGGGGGGTAGAATTTTCAATTGATATCCTTTTAGAAACAAATCCTATTTTTCTTTCATTATATAGAATTAGGACCAATAGAATTGAAGGATATTAAGAACCAAATGGAATGATTGGAAAGTAAAAGGGTTTATAAGACCAAGTACATCTCATTAGGATACTCAAGTTCTTTTTGTCAAGAATGAGGATGGTTCATTATGACTATGTGTTGATTATTATAAACTAAATCAGGTTTTGATAAATAATATATATCCTCTTCCACATATTTATAATCTTTTTGATCAATTAAATGGAGCCCAATGATTCTCAAAAATATATCTATGCTCTAGGTATCACAAAATTCAGGTTAAGAAATAGGATATGAAATGTATTAGATTTAATTGGTTTAGTCTTTTGAATATTTCTAATGATATTTATGGATTTTTTCATGGATTCAGTGTTGTGTTTAGGTGTCACAGAACCCTGAAATTAATATATGAAATATATTAATATATTTTAAAGAAAATTCATAAATATTTTTTGAATAAACAATTTACTCACAGATCAGGACCTTTGATGGGAAATATGAGGCCATATTTATTTTCAAGTCATGGGGTTTACCCTAGTTATGACATAAAGTTGGTCATCATTAGGCATTCGATTAAGGAAATCCAGTGAAGGGTGCATAAAGTGAATTAAATAATTTTATTTTTTTAATTTATTTAATAACCCAATCCTTGATCCCCTATATTTATATGCCTCCATGGAAAATTGTTAGGGTTGTCTGAATAACCCTAAGAGATTAGAGAGGAGCAGGAGAGCATAGTTAACATTGGCAGATCGGGGATAAGGATTGGTGATGAATGATTGAAGGGATTCATGAGATTAATGGAGAACATAGTAGTATATTCACCTTATTCCCAATCAAATTTAATATTCACCAATGATCGATCCATTCTTGAGTTAGGGATCATTATTTTTTTATCCCCCCTGTTTTATTTTTTAAGCATGGATTTATAATCTCTTTGCTTTTTCGATGATTATCATCATTCACATTAGACCTAAATTGTAATTGGTGTTCTTGAACCAATTTATTAATGTTTTTTGAGCCTATTATTCACCCCATGTTCTAAATTATGTAATATTTTTCATGATCTCATTAGTCAATGATTGTTTCATCTTGTTTGTGTACTTTTTCCCCACCATTCTTTGTGTTCTTCATCATTATCCCACAGGGTCATAGTTTTACATTTACAAGCTAAATTAAATCATGATAGAACCCCAATATTCATAGAGGATGTGTGAAAAATATTGATGTTAGTTTTTTAAAGATTTATTGAGGTGTTTTTCAGGCTGTGGGTGATAGCTTTGTGGGTTGGGATTCTGACCGTTGGCGAATAATGTGATGATTTCTGATCTGGTAATCGTATTTATGTATTCTAGCCATTAGAGGCTAGAAAATGATGATTGTATGTGGTTTTATTCAATTTTAGTGATATGGGGATAGTATAATGGTGGAGGAACCTATGGGAAATGCAGATATGTTATCTGTATGCAGACCATATTAACTTTCTACGAAATCTGTGACTACACACCTTATATACTAGAGGAACACACACTATTTAGTCAAATTTTCCATAGTGGATAGAGTATGAAATTATATAAATATCACATTTCATATGGATATGAATATAGTAAATATGTTCCTACCTAGGAATCCAAATCGTGTATCAAAGTCACGTGCCCAAGACCTCGTGTGGTCAAGCCCATCGTTCACCCTGAGGGACACTCTATGTGTACGTACATGCCCAGTCATGTTCTGTACCATATGCACACACCCAGTAACTTGGGTGAACATACACTTCATGTAGTATCACATGTATTCCCAAGATATTTCTAAGTTAAGACATGCTCAGGTGTCCTGGTGAGGTCACATGTTGTGTGACACTATCTACATGTCGTGTACTTTTTCTAGAGCCTTCTACCTTGTGTATCTCCTTCTTCAAGACTCAGATTTGGTCCTGAAAGTAGACTACCCAAAATAGTATTCCATGTGGTATGTGATATTCTAATTTTTTATATAATCATAGATACAATGTGGGGAAATATTATCAAAATGCTTCTTTCAGTAATGTTTATCTAGTGTTAGTGATCGAGTGTGATCTTTGGAGGGTTACTAGGGTCATTACTTCCCTATCACTCTTTAGGTATTATGTCTCTTGTATCCTTATTATAGGTAGATAGGGTTTGGGTCCTCTATATATGGAGTGGAATCCCATAATTGATCTCTGGAAGTGATCGGATCCTCCATTAGTTTAGTGAACCCTCTATTAAGTTACATTGCTTACACGAGATTCTTTACTTGAATATAGTTCTCCCTCAACTATCACACACATAGTATGAAGGATTGATCCATATACCATTTCCCTCATGAGGTTGTGCATGGTTTCTATCTATGATATGAGACCTTTGGAGCTACAGACAGACTCTTCATTCTTAGCTGGATTTGAGATGAATATTCCCTTTCTCTATCACTTGGGTTTATTTTGAGCATATCAATTGGGTTTCACTTTAATTAATTACTTTATGGGTTTATATGGACTTTTTTTATTCCCCTTCTTGGTTTTTGGGGTTTTATACTGGGTATGTTTATACTCACACCTACATGGGCTTTTCTCATGCATTTTTGTGTCTTATGAAAACAACACAAAGATCGATAGTGATAATAGTGGAATTAGTTTCAAAGGAGGAGCATAGTGGTACTTGGTGTTATTGGCTATGATTGGTGATCAATCTTGGAGATTGTGAGTTGAACTTTCTTTATTATTTCCCTTTTGCCAGTTATTGTCAATTTAGGACCACATTTCTAATTGGGCATGTATTTTTCCATCTCATGTCTTTTATATTACGTTGTTTTACTTTGATGTATTTCCTAGAGGTTATTGAAATAATGATTTACACTCTAGATGTTTTTGTCTTTTATTATATTTTTACACTTTTTCACTTAGTTAGTTGTGTGTGTGTGTATGTGCAGGTACTTAGTCTAAGGCTATAAGAACCCTACTCTTTATTAAACTTTAATAGATGATTTATTACCTAATATCTCATATAATACAACCCAAAAGATCAAGAATTATAGTGTATTTGAGAATTGGGTACATTACATAAAAACTTAAAATAAGGAATACATCATCTTTATTGAAAACTTCCTTCACATGTATATAATATTCCTTCATGCTTAAAAATATAAGGGATAACCTAGGGACATACATAAGAAAGGGGAGAGCTATAAATACCAATAATGGAATAAAAATTCAATCACATGAAGAAAGTAATACATGTTGAACAATAGGCATATCAATGGGACATAAAAGGGGTGAAAATCATAAAAATGAACAACGAGGTGTGATATATCATGAAAACATAATGGAAACATGGGAAATGTGGAAAAAACTTAAAATAATTATCATAAATATAGATGAAAGATAACTTCAAATACATCATGATGGAAAAAGTCTCGTGATGGATTAGGTTCACTCCCTAATCCCTTGAATGATGTCTCATGAGACTAAAACATTACCCAATGAATTGGATTGTTATATAATTTCAGGCGCACCCATCACATTCATTTCATTTTCATGCTTAATTGTTCCACATAGATCATACAACATGGATTCATTTATCATCATATTTTATTCCATGATCAAGGAGTGTGGAATACATACATGTAAGTCCCAACCAATAAGTATAACTATATAAAGGTAAACACCCATGATAGGAAATGGGTATAGGTATTCACTACACAATTGTTAGGCATAGAAAATCATGGTAAAATTTCAGCAGCATAACAGGGCGTATAAATGTTCATGGGATGGATTAATGAGAGTAAAAGGGGTCTCTCATCATTTAGACATCATTTTGGAAGTAAGGTGGATATGGAAGAACATATCCCAACATTTTTAATTATATAAAAATGATATAACATAATGAATATAATTGAATAAATAAGATAAAGACTATTCAATCCCTCAACCTAGATAGTTATCCAGGTCCAGATGGTTTTCCGGGAGATTTTTATGTGTCTACATGGGATCTTGTGAAGATCGATATTATTGAGGATATCCAAGACTTATTTCATGGTAGGAATCTTTATCGTGTTTCATGTTCCACCACCTTAATACTAATTTAAAAGTTTAATTATCCCATGACTCTAAATCAATTCTGGCCCATCAGTATGTGCAATTTCACATACAAAGTCCTATAAAGCATTATTAGTAAATGTTTTTTCTGTTCATTTGTAAATGTGGATCTCTGGATAATAGCATGGTTTTGTTAAGGTTCGTTCCATTTAGGGTGCCATCATCCTTACTCAAGAAATGGTTGGGGAAATTGGTGTTAAATCCTTAGTATCTAATGTTTTCATCAATGTTGATATGGATAAAGCATACGACAGGCTCAAATGGAATTTCATACTCAAGGTTTTGGGTTATATGGGGTTCTATCATTAGGTGTCCAGTCTTCTTTTTAGGTGTTTTAGTTCCTCATGGATGGTTGTATCATTCATAGGTAGAAAGTATGGATTCTTAAAGATGGTTTGAGGGATGAGGTAATGGGACCCTCTTTCTCCCATTCTTTTCATCATGACCTAGGACTCCTTAACTGGGTATTTAAATCTGAGTATCCTCACTGGTGATATTAGACCTTTTTAGAGCAAGGGTTCTTGTAAGAGTTTTTCAAATATTCTATTTGTGAATTATATGGTGTTATTTGTGAATGTTAATAGTATATCTCTATAGGGTTTTAATAAAATCATACAGGAGTATTTTAAGTAGAGAGGTCAATGAATTATTTATCATAAAACAAATATTTTTATTTCTTCTTCATGCCCACCAAGGCATATTTCTATGGTCAAGTATTTCTTAGGTAGTCACAGGAGGAACTTTCCCATAAAATATCATGGTGCTCGGTTATCACCTAGTAGGATTCATATTCATCACTATAAGGGTTTGGTTGACAATATTTTTAACCAGATTAATAATTGGAAGAATTTTTTTCTTTCTTTTGGTGGTAGGATCACTTTGTTCAATCATGTTTTTGCCTCTATTCCTATACATGTTCTATAGGCTTGCATGGTGCCCAAAGTGTTGATCAAGGAGATTAAGAAACATATGTTGGATTTTATTTGGGATTACCACTCTAATGAAAGATTTCATTGGGCCTCATGGGATATTCTTGATAGACCTTATGATAAATGTGGTATTAATCTCAGGGATGTCTCGGTCATGATGCACAACATGCAAGAAAAATTATCTTGGGAAGTTGTGGAAGGCCTAACTTCTTGGGGAAGATTCATCAACAACAATTATAGACTAGATTTGAGGTACCCAAGTGTCATGGTTTCTATCTTCTGGAATAAAATAAAGGATACCATTCTAGCTATTCAGCCTAACTCGTGGTGGATCATTGTCCATGGGGAGAATGACTTTTGGATCCATAATTGGGATGGTGATCTGCTCAATTTTCCTGAGTTCCCGACACCTAATATTACCTTCATACAAGAATGTTCCAATCCCTTATTTATTAACACAGTTCTTAATGACCATTAGTATGATTTTTTCAACAATATCTATATGAATGAGGAGATTGATAATTGTGTTTTTACGAATACTACTACTGGTTTTCTTAAATAAAGATTATCATAGTGTAGTGCATGTGCCTTCAACTCGATACATGTGTGGTTCTATTTTTTGGTGTAAATAGTTTCCTGCTAAATATACTTTTTTTTGAGGATCTAAAATGCAACTATTCCCACTGATGATTAGATTAGGCACAAGGGTATTCTAATGGATTTGAGGTGTACATGTTGCAATAACCCTCATGAGAAGTTTGTATCTCATTTATTTTTTGAAGTTGATTGGGATACCTACCTGTGGTGCAAGCTAGATGATTTCTCTAGAATCGTATATAGTTTCTAGAATGGTGATTCCTTCCTGCATATTTGGTTTAGTGGTGTCAGTGAGCACAGCCATGAACATAGGGCGAGGGTTCTCTTCTTACTATCTGGTTGTTGGTGTTTATGGTGGGTGAGGAATAGGGCATGCCGTGAGGGGAAAATATCATATTATAGATATTTTAACACTAAAACATGTATTTTGGAGTTTGATCTGGCACCTTTTCTCAGATATTTGGGTTCATATCCTTCTCTCAGGAATATCATGCATGCAGGTGTGGATTCCTCTAGCAGATAGGGTGAGGCCTTACATGGGCGTTGTATTTTCTATAATCCTCCATCCATTTGATTCAATATTAATGTGGATGGTTCATTTTATAATGGTTATATTCATGTAGTATGTATGTTTCATGATCCGAGAGGCTAGGTCAATCTCACCTTTAGTTTATCCTATGGTCCTGGTGACTCTCTAATAGTGGAGGCTTATGTTATGAGGGATGGGTTGGAGATGTGTTTCATCAACAATATCAGACTGTTGTATGTGGAGACCGACTTAGTGATCATATTCCATTATCTACAAGGACTAATCAAGGTTCCATGGACTATTATTTATCATATTCATAAATTCAAAAAACTTATTAATGACCACACTACTTTGCTTCACACTTGGAATGAGGGGAACTAAGGAGCATATTTTTTGGCTTCAAGAGTTATCCCGAAAAGATCCTATATTTATTTTTATAATTTTTCATCTCTTCCTATTTTTTGTATTTAAATTGTGAGAGGTGATTTCATTAGGCTTCACTATTTTACACCCCCTTGATTTGTCCACCCCTTTATACATTTCTTTAATAAAAAGTTTAATTTCAAGTCAAGAGAAAGAAAATAACCCTTACCTTGAGAGTGTAACTTCAAATTCTTGGTAGGATATTCTTGAGAGCTTGGGGGTGACTTGGGAGGACTCTATATAGAGTATAGAATATTAATGGTGTTATTGAAGTATTTTTATTGAATATAAATGAGATCTTGGGTGGTTTTATATAGGAAATTATTGGGGAATTCTTTATCATTTCTCAAACATAGGTTTTATACTCTATAAAATAAAATAACCAAAAACACATACCTTACCATGATTTTTTCCCATAGTTTCAACAAAATGGGAGTGGTTTTCATTATTTTATAAGTAAAAGGGCAGAAATTAATAAAATAATACCCTTGTTTATGTGTAAGTGAGTCATACTCTTATAGAAATGATTTTAAAACCTTAAAATATATTAATGGTTTTGGAGGATTCATAAAGGCTTTATAAAATTAATAAAATAAACATGGAATCATATTATTTTAAATAGAAAACATATATTTGGTCTTGGATAACCTTTATAGTATCTATTACATCACTTTAGGATCCTTATGATGTCATAATACACACCATATATTTATATGGTATTTAATTTTAACCTGAAAATTTGACTGTCTTGGAAAATTATGAAAAATTCACCATTAGATAATTTTGACATTATGATTACAAAAATAATATTAATTTTATCAAAAGAGGTTTATAAATATATTTATTTTCACTTTTAAAATAATAATTGATATTTATTGAGAAATGCTAGGTTTTTTGACAATAACAGTGTTTGAACTCTTCTAAAAATTTCATTTGACTTCATAAAAAATATATGATAATTTATATTTGATAAAAATTATTTAATAATATTATTTTATTAAAATAGTATTTATTTCAAAAATAAATTAATTTATCAAAATAAATTCCTTAATTGAGTTTGAATATTACCCAAAAATATTATTTGTGTTTTATTTTATAAAAATAAAAATCATTTATAAAGTAAAAATAATAGAATGAAAATACATTTATTATTCTATAAAAAATGATTTACATACTCATATTTATAGGGTCTTGAAACATATCCATTTAATACACTGGTAAACTCCTTAATATTAAGGTGTGTGAAGGTGAGACATTCATGGGGTGGTTTGGCGTACATGGTTTGGGTTGTGATTTTGATGATTTTGAACTTATCCCATAAATGGTTTCACTCATGCTTAAGTTTTAGATCTCAAATTGGGATTGGTCAAGGGAAAATAAAAATGATGATATCTCCCTCTGAAGCTCTGAAAAATGGGATTCATAGGGTACGATCCTACTGGTTGATGTTATCACTTCCTTTGTCTATGTCAATTGGATTTGTGAAAACCTGGTATTTATACTAATCATGTGATCATTATTCAACAGATATATTATCAATTTTCATGATTCTTGATGGCCTTTTAAATCTAATAAGATATAATAAATCCAAATAAGTTAATGTGTTTTCTATATCCATAATATATAATAATGCATTTAATTTAAATAATAAGGGAAATTTTATTTATAATAGTTCATGTTGTCACAAAGGCCTCCAATATTAGTTATATTCCTAATCAGTGCTAGTATCCATCCCTTAGCCTATTGGAGGTGGTATTTGGGTGTCACCTTCATCTTACTACTAGCATAGAAGGTGTCTCAGTGGATCAACTCATGACATAGTGGTATCAAAGGTAGTTTTTCCTTCATGTTGGTATTTTGGGTTTCACCTTATTGTGATAATTGGTTTTGGAACATATGGAAACAACATCAGGGTGTCTTTATTTTGTCTCTTAGACTAGGGAACCCAGTGATGGTGCGGCATCCAACATATCCATACACTAGGACTCAAACTACCTACTTGTCGACTCATAATACCAAGGCATCAGTTGTAAGGAACAAATGGTACATGCATTTTGTTGGATTTTTTATTTTGAATTTAATGTCCTTCTTAATATAGCTCCCCATATATGTTCATCTAACTATGTTATATCTTGTTAACTTTCAAGATGTCTCCATAGTGAAAACCAACTATAATAATACTATATGGTCATCATAATGACTGGTTGTGTGAGGAATCCCTGGTTCAGGGTCACCATGACAGGCAGCATAGTATAGAGGATTTATTTTAGGAGTCATTTTGTGAAGTGGTTTCGTCAGATGGGTGGTGATTAGCACTTTCACCCATCTAACAATGATAGGACCCACTCATATTGGATCACTTTAATGTTTTATTCAAGATTCAGTAGTTTTTCATTCCAACTATTCAAGATGATGATGTGTATAGACTGATCATGCTTCTAAAGTTCTAGGATCTTCTGCCACCAAGATTCTATGGTGAGTCAGAACCTTAGGAGGTGGAGGCTTGGATGGAGTTTGTGGTTCAATTTTTCCATCTTATATGCACACCACCAAGAGAAATGGATTCATTTAAAACCAACCTATTTTTTAGGGTAGAAAGGAGTTATTGGTGTTATTTACCTTAGTGTTTTATGAGGAAACTCTCTCTTGGTTAGAGTTTGAGTTTTGGTTCCACCATGAGTTTTATCCCTCTATTATCCCCCCAGTTTAGGCATAGGAGATTCTTGAGAAAGCTTGGGATATAGAGATATTCCTAAGAATGGATAATTGAGAAACTAGAGTTGGTAGTGGACATCATGTAGCTGATATGTCAATAGAATCTAATAGGAATAAATCATCAGGTTTATGGTAAAATAGGAATACTCATGCTCATACTCAAACGTGGGGATCTACAGCACTGCGGAAGCACGGTATACTCAGTTATATTGAAGGTTATTCATCTAAAAATCCTTTTATAAGACTCAAATATCACCATTATGGTTGATGTTATTCTTATGATAGGAAGTTTCATTATGCTCAGGACTGCCCAACCCATCATGCTAAATTAGGAGGTTAGACAGTAGAAGATTCTAATCTAGAGACTCCAAAAATAGTACAAGGTACGATTTATGACCCTTTTTCTATTTTTTATTCAGTTTTTTATTTTATAACCACTTACTTGTTCTATGTTTTATCCTTATTTTGGTGTTTTATGATTTTTATTTTATTATAAAGGGATGGTGGAATCTTCTCCAACCAAGATGCATTCTTTGTGATGTGATCTAAATCATGTGGTTGAGTCAGTGCCACCCAAAGAGGATAGTGTTCAGGTGTGGTGGATGAGTTTGCTTGAATTTTATATACGAGGTAGTTATAGTGATGTTGAGGTATCATTCTGAACCATGGTCAAGGTAAACTATCAGGAAAGTGGAAGTTTAGCTTCATGCAGTAGAGGATTATGATCTGGAGGCATCAAAGTTATTTGTGGCATAACTGTGACTTCTCTACTTGAGTTTCAATTCTAGTAGGAATAACCACAAATCACTCTTTCCTTTTCACATCCATTTTTTTGATACCTGGAGATTCCAGTATATCTTATAGCTCAACATTTTCATCTAAATACTCCTACTGAGGAAGTTTCAATAATCACACTTTTCTTATGGTAGTTTTACTTGACTCTTGGAGAATAGATCATCTTATGGGATATTTCTATAGAGGTAGTGATACCCTATGATGATTTTAAGCATGTTCCAGTGAGTGGAGAGAGTTTTTAATTCGTGGTTAAAAAAAATATTAGGTATGGAAGGATGGGCTTTTATTCCACAGAATGTGGCTGACTTCCCTTTAATTAGTTAGTATGACCCTTGAATGGTAGAAACTATGTGAAAGGTTTTATCAGACCCAATGTTTCACCCTGAGAAGCTCTGGGGTTGTTCATGAAAAAGGTGGATGAGAT
This sequence comes from Viscum album, assembly GCA_963277665.1. Taxonomy (NCBI): domain Eukaryota; kingdom Viridiplantae; phylum Streptophyta; class Magnoliopsida; order Santalales; family Viscaceae; genus Viscum; species Viscum album. Next base: position 1,669,968,111 of record OY728159.1, read on the forward strand.
TTTAATACTTTTTTTTGATTATCGTCTCCTAAATCAGGTAATGATCAAGAATGGGTAGCCCTTTCTGAGGATTTATGACCTTTTTTGACTAGTTTAAAGGTGAAATTTGGTTTTAAAATATAAAAATCAGATCTGTCTACCATCATTTGAGGGTTCATGATGATGGTATTCTGAAGACAGCATTCTAATGTCACTATGGAAACTATGATTTCCTATTGATGCCTTCTGTTGTGAATAATATCTCCTCTATATTCATGGATATTATGAACTATATATTCTAACCATTTTGAGACATTCACTGTTTTTGTAATGTAATCTTCGAGCATGGTTTAGCTATGGATACTATGAATTTTGATGCAGTGCTTAATTCTTATCCACCCAAGAGTGTGGATGAGGTGAATAGTTTCTTTGGATAGGTAGGGCGATACCAAAGAATAGTGTTGAGTCCATATTGTTTTGTGATGCCTCTAGATCTAGAATCAATTTTTTGCTGATGTAGAGGAATATAGTGAATGCTTTTGGGTTGAGGTAGTTGAGACCTCATGGGGAGTTTTAAGCAACATTGATTTGGCAGCGATAGGCTTCACCTTGAAGATGTAGAGATGTTATATTTTGGGAGATAATTTCATTGTTTTCTTAGACCACCAAAGATTATAACGTACATATTCTCTCATAGAGATATTAAATAGATATAGTGACATTTTTTAGAGATCATACATTACTATGGATTCAATATATTCTATACTTCAGGGAAGGTAAATGTTGTGGTGGATGTTGTTACCAGGAAATCCCATTCTCTCTTAGTGAAAGATGCATTAGAGTAGTTGTCCTTATTCCAGCTAACCTTGGTGGTGGTGGAAGGTGTATCTTACCTTTATTTTATGGTAGTTACTCCACTACTTCTTTATTGTGTAAGATAATATCAGTTTGTAGATGTTAACTATGAGGTTTTATGTGACTAGATATCCTTGAAAGATTCACTAGATGTACTTCCCAAAGTATGTGAGAAGGTCATCCTTTTTCAAGGATAGTTGGTAGTTATAGTCGTGTTGTGTGAGGAGGTGTTGAGGAAATATCACAATTCCCCCTTGGCTATGCATATGGTTGTGAAAAATATGTACAAGGAGCTTCAGTGGTGGTGTGGGTGGGCTTATGTAAGGTAGGGTGTTGTCGATCTTGTTTCTCAATGCCTCACACATATGGCTACATGGGTACAAACTATTTTCATCTTCAACCATGATACTCAGAATAAATTATAGTTTTGGAGAGAATAATATGATACTTTTAGGACTCTTTTACGAATGTGCACAACATTCCACCCCATTAAGATGTCCATTCTAAGAGGACCATCAAGGTTTTAGAAATCATGTTGGAAGCTTTCTGTTGTTTTTTGGCCATATTTGTGTGGATCACTCACTATTGATGGATATTTTTTATAATGTCATTTATTAATCCACTATTAGTAGGGAACCATGTGAGGAACTGTATAGGATGAAGGAAATTTTAGGCTTTGGAAGAATTATAAAATATGGTATATTAAAATTTTTAGGGCCAATTTTTTGTTGAAACATAAAATATGGAATACCCCAACCCATATTCATCCACGGGTCATGTGTAATTTAATTAAACATGAATAATTAAAAATTAAAAAATTAAATACAAATATTAAATTATCTTATTTAGATAAAAAAACACATTTCACTCATCTTCAGTGATTTTTGTTGAATGAACCAATCCCAGAACCCTCTAGATCATTGATATGCATTATTGAATCTTGATCGATCATCGGGCTATTAAATCTGGGTGCTATCATGGATAATTGGAGGCTCTTCGATGTCGTCTCAGTCACATGAGATCAAGATAATGATCCTTAAACATGGATCAAACAATCTTTTATCTTCCCATCACTTTCTCTCTCTAGGAATTGAGATAGTGTAAAAAAGAGATAACTCATAGAAAAACTTTCCTCTCTCATTTTGGGTCTTAAAAGGTCTTATATACTTAGTTTTTAACATTAAAAATTTCATTTAGGTACTTGTGAAAGTTAACCCATCAAACATACCCAAAAATGACATAAATATCACTTGAAACGTGTTACAAATGTCACAGATATTTTATCACATTCTTGTAATTCATAAATTATTTTATGTGATAAAATATGAGTCATTAACTTTACTCACCTCTCCCATAAATACTAAATAAATCCTTCAATATTAAATATTTAATATTTGTTCACAAAATGTTTTTCATTATATTCACTAAATAACTTGTGAATATAATAAGTAAATAAATTTAATTTATGTTATTATAAACTTTAATAATATTAAATTTATTTATTTCCTTTGTGATTGTATAAACTTGGACATTACCCAAGAACCACCACGGGGCCCACTATATCCTAAACTCCATTTCAATATAATTGGCCAATCTTATGAATATGCTTTGTTTGTCACCCTCTAGGACCTTATCTCTATAGCAGTGACTATTACTCATAGACCGAGAGTCGAGTCTAGCAACCCATAAATTCCCCTAAGGAGTTAAGGAATAGTCATAGCAACGACAACCTCCTACAAACACACATCATGTAATATTATCTCTTTGTCTCATGATATCTCATAAAATAGGACCCACACTTCAGGCCATCATCCTTTCTTGGTTTATTATTCATTGAACTTACTATAAAAACTAACCTTTAATCACCATGGTCATGGATTTAATAAAGGTATTATTATCTTTTTCAATTAGGATTGAGGCATCTTATCCTTTCAGAAGTGAAAAAGACTATCTTGATCATCCAATCAAATTCATACCACCAATGACACTCCCAATTCAATCCACCTATCCATAACATATATTTTATGGTTTTTATATTGAATCAAAGTACATAATAAAATAGTATACATTGATAATGATCTCAAGTCGTAAGACCAATACACATGCTCATAGATAGGAACTACCAATGGAACCTACAACATTTGGTGTTCCTATTGGTAGGCCAGTCCTCATGATCTCCTCTACTTGATATCACTAAGTGTGAACTTTATGATAATAATTCTCAATGATTATGAGCCTTTAACACCTAATAGTCAGAGATCATCTGTTTCAACTTAGTATGATGTATTTAAATTATAGGACATATATTTAAGATTAATGTCATAGTATCTCAAGGTTCTCATTAAAGATAGGAACTACAATAACCTATTCATATGAAAAATAATCTATGGATATTACCATATAAATAGTGGATATTAATATATCAACTCTATTATTTTAAGAATACATCATGCATATCTCTCTGTATACGTGTTTCGGTAATTGAGAAGTATTGTTCAAGTTGGGTCTAGGGAACCCAATTTTATTGCACTCCCACTACACTAGATTCAACCTGATAATGATCCAATTATTATCTCTCACATGATAAGATCACGTTTCTATTGAATTGTGACTTTAGCCATTGGTCCTGCCATGTTTTCCTACATGGATACTCTATTATCAGTTACTTAACCTCATTTAGTGAATCTTCCCAATATATGATATCCTCAAGTATATTACTTTTATCCACTTTATAAACTTGACATATTGTATAGTACTATTATAGTAATTTTATCATAATTATGATAATACTTTACTTAATAGGTGAGATTCCAAGAATTGGAACAAATTTTTGTGAATTTTACACTACTCCTTTAGTTGTATATGAAACTGAAATGTACTCGGTCTTTGTGAATATGGCTACCATTGATTTTAATGAGATTTTATTGATCATTACCTTATCCTAACTATGATATTAGATCATGATTATCTATAGTAATACTAGTTTATATCCCCTTATAACTAGTTCCCCTTCCCCTCTAAGTATATATCCTTTGTACTTTCTCAAGTACAATTGGATAGTTCTAATTTCATCATGTGCAGTACTTATGGATTTAACTGATATTTTTGTACCAAAAAGTATATATTGGAAACATCTAGTACATATCATGAAATATGTGATAGATTCATCGCTGGTGCATATAGAATTACACTCACCATTTTAATCTTCTCTTATGTCACATACATGTCTTTTCAAAGAGATTTATGTCATGTGATATTGGAAAAATTCTCTCTCGAATTATTCCAATACATTTTCAATATATGCACATTGACTTGGTCAAATTAACCCATAGATATAACAAAGTAAATATTATTCTATAAAACTTGGTTTTCTACTTTAAGTTGATATTTAGAGAGTTTCTTTTAACCTAGTCTTAACCAGCTGTAATATTGATAGTTTTTTTCCATATGTTTTACAACATATTTCACTTGGAAGACTATGGATATCCTGATAACCTCTTATTGACACCAAAATTATTTCATTAAAAATTAATATTCAATTATCACAATGGTTTCATTATTCCATAAATTAATTTCTATAACTTTCATTTCATATTGTTCTTATATGGTTTCATTAACCCTTTTTGATTGTGTCATATAGAAACCTTCCAAGAAAGGTGGTCTTGACATCCAATACCCAATATTATAATCATAAAATTTTCTTTAAAAATTGTAATTCAAATGGATTTAAGTATGATGATTTTTTATAACTAATAAATACTTATTGGTAGCACTCTTTTACCATCCATGTATAGTGTCTCTTGAATACCCACCAATGGATTTATATCAATTAGAAAAACTATAAAAACACAAACTTGTTTTGGTAGATGGGATCCATTTTCCTAAATTCATATAATCTTATCAATAATATCTTATTTTCATTTACTTCTTCCTTTTAGGATCCATTATTCTTATTTAATAATATATCACTCACGTCAGTGAATATAAAACCACCATTATGGTTTTAATCATCCTACACAGTAAGTGTCTCTGGAACATTCCTTTTCCACAAACTCTTATGGAACTTATTTCTATGCAAAATCATTGTGCATGTTCAACCTTGACTTAAACCAATTCAATCATTCTCTCACTGTCTCAAATATATATGTGCACCCTTTTATAAAAATATAGTCTATCTCTTGACTATTACTTTTCTATCTTCTGGAATTATATAATATCCTTGTAAACATTTAAGATAATTATTTTAGATTCACATTGTTTTATTCTTGATGAAAGTTCATTTATTAACATAGCCTTAATAAAATCCTTTCATCTAAACACAAGGAGTGTTTCATAATGGATTTATTTCATATTATAACTCATATGATATCCATTTGTCATTATAATTGGAAAATTTTTATGGGATAATTCAACTATTTGTAAAGAATGTATCAAAAGTAATGGAAGTTTCTACAATGCATATGACTCTCAACATTGATGATCCTTTTACTTACATTATGACTTTTATGTGTATAAGAAAATTTACATTTAGTAATTACTCCACAATGAATTTTAATGATCAATGTTTGCGTGTAACACTCGTCATTGATCCTCCTTACCAACATCATATCTTTGATGTGCATGAGGAAATGTGCATTTAGTAATTACTCTATGTTAAATGGTAATGATCAATGTTTTCATATAAGACTCATCATCAATCCTCCTTTTACTAACATCATAACTTTGATGTGTATAATGAGATGTGAAATTAGGAATAATTCCACTATACATTTATAATGATCGATGAATGCATGGTTGATATATTCTTTGGCTCATAGGCTCGAAGAAACATATATCTTCTAACCATGCATAGTCATTACTTTAATTTCACATTCCTTAAAACTCTTAAAGTAATTTCATGAAGTATATGAATTTATCACTAGCTTTTGATTGTGATAGTTCACAATCTCTATTTGAATTATTATGAAAACTTTATTGATTTCCTTTATTTTTAAAGGTTTGTTTTTCCAAACCTAGATATTTAAATGTGTCGATGGTACCAAATGTTTTTTTTTTCAAAGAGTATAAAGACCATATTGGTTATATCCTTGAAAACTACTTTCAGTTTCACTAGGAAAATAATAATCTTTCCACAACTAGGTATTTAAGTATTACATTTTATATTCATCAAATGTTTATAATGATTCAAGAATTATTGAATTATTAGTTGAGTATGAGACACTACAAATAACATTCATTACAAAATGCAATAATTTCTCTTTGTGTCCAATGGACATGTGAGATAAATTTTTTGGTAATAATCAATAAAATTTAAACTATAATCAATAATCTTTGAAAATGGAAGTTGTGTACATCTCAATGATGACTTAGGAATCACCATTTCTCATCCACTTAGATAATTTACCTTACTTGTGGTAACATTTATATATTAACATTATTATCTTATTTTTATAAAAATGTGTGGCACACATTCAATATCTAATACCCAAGAAGTAAAATTGAATCATCGCATACAATGATGAATTTACACTAAGTCAAATACCTACTTTCTTTAACTTTGGTTTATATTAATTTATCTTTTATAGACTTATCTCACAACATGTGAAGCAAATAGCCTCCTATATTATGATTTTCCTCTTTTCCTTGAAGGACATTGCAATGGTGCCTTTGGTGTCACACTTTACATTGGTATTTTAACCTTGTTTTAAAAATTTATTACTATAATAACTAAAGATTAATCTTTCTTTAAGTTCATATATTCTTGGCGAACCTTAACCAAAAGGTAATGAATTTTTTTATCCATATTTTCCTTTTTATAATCCTAAAAAAAACTGGATTAATTGGGTGATAAGGATATAATAATGAGATGTATTGAAAAATCATGATACATATTTAAATTTACACATGTTTAGTGTAATAATCATCAAATTAATTTATCACTTCACTTTATCCTCATGGACTCCTTAAAGACAATACAACATGTGAATCCATACATGTCATGGTGTTTTTTTCATAACTCTTTGGACATTGATGATGGAATTATGTTACAAATATGAAATGAATTATACATTATTCTCCTGTAATCATATTTCTCACCCTCACTTCCTTAGGTGGCTCAACCAATGGTGGGGACTCCAACACATTGAATTTAATATCATAGTACTTTTTGCTAGTGTCTGCACTACTCTTGAAAATTCATGTCGGTGAGGACATGTTCTTTATCTAATATTAATCGCTATATATTTTTTGTATTACTTTCTATTATTCTAAAAAAACATAAGTATATTAGTACTTTTACATTTATTAATAATTATTAGACATTATATATTTTATTTATTTTAAATTTCTCCCACTATTTTATCAAATTTTAGTATTCTTCAACTATTAGATTTGGAATATTCAGTCGCTTGAGTATCCCAGTGACAAGGATCTTTAAAACCTTTAATCATAGTTTAAGCAATGAATATACCACTACTTGGAGAGTATTAAGGTATGATTTCAACTGTATAAACACATTAACTCTCAACTCCTTGATCTGTTGAGATGATTCCCATATCCTATAAAGGATAACTTTTCATTTCTCACCAATTTACTCTAAAGTTGCAACAAGCTATCTATAACTACTTTTTTTGCAGCCAAATTTAGTTAATTCAACTCTCCACTCTCATAAGAACTACATAGTAGTAGGAATCACCCTCAAAAAGGGCCAACAAGCACCTCATATAGTTGTTTTGTTCAAAATTAAGTGATGGAAGATGATATGACTTAATATTTATTTGAGGGTTTTATTATTCTCAGCAAATATAATTCATTTATATTTATATTTTCTTGTTCTATGTGGCCAACATCACATATTTACAATGAAATAAATAGAAAAAACTCACCACACTAGTTTATTTTATCTATACATGTTTGCTTATTATTTTATGTGATCACTCATAAAACTACACATACATAAAATAATAAACCATGCATAAATAAAATTAAACAGCATGATCATGAAACAATACAAATAGTTGATCTATTGAGAAAATAATGGATCAACCAAGACCTTAGGGGTAACTTATTAATTCAAGATGCTTTTTACTTGAGTTACAGTACTCACCCATCCAATATATCAAACTCATGTCTTATACATCACCAAAACTTGATGTGATCTTCATCACTTATCATCCTCGTCATTAAACAACAATACTCACACGTAGACAAGGGGATATTAGGAATGAATAATATAGATAAATAATTTTTATCTGGTCATGTAGGACCTTATACAAATAATGATGTAAAAGAAGATATTCATATCATTATTTATTAAATGATTATTACAAATCATGCATTGTAATAATTAAATAAATAAAAAAAAAATACTAGATATTCATTGGTCAGTTTAGGACTCATGATCAGTTGGTAGGCATTAAAGTCTCATAAATTAATTAAATTTGAGATAAATTTATCTTGAGGTTATTTTTAATGAATTAAAATTAATTAAATTAAATTTTAAATCACAAGAACTTGTCACGCATTCTCAAAAAAAATATTTAATTAAATTTAAAATATTTTTTAAAATATTTTTTAATTTTTCTATAATTATTCATGCTCTCATGAATTTTTAAACCCCACGTAGGGGTATTGGATTATGGGGTAAAACCAGACAAGGCTGAATGGATTGTTCGGAACCCATCCCAGCCTTTTAGGGGTTGGTTCAACTAGGTAAGGGTTCTAATTAAGGGAATGTGTGCACCTGGAAACCATGTAGGTAGATAGGGGTAGGGTGCCCTGATGGGGAACTATATAAAGATAATAAATATAATAAATATTTTTAAAAAAAATAGTACAGACCTTTATTTGTTTCCATGTCCCCAAAATGGGTCTTCATGCTACATATACAGTGGATGGTGCCCCCACAAATGAAACTAATTTTAAAAAAAGTGCTTGCCTTTCCCACCTTAAAAGGGGGGGTCATGACTACCATGTAGGTGGAACCCCAAATCCTCCCTCTCCCCTTTATTGTTTTTGTTAACTTTTTTAAAAATATTAAGCATTTGAGAAATTTATCCCCACCCCATTCACTCTTGGCAGTGCCCCAAGTCTCCCCTCTCCCATTTGTTTAATTTTTTCTCTATTTCATTTTCCAAATCCTATATTTTAGGATAAATAAAAAAAAATAAAAGGTGTGTGGGTTTCTTTATTTGACACTTGAGTCAAAACCCACCTCCCCAAATGAAATCCCATTATCATTTAGGTACCACATATATATATATATATAATATGAGTTATATATTGTTATTATTATTATTATTATATGTATGTAAAAATTTATATGTATATATATATATATATATATTTCAATGTATTTTATTTATGTCTACTTTGACTCAGACTTCCTCAGTACTGAAGCTCGGTCAAAAAGATATCGCACAGGTATGGTTCTGACCATCACTTCAGGACCGAAGTCATATTTTATCAGTGATATGAATCTTCATTGATTATATATATATATATATATATATATATATTTGTATTCATTCATAGTTTTAAGATCAAACAATTATTTTTTTGATCTACGGATGACCATAACTTGGTCATATGACCTCTGATCAATGCATTGTTTGTGGAAGAAAGTCCATTTCAATGCCCTATTCTTTAATAAATGAAAATTTAATTTTAATTAAACATTATATAATGCGAACCTCAATCAGATACCAATTAAAGTAAATTTTGGGTATTGGCGGGAGAAAGAAATATGGTATATTAAAATTTTCAGGGCCAGTTTTATTTCAAACCATAAAATCCTGTATACGCTATCCCAAATTCATCCATGGATCATTTGTAATTTAACTAATCATAAATAATTAAAAATAAAAAAATTGAAATCATCCCTCATCTGATTTTGATCAGAAACACGTTTCACTCGTCACCGGGGATTATCGCTCGAAGGAACCAAACTCAGAACCTTCTAGATCATCCACACACAATTAAAAATCTTGATCGACCATCAACATAAGAAATCTAGGAACTAGTGTGGAGAATTAGAGGCTCTTTGATGTCATCTCGATCCTGGGAGATCATGCTCACAATCCTTGAACTTGTATCAGGAAATCTTTGATCATCCCTTCACTTTCTCTCTCTAGGAATTCAGAGAGGGGGTATAAGAGAGAGAATTCATGTAAACACTTTCCTCTCTCATTTTTCTAATAAAATAGCTTATACAATTAAGTTTTAACTTCCATAAATTTCATTTAGGTCCTTATAGAAGTTAACCTATCAAACTTACCCAAAAATGACAAAATGGCACTTAAAATTTTCCTCAAATGTCGAAAATATTTTATCAAATTCTTGTAACATGTAAAATATGTTACATGATAAAATATAAGTCATTAAATTAACTCATATCTCCCATAAATATTAAATGAAACCTTCAATATTAAATATTTTATCTTCATTTGAAAGATATTTTTCATTATATTCACTGAATAACTTGTGAATATAAGTAAATAAATTCAATGTATATTATTCTAAACTTAGATAATATTGAATTTATTTATTTATTTTTTGGTTATTTAAACTTTTACATTACACAAGCACCATCGTAGGGCCCACCATTTCCTAAAATATAATTCACTATAATTGTCCAAGCTTCTGAATATGGTTTGTGTGTGATCCTCTAGGATCTTATATAAAAATCATTGAATAGTATTCATAGACCAAGAGTGGATTCTAGAAACCCATCAAGTCCCCTAAGGAGTTAAGTAATAGTTGTAGCAACATCAACCTTCTATGAACACACACCATGTAATATTTTCTCTTTGTCTCATGATATCTCATAAAGCAGGATGCATGCTTCATGTCACCATACTTTGTTTCTTTATTATTCATTAAACTTACTAGATAGACATACCTTTAATAACTATATACATGGATTTAATTAAGGTAATATTATCTTGGTCAATTGTTTCCAATACATTACATCCTTTCATAAGTGAAAAAAACAATTTTGATCATTCAATCAATGTCATGTCACCAATGATGCACCCAATACAAGATAAATCACCACAAAATAAATGTTATGGTTTTAATCTTGAATCAGAGTGCATGATGAAATAGTATACATTGATAATGACCTCATGTCTTGAGACTAATGCACATGATCATGGAGAGGAACTACTAATGACACCTGAAACATTTGGTTTTTCTATTTTCGGCCCTTAATAATGATCTTCTATACTCAAGATCACCAAGTGAAAACTTCATGATAATAAATCTTAATTCTTATGATCCCCCATCACTTGATATTCAAACATAATATGTGTACATTCAGTATGATGTATCTAGATTATAGGACATATGTTTAAGATTAATGTCATAGTATCTTGTGGTTCTCATTATAGCTAGGAATGGATATAACCTATTGATATGACAATTAATCTATGGAAATTACAATATAAATAGTGGAAATAAAAATATCAACACTATTATGGTAATAATACATCATTCGTATTTCTCTATATACTTGATTTGGTAACTGAAAAGTACTGCTCAAGTTGGGTCTAGGGAACCCACCTTTATGACACGGGAGGCCCAATAGGTCACCCTTTTACTGGTCATAATTTTGTGGTACCACCATTATGGGACTATAAAATAGTTCAATAAACATTATATAAGGGTTCGGGTGATCCATGAGTGTTTTAGGAAAGTTCAGTGTTGGAAAAAATATTACACAAACCGATATCGTAGGCCTTTGGAGTTTGAATAGGGAGACTGTGTTTTCTTAAGAGTCTCCCCATGATGAGGGTTGTGGAGATTTGGTTAGGTAATAATATTTTCTCTAAGGTTATTTAGGTCATATGATTTTCTATGTGAGTTTGGTGATGTCAATTACCACTTTTACTTACCCCTGTAGTGAAACTAAATGCAAGACATCTTCCATGTTCTGCAGTAGAGTATGTATGTTCTCAACCCATGGCACATTATCACCTGTGGTGAGCCATAAATTGAGGATGGATTCTCCTTCTCATAGTTATTAGTGTCAATAAAGTACCAATGGGAGATGATCCTTCATAGATATACCACTCCTCGGGTTTTATTACTTTGGTTGTATATAAGCGTGTAGGAGATATCATGAGAGTGTAAGAGCCAGATACGGGCTCATTACCCCCACCTTTTTGTGTGTCTTCTATTTTTAAAGTTGAAAATCATTAAAGGAGTGGAGAATGTAATTAATTTGGTTTCATTATTTTAGTCCTTTGAATATTTATAAATATATTTCTATATTTTTTCATGGAGTCAGTTTTGTGTTAGGGTGTCATAAGACCCCATAATTAATATATTAAAAATATTAATATATATTAAATCTTGTGTAGGTATATTTTTGAAATAAATAGTTTTCCCATTAATCAATACCTCTTATGGGAAATTTTATTCCATGGTTGTTTCTATAACACAGATTTTACCCTATGTGTGACATAAAATTGGTCAGTGTTAGGCATTCAGTTAAGGAAAATCAGTGGCAGGTGTGTTATACAAATTAAATAAATTAATTATTAAATTTATTTAATAACCCAAATATTAATCCCTCTATATTTATATTTCATTATGTAAAACCTCTAGGGTTAGCTGTATAACCCTAGGAGATTAGAGAGTATGAGGGGAGCTTCATTGGAGTTAGCGGATCGGGAACAAGGATCGATTATGAACTATCGAAGGGATTCATGAGACTAATGGAGAACATAGTGGTATCTTCATTTTCTTCTCTAGTATATACATTATTTACCAATGATCTATGAATTATTATGTTAGGTCTTGTTATTTTGTGATTTCTACCCATTTTTATTTGTTAAGATTGGATTTCTAATATGTTTACTTTTTTGGTATTTATCATCCTTCACATGATCCCTGGACTGTAATTAGTATTCTTGAACCTATTTATTCATGTTTTTTTCAATTATTAACCCTCATTATACTTTATGTAGTCATTTTTCTAGATTTATTCGTTCAATGATGGTATCACCATGTTCATGTGTTTTTCCCCCATCATTCTTCGCTTTATTCATCGTTGGCCCATGGGGTCACTACCCGACATTGTCAGGCTAGATTCGAGCATTTTTTAACCTTGGTATGCATGTTGAATACATTAATGATATAGAGATTGGTATTATAAATATGGATTTAATTGTTTTGTGGGATATGGGTTACAGATTCATGGATCTGTATTTTTAATGGTGGTGGATAACCCGATGATTTTTGATCAATTAATCGGATATTCATTTTCTAGCCATTGGAGGCCAAGAAAGAAATATTAGAGGTGGAATACTTTAATTTTAGCAATTTTTAAAAAGATTAACTGCATTTTAATTGGTTTTAAATGCAATTATGGAATCTTTTTTAAGGATAGATTAACTTTATATGAAATTTGTGACTACATTTCATGTATCTTAGAGGAAAACACATCGTGTAGTTTGATTTTTCAAATAAACTTGGGTTTTTGTTGAGATAAATATCACATGTCATGTGTATAGACCCACACGTAGTATGATCCAACTTGGTTAGCCAAACTATGTGCCGAAGGAACACACCTAGGACCTTTTTGGTCAGAAACACCATGTACCATGAGGTGCATGTCATGTGTATGTACGTGTCCAATTGATCCATGTACCGTTTGTACATGCCCAATACCTTGGGTGAACATACACACCATGTGACCCCATATACACATCTTGTAGTGTCACATGGCTTACAAATCCATGTCTAAGAAAGGATAAGCCCAATTTTTTTAGTGAGGTCACACATCATGTGACCCTACGTACATTCCATATTATTTTTCCAAAACCTTCTACCTTAGGTACCTCCTTCTTTGAGACTCAGATGTAGGCCCACGAGTAGCCTATCCTAAGTAGTTTTACACATGAGAATTGATGGTGGATTTTATTTATGAATCAGATATATGACATTAGGTTATTCTATTAGGGTGCTTATTTCAGTAGCACTTATCTCGTGGTAGTGATCGGGTGTAATCTTTGGGGTGTTACTGGGGTCAGTAATCCCATGTCTCTCTCAAGTGGTGTCTCCCCCATATCCTTATTACAGGTAGATACGTAACTCCCCCACATTATATACGGTGTGGTTCCTTTATTAATGGTGTGGAATCCAAATCATTGATCTTTTTCAATGAGTGGGTCCTCCATTAGAGTAGTTATCCCTCAGTTGTGTTATGTAGTGGCGAGGTGTGGGACCTCCATGATCATTCTTGAGAGGTTATGTGAGATGATTGGCTATGAGATATTTCTCCCTTGGATATCACACATATAGTAGAAAGTAGAAGTCCCTCCACCTTATTTCTCATGAGGTTTTACATTATTATTGGATATGATATGGGACCTTTAGAGATGTGGGTAGAATTTTTTTTCTTAGATATATTGAAGATAGAGATCCCCTTTCCCTCTCAATTGGGTTTATTTTGATCATATATATTAGGTTTCACTTTATCTATTTTATATATAGGATTAGTTGACCTTTTTTCTTACCCATATTAGTTTTCAAGGAATCCTAATAGGTGTGTATATACTCAACCCTTCATGGGATTTTCCCATACATGTTGTATCTTATATAGATGATAGACATATTGATAGTGACACTAGTGGACCTAGTTTTTGAGGAGGATAATATTAGTGCTTAGTTTTTTTATCATGTTTGGTGGTTATTCTTAGAGATTTTGAGTCAGTATCTCTTCATTCTTTCCCTTTTTCTAGATTTTTTTAGGTTGGGACCTCATTTCTAGTTGGGTGTGTATTTTTTTCCTTTATATATTTTATATTATTTTATTATACTTTGATGTATTTCCTAGAGGTTTTTGTATGCACGGTTTACACTCTATATGTTTCAATATTTTATTATATATATTCTCTATTGCATATATCTGGGTTTTTTTGTGTCTTGGTACTTAGGCTAAGGCCAATCATTTTAGTGATATGACTACTCAGTACTATTATCCATAACTTAGCCTATTGGAGGTAGGATTTGGGTATAACCCTTGGCTTACTACTAGCCTAGGAGGGGTCCCATAGGGTCATTTCATAAAAGGATATTAAAAATATGTCTTTCAATAGTCATTATGATCATTATGAATAAATGGACATGCCCTTTGGTCTTACAAATTAACCTACAATTTTCATGGAATTGATGAATCATGTATTTCATTGGTACATAGACTCTTTCATTGTGGTATTTTTGGATGGCATTCTTGTGTATCTCATAAAGAACATTAAAAATTTATAGATTGTTTTGATCATTTTATAAGAGCATTGATTATATAAAAAACTATCTAAATTTTATTTCTAGATACAAGAAGTTCGCTATCATGGCCATGTTATTTCTGAGAAATTCATATCAGTAGACCCTAGAAAGATGGAAGTTTTTATCTATTGGGAACCATCAAAGAACATCTTTGAGATATAAAACTTTCTAGTATTTTCAATATAATATCATTTATTTGTTAAGGAATTCTCATGACTTGCATATCCTATGACAACACTCACAAGAAAGGGAATTCCATTCCACTAGAGTGAGGATTGTAAACAATCCATTTTTGAGATTAAAGTGAGGATCACTTCCACACCCATTCTTGTTTTTTCAGAACCTAGTAAGGATTATGTGGTATATTTTTATTCATATTTATATATAGTCTAGTATTTTCTTATTCAAGGTGATCATGGTGTAGCATATAGATCATGAAAATTGCGAATTCATAAAAAAAATATCTGAAAAATGATTTAGAATTGGTTGAAGTAATTAATGCTTTGAAAAATGGAATCATTATCTCTTTAGTGAGAAATATATTATTCTCATAGATCATAAATGATCAAAACACATCTTTTCAAAAAGATATTTTAACATAATAAAAATAATATGGATGGAATATCTCTATTTATTCGACTTTGACATGGTTTACACACCTGTAAAAGGGAATTCCATAGAATATAATTAAAGATAAAATTCATATAATAAATTATTTGAATAATTTATTGATCAATAGAAATTGATTAGTATGATAGTATATATGAATTTGGATTGTTCTGAGTAAAATGAAGTCAAAATATTTTACATAGAGACTCTCATTCCTGAATTAGTTGCACAAGTTAAGGATGCTCAAATATCATATTCTTATTGTCTTACCATTACATCAAAACTTAATAGTGGGAAGACCATTGATGGATTTAAACAATTTGGGAACTCTATTTTTCCTTTTCAAGATCAAATTTTCATCCTTTCATCTTATCAAGAACAACTTCTTTTTTGTTATCACCATTAAAAATGGGTAGTTCACCCAAGAATCCAAGAGATGTATAAGGATCGAAGATCCCACTTTTGGTGGGTAGGTATGAAATTAAATGTGTTTGATATTTTCTTGAAATTCTTAACTTGTCATAAGTTCAAGGTGGAGAATTAATGACCAGGTAGAATAATGAAATCTTTAATTATCCCTATCTGGAAATGGGATAAGATCACTATGGAATTTTTCATGAGTTTACCAAGAACTATTTGGAATCATGATTCAATTTGGGTTATTGTGGACCAACTCAAAACTTCATCCCATTTCATTCCAATTCGTGAATCCAATATGGTAGAGGACTTGGAAAATATCTACATTCCAAATGTTGTAAAATTACATGGGATACCAATTTCGATCATCTCCATCCAAGATGCTCGTTTCACCGCTTGGATTTAGAGATCACATCAAGAAGATTTGGGTACCCATTTGACCATGAATATGGTATATCATCCTCAAAAAAAATGTGATTTCCAAACAAATTATTTTAACAATGGAAGAAATTGTGTGTGCTTGTGTAAAGGATTTTGGTGGCTCATGGGAGGATCATTTCCTTTAGTGGAGTCTTTTTATAACCGAATTTATTATGCCATGATACAGATGGCTCCATTAAATTCATTTTATTTCCATACTTATTGGTATTCACTTTATTGGTTAAGAACTAGATAATCTTCACTATTAGGACCTAGTCTTGTACAAGAGACAACTTTGAAAATTCAGATGATCAGGAAATGGATAGTTTCGTCCCAAAGACATCAAAAATTTTATATGGATAATCGATGAATCCATGTATCCTTTGTCATGGGAGATCATGAGTTCTTGAAATTCTCTCTAAGGTTGGGATATCTTGGATTAGGTAATCAAGTAAAGTTTTCTCCTTGGTATATTGGACGTTTTGAGAAACTTGAGTGAATTTTTGAATTTTCATATCAGTTGGATTTACTTCCACAGTTCAGTACGATTCTATTTCTGATGCTTCTCCACTAGGGCACACCTCAGCATGATACATGTTGAGACACTAGCTGATGTTCACGTTGTTTCCCTGCATTCCCACTTTCCAAATGTGGGTGGAATCTATTTCCCCTTGAGGGAAGTTTTCTCCTTGATTGAAACGGGATGATGGGATGTCAGTCTCTCCTTCTGTGGATTCCTCCTTGAAATTAATCACCCAGTCTGAGTCTCCCTTAAATATTAAGATGTTATTCATGAAACACTTCTCAGTGTAATATCTTTGTGAACGTCAGTTAATTGTGATGCTTCTATTAGGAGATTCCAGTGGGTTCAAGTTAGGGCAATGACATTTAGTTAGGAGAGTAGTTACGTTGGACATTGTTGGCATGTTTGGACACTAAAACATTGGTACACCTAGATTTTCCCTTATCAGAGGGATTATCGAGGGTGTGGAATCCCAAGGCATCCCACATAAAATGTAGGGAATTATATGCCAGAGGCATGTCTCTAAGGTTTTCCTCATCTTCCCATGTTTAACATGGGGTATGCTGCGAGTTTAACATCTAGTAGAGATGGATATGACTGATCAGAACACTGATGGGAGTAGATGAGATGGGTACATCCCTAGGAGGGATCACCTAGAAAATTTACCGGATTGATGGATCATAACACACAATAAGTATAGAACCAGGATGGTGTGTCTCACAAATGGGAAGGTTTCACACTGTGAAGGCTGATCTGGACACCACAAAGGGTGGATCAAAGGATGGTGGGTCCCAGTAAAGGGAACACCAAGGTTTTCTATTGTATGGGATTGAACCTTGAAGAGGCTTCCTATATACCCTGTTTGAAGGTAGGGATCAAAACCCATGTAGTTCGAGAGGGTGACTCATGGAATCATGGTGTACATAAAGGAAAACAACCTGAATACATATTGGGTCTTACACGTGGTTGGTGGCCCGGGTTCTACAAAGAGCACTGAGATGAATGGGGCTTATACATGGTTAGTTTCACATATGGATGACCTGATTTCATTGGAATGTGGAAGACTGCGTGATATTAGGATGTATGTGGATGAATTATCAAAGGGGGGATGAATGGGGATGGAATGGGAGAACCTATGTGAAGGTGACGATATTGGGATTGAACCTCAAAGTGGTTTCCTAAGTATCCCCATAGTAGGGAATCAAAGTCCACATAGTTCTAGAATGGGGCGATGATTCACCTGAGGAGGAGGCTCTTGAGAATGGAAACATGGATGGGACCCGAAGGAAGTATAACCACCGGGTTGAGGCATGACCTTCCTGAGACACAAAGGCTCAAGGAAAGAACCAAGATGGGACATGGAAGGCTTGAACCTTAGGGAGGATTCCTATGTACCTTGATCAAAAAAATATCAAATTCCACTTAGTTTGGATATGGGGGAATAGTATCATGGTGTACACAAAGGACAAAAATCCAATGACATGATGGGGCTTACGTGTGGTTAGCAGCCCATTGGAAGAGGGACACACTTTGTTGGAAGAGTATAGATTGATTGTGGGGCTTACTCATGGTTAGTTTCCCTGGAACTGGTCTAACACCTCTAAGGGTCAGACCAAGGATGTGAGTCCCAACAAAGGAGATGCCAAAGTTTACCAGTGTTTGGGGTTGAACTTCGGGGAGGGTTCCTACATACCCTGTCTATGAGATAGGTATAAAACCCCATGTAGTTCGAAAGCATACAGTTTAACATCATGAAGGATGGAGGAGAATACAGTTTAGCATCATCTGAGATGAGGGTGAATTGACGCGAAGTGGTCAGGACCAATGGGTGATGGGCTTGAACCTCAGGTAGGCTTCCAATGTACCTTGCTTTAAAGGGGAAAGAATCAAATTCCATGTAGTTCGGTAGTGGGGCTTGGGGTTTACATATGGTTAGTGACCCAAAGAGGATTTCATGGTTGATTCTTACTCTAAGCCCATGTGAGTCATGCTCGATGTGAGAAATAAGAGGCAACAAAAGACTTGATGATCACGTCGTGAAAGGTGTTTCTGCGAGGAGTGGAGCTGGGTTTACTCATGGTTAGAGGCCCAAAGAGGAAATAGGGGATTACACATGGTTGGAAGGCCATGAGAAAAAGATTGAGACTTACTCTAGGAGGGAATCCTGAGGAGTGTGTCCAGATGTACGGGGAGGATATGGTCGTCATACAAGGAACACCCTATCAAGTTGGGTTGGGGATTACACAGAGACTTCCTAAGGTGTATATAGAGACAAAGTGTAGAGGGAGAGGAGGATTGATAGGGTGTTGGTTCCCATCCCTTTCTTGGTCCTCTCAAACATGTCACTCATATGGTGGTCATAGTTTAACATCATGTGTTGAGGGTGTGGGTGCTTGGAAGTTTAACGTCTTGTAGATCGGACGATGAGGATTCACTCCTCTCCCCTAGGACTTATATAACTGGAACACTTTAACCCTTGGTAAAGGGAAGGCACCAACAATGCAATTGGTTAACGGGGTTGTGGAGTGGTCCATTAGAGGGTCTATCTTAGTGTGTCTATGAAAATAATCAATATCTATTAGTTTGCCTATGTGAATAATCATGATGCAGGGAAACACAACATGAAGCACCACTTGGGGGACCATGAAATCACTACGTACTTGTATGTAATGCTGTACGAAAGAGGAGTTCACGAAGCAGAAGCCCTCACAGAGAGGGGCTTCATGAAGCTTTGGTTCTTCGCGAAGTGAAGGGGCTTCACAAAGGAGGGTACTTTGTGAAGCATAGTGACCCTACATAGGCATTGAGTCAATATGTTCTTAGAGGGTGCTCTGTGATGATTGAGTGCTTCACAAAGCTCCAAGTACCCAAAGGGGTCATCTTCCTTCGCGATGGACAAAAGGCTTTGCGAAGGGCATCCCCACTTGAAGAGGAGGTAAAATGGAGCAAAGTTAAAGTGGATTAATGATGCTTAAATACCTAGGATGGTTCATTTTATCTATGGTTCATAAAGAAAAGGGTGGTTCAAAAATTAAGAGTATGGAAGACGAAAGGTCAGGGTGTTGATCCTTTGGAGTGGGGGTAGGCTGAGTATTTATAGGCACTGGTCATTGCAATGCTCTAAGGTTGTTCTACAAAGAAAATCATGCTTCACATTCAAAGGAAGATCCTTAATGTTTCTTGGACTTGTGTAGGCTTCTACCCATGCCATTGTGGCAGTCGCAGAGGCTCTAGTCAAGTTCCTCATAATCACAAAGGCTTCCTTCACAGCCTAGGCGGTGTTCCCGTAGGCTCCGATTGAGTTCCTATGAGTCACGAAGGCTTCCATCACTACCTTTTTTATGGTCGCAGAGAAGTCCTTTTTGGTGTTCATGGAGAAGCCTTCTGGGTGGCTTTGCGGTGGTCACGATGCAGGAGGTCTTTGCAAAGGTGCTTTACGATGAAGACCCTTTTACTTTTCATGAACTTTCCAGATTTATTCCAAGGCACAGAATTTTTTTCGCCAAAAATACCCCCCCCCCTCAGAATGGGAGTCTCAAAGAAAATGAGGGTCGGATTCTGAGGGTAAGTCTCCAAAATTTAGGTATATTGTGAAGTTGAATCACAGAGGGGATAGGCAGAACGCGGGTCAAGAAAACCGCAAAGCTCGCCGCGGCCAAGTACTCTATGAAGCCTCATAGGTAGTCACCTATAAATAAGATGTAAGGGCCCTTTTTCTGAATCTAGACCTACAATTTTGTACTTGATCTCTTGAATCGTGAAGCTTTGCACTCCGTGAATGTGATTTACAAATCAGTCTTTACGAATCGGTGCTCCGCAAACGCTTCTTAATGAACTAGTGCACTGTGATCCCTTGTTTCTCTACGCCGCGCAGCGAGTCCTTAGGCTATATGACTGTGTGCTCCGAAAATGATCTTTTTTATTGAGCTCTATGATCGATATTTGCAATCAAGATTTACGAACAGAAAAAAAATGAAAATGTCCCAAAATCAAATGGCCAACCAAGAAGCTACTCGGGAGGTCCTTGTAGATGCCACTCAAAGGGAAGAGATGGCAGGCAATCTGAGGATCGGAGAATATGTGTAAAGCCACTTGGACAATGAGTCCTTGGTGGGGATACTGATAGAAGGGAAAAAGAAATATCCACTCTGTAAAATACTATCATTGTATGACTTTGTTATTAGGGACGAAGTCTTTATCTCTTTAGAAATAAGGGATAAACCAGATTACTAGTTCAAGAGCACGTCATGTCAGCGCCAGTGGTTCAGGGATGCCAATGGCCATACATGGGAAGACCACATGCCTTTCGTTTCCAACTGTATACATAATCATGTTAATAATGTAGATGGGAAATCACTACATCTAGAGGTATCTCCTCCCCAATACTGTACCATTCTGAAGTTGGGATTAGGGAACCTTGATAAGGGATGGACTGACAATTGGAACCTACGCTAGGTCAGAAACTTCATGGATGACTGGTCTTGGGATTACTGGGTCTGTGCATCCTATGACAAATTTGGGGTGGAGCTAAAGCGGGTAGGCCTATATGAAGTTATGTGGGCTTCCCAATTCCATATCTACCAGAAGAAACATATAATGTTGGAGTTGCTGAGAAGTTGGTCATCGGGGTCCAATACTTTCCATATCCATCACGGGGAGGTCAGCATCAGCCACTAGGACCTCCATAAAATCTTAGGAATCCCCATTCTGGGGGTGATGTATGATGAGTTCCTTCCTACGGAGAACACATGGGAGGATTCTGATTATATGTCGTGGTTGGAAAAGGTTTTGATGGATTTTGTAGCAGGTAATGAAAAATAATCAGTGAGGGATATCCATTTAAATTTTTTGTTTAGGAAACTCCTAAACTTCCCACCATAGCATGAAATTGGAGGGGAGGAGGTGCCTAAGAAGATACCAGTAAGGCCTCCCACTTGTTCGAAGGGATCCCAACTTAGTAAAGAAAGTTCTTACTAGCGAATCATGGACGATAGCCAATGGAAACTATGGGGGTAAAGTGTCAACACTAAGCAGAAACTGGTGGTTAGTCCAGTTGGGTTTACCTCTTCACTTATCTGAGGCTAGATGTTTCCGAGTAAGGATATGAATATGAGTGTGCAACCAAGCATGTTCATCATGGTGTCTATGCTGGTGATGGGGGGACGTGTCAACCTTGGGATCCTAGTGCTGGAGAAATTATACAAGGTGTTGTGGCACATCAGTGACGGGAAGAAACCACAGCGGGTATGCAAACTGCTCCATTTTTTTATGGTTGGATAGTAGAACACATGAATGTATTCAAATATTTGAACCCTATTTATCCTCCTAGTTCGGTCTTCTGACTAGCCATCCTGAATGCAGTGGGTAGATTTCTGGCCAATTTTACTTCACTGCTTACACTGAATAGGGTCCGGAAGGTGGATAAATTCCACTTCTATCCATTTATGCTATCAACAGGGGTGTTCACTGATGATGGTCTGGGAACTAAGGATCATCATTCCTATATCCTAGCCTTTCAGGGTGGAGTTCTGGTGGTGTGGTTTGATCGTGATCTGGTCTTTGAGCCATATACCCCACACCTATTTGTGAGACAGTTCTGGTGCATGCAGAGATTGACCCCAAAAGTCTACCTAGGGGTACACCATGAGGATCATTCGTGCATGATGAGGCATATGTGACTTATGTTTACACAGGAGTACGGGAGAATGCGGAATGATCTTCCTCCACCTACCACTGTTTATGGGATGGTTAAGGAGTATGTATGGAGTTGGGAAGAAGCATACCTAGGGGATATGCTGAAGCAACAAACTATCTGTGTTGAGGATGGGGTACTTCCTCAAACTCGAGGTCGGGGTTGGAAAATGGAAAGAACATGTCATGTTGGTGAGGTTATGGCAGTGACAAGGAAAATAATTCAAGGGCCTACGTCGTTCGGGAGACAAGTGGCAGTGGCAGACCCGGCGATCCCAGACGAGCAGAGACAATAAGAAGGGATACCACCAAGGGGGTTCTGCAGGATATCCACTCAAGATCCTAGGAAGCGGGTTTTCCACATAGACATGCATGAGGATTCTTTTTTCTGAAGGCTTGGGACACATGGGACATCAACAAACAATTTCTCAGTCCTTACCAGATGTGGGACCACCTCAAACATCTTGGGATGGATCTGTTAGAGATCAGCCATGCCAAGGATGGCTTTTTTGTGTCTCAGGTGGATGGGGAGAAATACATCACTGAGCTGGATGACTACATTCATTCTCAGGATACTCCGCGTCAAATGACAGACTGAATGAAAGTACTGCTCAATTAAATAGTCCCACCCCAACTGTCCACTGCTAAGCTGATGGAACATTTCCCTTTACCTTAATAATCTGAGGGGTCCTCCTTGGGATAAGAGTCTAACATAGGGATACCTTTGAAAAAAGTTAAGGTTTCGACCTCAGATCTGGAATAGTTTGCTGAGACTCTTGAGGTAAACTCCAAACCATTCTGTTTTGATACCTACTTAGGTCATATAGGATTTCTCAACTAAAATGTTTCCTATACAGGAGAACCTTATACACAAAACTCATTCCCACACAATAGTGGACGTAGCTTCGAGGTATACACCTGGGATGATGGTGAGTGGAGAATCCATCAAGACTGTGATAACCAGGGTGACCCTTTTTAAATCTTCAGAGCTTCCAACCATATACAGGGGGCCTCGTCCTAGGGTTCCGATGGAAGAAACTCGAGGGATAGACCAATTATTTGATCTCTATATGCCATCTACCTCACAAAATTTGTATTGTTTTCCATTGAACCAGGACAACTAACATTTGTGTATTTCTATCTGAATAGTTCTTCAAATGGAATAGGAAATACTAGAGAGGATGTTTGGGGCTCCTGGCACTCCTCTCCTGAGGGGAATGTCAATTGTTGTGGAATTGGATTCCCAAGATAAACAAATCACGGAAGCTACGGTAGTGGGTAAGGTGACTAGTGGGATAGAACCAAATGTTATTGAGGTGTAATCTAGTGATGAAGACCAACTACATGATATGTATCCCATCCTATCTGACAAGATTATAGAGGTATACCCTACTAATTAACTCCTATAGGTGTTCCTAGAATATAAAACTGTTGACCCAGAAGAGTTGTACGAGACCGCTTCTAATAAAGAGTATAGCAAGGTTGTTCATCACTAATCATGGAAACTGATCAAATGCATCATCAAGGTCACCCCACAAGAATAGTGGTAAACCATATGGGGAGACTTTGTTCCAATTCTATACACTATGTGCTGAAGGAGTAGATGCTCAACGCCCTCATATGCTCATTTGAGATTACATGGTGGATAAAATATGGGAATACGACCATGGACTCGGTGTCAGCTGGTAGTGGAGAAAGTCATTCAATACCAAGAAACTTAAAGAGGATGAACATGTGATCCAACACTTAAGGTTTTAGGTTAATAAACACTTTGCTTTCATCGACGCACAATCAGAACTCATATCCCGATTTAAGGCACAGTTTGAAGAGTCCAAGCATCAAATGAGGAGAGAATCCCAAGATATGGATAACATCCAAGACGATGAGGATCAGACATGGATCAGGACCAATGAACTATGCCCCATAGCCAGTAAAGAAGAGAGGGAGCTTAACAGGTGACAGAAAATCCTAAAGGCCACAAGATAAAGAGTGGCGGAGCTGGGATTCTCCATTGAAGAGGTTAGCCCATCTATCAGAGGGGTAAATCCATGGGGGATTTAATTAACATGAACTCACAAACATACTTTCATGCTTTCTTTCTTATTTTGGTTTCATGCATGAGTCTTGTTATCTACTTTAATTACTACATCTCAATCATATATTTGAAATAACCAGCGATTAATCCCTAAGCTCACATGGGTCATGCCTGGTGTGAGAAATAAGGGATGACCACATAATTATTCACCTTGAATACAAGAGAACCAACCAATAACTAGACATCTAAAGTCTAAATAACCACCCTGAGTTTCTGGGAGGAAAGAGAGGTGGTCGTAGTTAGAGAATAGAGTTCTCAAAATAGCAAAACTACCCTTTCCCAACATGATCTTACACCCAAGAAAGATAATGCTAGGGATGTTGGAATAAATTTGAATGAAGGGAAATGGAAATTTTGAATCGCAATACCCAAAATTTAGAACGCAATGAGGGTGGTATGACAATGGAGGATAACTATTGAAAAAATTTGAAACACAGCATCCATATTATGTTATCCTAAAATGGAAACAAGAAAACTAGGGCCAATCGCTGGCTGTATTTGAAAACATGGGTCCAAACTTGAAGTGTCGTCTGATGTCCTCTAGAGCATTGAACCAGGACGGTAGGAAAGCCTTAAGTCTAATCATCCTAACCGTTAATGGGTTCCTTCAAATGTGAAATGGGATGAGGATTTGAAATAGAGGACATGAAAATTATGGTGATGGAATGATGATTTTTTTGAATAAATTCCAACACTCTTGAAATTATGCCACCATGATGAAAGTACGTTGGGTGAGTGTATCAATCTGAATAAAGAACAAATCTACTCCAAATATGACCTCTTTGGAAAGGTCCAAAAATGCCTTGAAGTTTTATGTCATGAAAATGAAGATGATATATGTGTATTTTAGTATCGTAAGTTGAGGATTATATATGGAATAGTTTAACGTCATATGACTAGGACATTGTATATAGTTTAAGGTCATACTTCTTGGACCCTAGTTAGTAGTTTAAAGTCATGTTACATGAACTGTGTATTCCTAATTTAGGGTCATATAATCTGGATTTTAATTAGGGGATAAGATCCATAAGGGTTAATGAACTTGTATATGGGCCTGAAGTGAGGTGATCGGGTGTCTGCATATCCTGTGAGGGAAGGAATCAAGTTGCACATAGATCTTGAATCACATTGTGGTTAGACACCAACATTGGTGGGATTAATCCTTTCTAGCGAGGAAAATGAAGTGTCCCATAATTTTTATAGGGAATCCTAAACTTATATAGAGTGGGACCATAGTTTAAGGTCATGTGTTGAAGGACATGGGAACCCCAAGGGAGAGATATGTGGTGCAGTACATAAACCCGATGTGAATGAGAACAAAATAAGTCCACACCACACCAAATGTTCCTAAAAGGGGGGATAGGGACAAGAGGCTAGAAAGATGAATGGGGTTATGGTTGGACCTTATATGAAGAGTCTAGGCATCACTACCTATCTCATGAGAATGATAATCAAGCCACATGTAGTTCTTGAGGATGGTATGGTAGATGTCCAATACCAAAAATAATGATATCCTCTTAGGCGAGGAAAATAATAGTTATTACACAGTTTGATGTCATGCGAACTGGGACACTGGAAGTCTTAGTTTAAAGGTCGTAGAGTTCTAACCGTAGGTAATTGTGGTTCTTCCATGTAAGCACAAACCTCACCCAAATCCCTAATCCCACGTGATCCATGCTCAGTGTGGGAAACAATGGTGGATAATATCTTTACAATGCATGGGAGCACACGGTAAGGAACAAAGGTGCAGAGTCAAGAATTACCCCCACAATGTTGGTCCATCCTCTCAACGTGAAAAGGTGCACAAAAGGATAACATCAAGGGTGTCTAATCTTCGTTTGAACATGATGAAATGGAAAGGTATTTGAATCACTAAACTAATATCTAAGGCATAATGGGGTTAATGTAATTATGGAGGATAATTAATGACCATATTCGAATCACAGTATCCATATCATGTGACCTAAGATGGGAACAAACAAGTGAGGGTTGACCACTGACCATATTCATGATACATGACCTATATCAAATGTAGTTTGAAATATTTTAGGATGTTGGCCCAAAACGGTAGTCAATACATAAGGTTGAGCATCAATACCTCCTAGGGATCCTTTCAAATGTGAGAGATGATGCACACCCAAATAAAGGGATGAATAAAGCGTGGAAATGGAAAGAGAGCAGGCCCATATAGGATCCACCACTCTAGATCCTAAACTATAGTGCCTCTAAGAATGTTGATGAGGTGGGATAGAGGTTTAAGGGCTCAACTAGAGGCATATGACTCGAGGAGATGAGTAGAAGAAAGGGGTAAAATGGATTAGTGAATCTGGGGCTGGACCCAAGGTGAAATGCCCAAGCATTCCTGCATATCCAATGAGGGTGGGAATCAAGCCATATGTAGTTCTTGAAATTTTTTGTATTTTAATGTCATACTATAAAGAAATTTGTGGGAGGGAGAATGAGGTTCTAAAGGTAATGTGAATGGTGTGATAAAGCATCCCAGTGAGAATGAGGAAAAAAATCCACACCACACTATACCTAACCTCAATGGGGAACCTTAGGATAAGGGGCCTAAAAAGATTGAGGGGCCTAGTTTGGAACCAAAGAAAAAAAATTGGGTGTTCCTATGTATCCTGTGAGGGCAGGAATAAATCCATATGTAGTTTTAGGAATACCATGAAATTTAATGTCATACAGTGAGGATGAAAGGAAAAAAGGGGATGTTCTAGAGGGAGGAACGTGGTGGGGCTGTTGCAAACCCAATATGAATGTGGAAAAAATGATTCCACATCATGCCATATACAGCCCTCAAAGATAACTAAACCCATAGGGGGGGACCAAGAATATGGAAAGATTTTTTAGGGCTAGACCTGAAGACAAAACATCTGGGTGTTCCTATATATCTTACGAGGGTAGGAATCAAGACACGCATAGTTCTAAAAATGTTGTATAGTTTAATGTCATGTGGTAATGAAAATGAGGGGAGATCCTTGAAGGAGGACATGTGACGTGGTAGTTGTAAGCTCGATGTGAATGGGACAATAGAAATCCATATCTTGCCATGTGCTCCTAGGATACTTAGGCTAAGAGGCCAGAAGGAAGGCAGAATCTGCGGTACTCGGGGCTAGACCTGAAGATGAAATGTCTGGGCGTTCCTACATATCTCATAAGGATGGTAATCAAGACACACTTAGTTCTTGAAATACCATGCAGTTTAACATCATATGGTAAGGATGAGGGAGATCCTAGTTTAAGGTCGTAGAGCGTGGATCGTGGATACCGAGTTTAATGTTGTGTGTGTGGGATAGAAGGGAGGAAAAAAGGTGAATCACCATGCTCGATATTTGGGAGACCATGGGGATGGAGATAACAATAGAGGATAACTGCTAACCATGTTCTCAATACAGTATCTATATCTTGTTTCCTAGAATGGGAACAAACAAGTGAGCATCGACCACTAACCATATTCGCAACATGGGACTCGTATCAAATTTTTGTTCGAGATCCACTGAGATGTTGGGCCAGAATGGTAGGTGAGACAAGGTGGTGTGAGACTAGGACGCTAGGGGGTTCTTTCGAATTTTAAAGATGATGAATACCCAAATTAAGGGACATGTGAATCATAGTGGTACCCGTGCAGTTTAATGTCATGCAGCAAGGATGAGAGAGATCTTAGTTTAAGGTCATAGAACTCAGACCATAAGGTGTATTCACCATTTTCAGTTTATCATCATGCAGGATGAGGGGATCTTAGTTTAATTTCATAGATCTTGGACCATTTTCATTAAGTTTACCAATTTCATTTTATCATCATGCAGGATAAGGGACCACTCCTACAAAGTTTTTATTGAGGAATTTGGTATTGGTGGTAAGAGTAATACGCTCACCGTCCATGGTGACTAGGGATTATGTGCCATTGGGGTAAACTATGTGAATGATATAGGGTCCCTTTCATTTGGTTTCCAACTTTGGTGGATTCCTTCTGGGAACCATTGGCATTATCAGGTCTAATACCATGTCACCTTGAAGGAAGTAATGGAGGAAAACTTTCTTATTGAAAGATCTAGATATCTTGTTCTAATGCCTCTCTAGATTGTTCAGGGCACGAATCCTATTCTCATCGAGGGCTTCCAGTTCTACCAGAAAGACTTATGCTACCTTTTATGATTTTTTCTGATCATAAATGTTTGTGTGAAGTTATAGAAACTAAATATCAATGGGTATAACTGCCTCTATTTTATACACTAGAGAATATGGGGTCACCTAGGTGGAATTATGAGTCATCGTCCGGTAAGCCCAGAGACCATTGGGAAGTTTGTCCGTCCAACTCTTCTTATTATGACCAACCATCTTTTTCAATATGTTAGAGAGGATTTTTTTGAATTTTTTTATCTTCCCATTCATTTTCACATGATAGCGAGAGGTATTATTAGAACGGATATTGTACTTGGCGTACAATTTCTTCAGCTCGGAAGCATGGAAGTTGGTGCTGTTATTGGTGAGGATGGATTGAGTGACTCTGAATTGATGGATGATATTGGATCTTATGAAATAAAAGATAGAATGGGCCTTTAATTCCTTGAGTGGGATTTTCTATACCCACTTGGAAAATAAATCTGTTGCGGTAAGGATGAACCTGCATTGGCGAGCTGTTACTGGTGGATATGGTCCCACAAAATCGAGTCCCTAAACTGCAAAGGGCCAAGATTACTTGGTAGTATAGAGAGGATCAGGAAGCCAATGCACAAAATTAGCATGGATCTGGCACTCATTGTGCCTCTTGGAAAACTCAATACATTCATGGACCATGGTGGTCTAGAATTATCCCAACCTTTGGATTTGATGAGATAGTTTTGACCATGCCTGATGTGCTCTATAGGAACTGGAATGAACTTACTGCGTAACCTGGGGAACCTCATCTCCTTGAATTAAATGGAGGAGAAATCCATCAAACCCACATCTATAGAGAATATTCTCTAGACTAGGACTACTTTGGAGGGTGAACTACACTGTGCACCGACGGATTTTCTCTCGGCTCGGTCTGTCAAGAGAATAACATGTTTTAGATACTCGATAATGGGAGATGTACAACTGGGGGTTCCTTCTAATACTATGTAAGGGGTCCTAGAGGTCCCGATGTAGAGGAATTGGCGGTAATGTTGATTACCTTCTGGCTATCTTCATCATCTGGAGTGATGGGAATTATAACTCTTCGATGTTCCACATGAATGATCAAATCATCCTAGTCAGGATTTGTGAGAGATGAAGTGAGTCTAGAGAAGGAATCGGCTTGACCATTCTATGAGTAAGGGACATGAGTCACTTCTGTCCAAGAAGGGAACTAGGAAATCAGCTGGCGAGTGCACTCTAGCAAGGGTACAAGATCTGGATTCCTAACAACCTAGTCACTGTTGATCCATTTGATGACTAGTTCAGAGTCCCCTTTCACATGTAGGTGGGGAAAATCAATCTCAAGGGCCAATTTGAGACTAGTAATGAGGACTTGATACTTGGACTCAATGTTGGTGTAGCCTTCCAACAACAGGAATTAATAGGGAAAGATAGCCTATGCAGGCATGGTGAATATAATACCCAGGCTTACCCTGGTAAAATTGTGGTCATTGAGTCTCCTACCGGTTGGGCTTCACGAAGCACTATTGAAGTGAATATTCCAACACGGATCGGCTTGATCCACTGAGAGGATTTCCTCATCTGTGAAATCATGATCTAGATACTGCTCTTCAGGGGATGGATGGGCGATAAGGAAGTCTATCAGTGTCTATCTCTTGATAACTTTCTAGGGGGGAACCTAACGTCGAACTATTGAAGGATCACTATCCATTGAGCTAGATGACCTATCAAAATGGGGATATTTAGAATATACTTTAGTGGATCCACATTGTACACTAGCTTTATCTCATGGTGCTGTAAGCAATGTTACAATTTTTGTACTGTGAATACCAACGTGAGGCATCTCTTCTCAATATAGAAATATCTAATCTCTGTATCGAGGAGCATGTGGATGAGGTGGTGTAAATTATTCTATGTCCCCTCATTGTTATTCTGAGCGAGAAGGGGGGCGAGGGACCATTCCAGAGTGGTCACATTAATGAATAGCAGCTTTCCAGAGATGGGTGGTGTCAGTACTAGAGGTTGTAGCAGATACTGCTTGATCTCCCCAAAAGCAACCTAACACTCCTCATCCCACTAGTAGTCTAAACCTTTTTTCATGAGCTGAGAAAAGGGATTACACTTTCTAGCCAGGTTTTCAATGAATCATCATATATAGGCTAAGTGTCCTTGAAAACCTTGAATCTCTCAGAGGTTTCTCAGAGGAGGCGTCTGGATAATAGCCTTGATCTTTTCTAGATCAATCTCGATGCCTCTATATCTAATGATAAAGCTGAGAAAATTTCCATAGGTAACCCTGAAGGCACACTTCAAGGGGTTCATATTCATATGGTGGGAGTGGAGGAATCTGATCAATTTATGAAGATATCTGATATGGTCGTGATGATAGGGATATTTGACCACCAAATCATCTATGTAGCATTCTACTAATGTCCTAAGGATCGGCTTGAATATACGGTGCATGGTACACTGATATGTGGCACCTTAATTCTTCATACCAAAAGGAATTACTTGGTAACAAAAGGTACATTGTGGTGATATGAAGGTGGTAGACTCTTCATCCTCAGGGTCCATTCAGATTTGATTATATCCAGAATATCCATCCATAAAGAAGAGAGCTTGGAATCTAGTGGTAGTGTCGATCAACAACTCTATCGCAGGAAGGGAAAAATCATCCTTCGGATAGTGACGGTTGAGATCTCAAAAGTTGATGCAGACTCTGATATTTCTATTCTTCTTTCGGATGGTAATGATGTTGGCTAGCCATTTTGGGTACTATACTTCCATGATAAAGTTGGATTTAATGTTTTTATAAAACTTGGCTTCGACCATGGCACTGTGAGAAGGGTGAATCTTTCTTGGAGGCTATTTGAACCTATGATGGTTTATTGGGAGACCAAGGTGGTTTAAAAAACCTAAGGATCTAGTCCTAGCATCTCTTCCTAGCTCTAGGTGAATAAATCTCAATATCTCTTTAGGAAATCCACATACTGCTCTTGTTCTTCAACAGATATGGTTGCATTGATCAATGTTGGTTTCAGATTTGGATCATTACTGAGGTCCACATGTACCAACTCATCAATAGTGGTAGAGAAACCTTCCTCAAATATGGGAGGATTGTCTTCCAAATCCTCTTTATCATCCAAAGTGAGAGGTTTGTCAGAAAGGGATAATTATTATAAGTTATCTAACCTCGACAGAATAATGGTACTAGCCTGAGCAGTGGTGGAATCTTCGTCCTACACTGCTGAAATCATGGTTATGAAAGTTTTCAATCCAATTTCTCTAGGCCTTTAACCCAACGGACCATGTTTGATAATATCAAAGTAGTAATGGCACATCATCTTGAGTCGGTTCAACCCGTCCCAGAGGAACAAGTAAGTATGATGTATTATTGTTTCCATGGGGTGAACATACCGATACCTTATAGGGGTAAGGGGATCTAGGATCACTCGAGCCTGATTTGTTTAGGAGTATGAAGTGATCTTCCTATTTTCCCTATTCCTGGGAATGTGCTTTCCCTTTATCCTAGAGATGATAATGAAATTTCCAATGTCTGGGGTTGTGGCCTCCAATCAGTGAATTGGGAAAATATAGGCATCATCCAAATATTCCCATGGGTCATCCACAACGGTATTATGATCAACCTCACTGGCGTAAATATGATTTTACTTTCTCTTGTATTAGTCAGAATCCAAGTAGCAGGCTTCACAAGAGGAAAATGCAGATGCATTACCTTGGATCATGCCCATTCGACCATTAAGGGAGTACTTGAGGCATTGGTGATATGAGGAGGGGACTTCCGTGTACAGATGGAGCCAGGGTATACTCATCAGCGCATTATAGGTAGTGTCATATGAGATAATCATGAACTCTATCCTGGAAATCAAGCCATTAAATTGGGTTTTCAAGAGTATTTTTCCAATAGGTGTCTGATCTATACTTTCATAACCTTGAACCTTCAAGTCATAGGGATCCAGATTTACTTTAAATAGTCCAAACTTTCATAGCATCTGAGTCGGGATAATATTGATCCTAGAACCCATGTAAATAAGAAATCGGTAGACTTCTATGCCAAAAAACTGGCCAGTGATGTACATTGGGAGGATGTTCCCCTATATAGGAGAACCTTTTTCTTATCCTAAGAATGAAATTATGTCATGACATTCTATGTGCTCAAATTCCTCATCATGGAAGTCTTCTGTGGCTACTACCTCTTGTTCAAACTGGAGGGGGCTTCTTAAAGCCTCTGTGAGGACTTCACGCATGTTTGTAGAGAGGAGAAGATCCTTGATGATTGAGATACTTGTAGGAATTTTGGAAAGTTTCTTGAGCACATCATAATTCCATGCTAAATTCACATTTATGATGATAGGAGGTCACTCAGTGGAAGGAGGCAAGATGGTAATTGCTAATCGAACCATTGGATTCTGACTGGTGTTGTGGATATCCCACTACTCATCTATTGAACCATGTATAATGACCACTGGATGATGACAAAATGATTGAGGCATGTACACAACTGAATGCGACTTATCATAGCATGTTCATGGTGTATCTACTTAATCAAGAAATAATAATGGTGGTGGTGGTGAATCTGACAAAAAAGGATGAGAAGGGTGTGTGTGTTGAGCTCTGTGTTGGGCCTACTGTCTGGTCTCGGTGGCATACACGTCTTGGCTGGGAGCACTGACCTAAAAATTCTAGTGATTTTCATTCCCATGTCTCCATCGATGTTGATGTCAACTGGGGATGTTAGAAGGGTCTTCCTAGCACTCTTCATTGTCAGGTACCATGTAAGGGTCCACCAGTTTGATGGTATTCACTTAGGCATACTCCTGATCATCACCCAAGGATTCCTCTATTTCTAGGAAAATTCTAGGGGAAATCCCCATCTCTAGGGGCATAAAATCACCAAGAGTACATGACAAATTTGTCATAGTTTGAGGGATTATATCTCCCATGCACTGTCAGTGCCTGCCTTTCTAGGAGGTGGAGGGATGAAATGTTAATATAGAAGTACTAGCTGGAGGTATCACAGTTACTTCAGATGGATCAGGTTGATTCAAATGGGCATGGATAATACCATGGGCCCGAGAAACTACCTTATGTGTTATCTGGTTGTCATACTTTTGAGACCCGCGGTGAGAGACCTTCCACCATTCACCCTCGCTATTGCTATTAAGCTTTACAGACACACATGTCACTTGTGTCAGGGCTGGACCCAATCTAACTATGTTGTTATCGACTTATTCCTAGAGCTATTCTTTAAACACATAACATTTCTTGAGAGTATTTCCAAGGAACTGGTGATAAGGGAAATAATTGTGTCGATCAGTGAGATCTGCCTCCTCGGGCCTCCTGTATTCTGTAAATCACAGGATTCCCTGATCCAAGGAACTTCGGAAGTAGTCAAGGACCTATTCCTTATTGAATGAGTAGGCCTGGTTTCTTCAATCTGGGAAAGTGGATCTGGGAGCCTGGACCCAATGAGTGGCTAGAGCCTGGTGAGGGGTTGTAACCTGGTTGTCTCACCTAGGAGGTGGTGGTGCATTATATGGTGGCATCTTCCAATTTTGAGGTGGGTGATTCTAATCTAGAGGTTGATCCTGAGGTAGTATCCCTCGGCGATGCTATAGAGGTGGCTCTACCAATAACAATTCCAGTTATCTAGGGGCCTCTATCTGAGCAACATCAGTGGTCTCAGCCTTGGTGACTCTTCTTTTGGGAGTTGTGGGAGGAAAGGGTCATGTCTTCTTGGCTTGGTACAAGGCTTCTTCTAGATGTTGAGCCTTAGCATTGAGATCTTTAAATCCACCTAGGAAGTTCTAAGTGATGAGGTAAGGGAGTTGTTCAGTCTTCACATTTCCTATGCACATCATTAGCATATATTCTTGATTCAACAACATGTCAAGTGAATATGTTAGGTCCTTCCACCTAATGAAAAAGTCTGTGAATTGCTCATTCGGTCTTTGTTTGAACTTGAAGAGGTCGAAAATACTAGTATTCTGGGTGGTGGAACTGAACTGTTAGAGAAACTGCCTATAAAGATCCCCCCAACTAGCTATGGACCCAATGAGTAACTAGCTATACCAGACAAATGTGGGTCCTTCTAGTTTCTATACAAATCACCAGAGATTAGCAGCTTCTTACTATGATAGAGTTCCTAGCATGGGCCCACATATTGAAATGAAGTGGTCTAGATGTTTTAGTAGATCTCTCATCCCATTAAAGGGGGATAAGGTAGGATTTCCAAAGGTTGGGGTGCTATAATATCATCCACCCACATAGAATATGGTTTTCCATCAGGTGGGATAACCACCTGTCAAGTTTCAAGGGCCTCACAGAGAGTGATAAGAGCATCTATTGGATAATATTGACAAGGATTTATATCTTGATAAGGATTCCTAACTACTAGATCATTGTAAGGTTCTTCAACATGGTAAACTTTCTGAGTGGCTCATGGAGCGACTAGTGGAATGACCCGAGGGGCCACAGGAGGATCCTACGGAGCGGCCAGTAGGACTTTCAGAGAAGCTGTTAGAACCTGAGTCGGGTCCTGAGGAAGGTTTTTGTGTAGCTCTGGTGTATTCGGTGATGCATACCAAGGTCTTTTTCCATAAACACTATCCTCTGCTATGTCTATATGGGCAGGGTTATCACAATTACTATGGGGTAATTCACTGAGGGAAAGTTGTACTTGTCCCTAATACCCCGATGGAGGACGGTTAGGATCATAGTGGGGATCTCCATAATCTAGTCGTCATTCTATAGCCCACTCAACGAGGATCTCATCAATGATCCTTCTCTGTTTTGTGAGTTGTTGAAGCAGCACGGCCTTTTTAGGATCATCTTCTATCTTTTGCACTGAATCAGACGGGTCAGAGGGATTGACTATCCTGGTGTGTACTTTTCCCTTTCTAGGATCTTGACTGAGAGGTAATGACTCAAAATGTTTAGGAAGATTCTATCTTTTTTTGTGAGTGTGGATACCTATAGGGTTTGTCAGTTGTTGTGTTTCCCCAGTGGGTTGTTCATATTCTCCATTCCTTGTGTCGATTATCCCTTTAGGGTGTATCACAGGGACGACCATGTTTATTAAAATGATGCCCAAAGGAATATCCTCGATATCACTAGGTGAACCAGGTTAGAGTAGGATAGGACTAAAGTTTAGGGCAACAAACTTCCCCCAGCTGTAGATTTGGACATGTGGGGAAGCCTCCTTGATAACTCTACAGAGCACAGTGAAGCTCTGGATTCATCGCTCCTGGAGGGTCCAATGATAACTAGGTGACACAGGGTGCTAAGAAATAGGGAGTGAGGCCAAATCAACTAGGCAGCACTACTAGCCAATTTTATTGAAGTGTTCCCAGCTTTTTGGGTAATCTAACCATCAATAAAGGAGACCGAAATGTGTCATCCCTAAGGTTTGGTGGAAGCACATAACCTCATCCTGGGTGGGGGACTTTGGAATATTGAATCTTGCAGTTGAAATTAGCCAGAACATCTTGGGGAGATGGTCCTCTATGAGAATGTCCCACAAACTTCTTGGATCAGACTTGGGATCTAGCCCTTGGTTACCCCCATTCATCTAATGGGGTAGTTGAGGGACCAGTAACGACACTGATTTGGACCGTTGTAGTGGTAGACTGGTCGGTGGAGAGTACAGCGTGTGAGCTGACAAACCACTGAATCTTGGGCTATCTTTCAAAGAATGCATCAGCAGTATCACTGCATCCCTATAGTATAAGGTACTGACCACTACTTCCTATGTAGGAGTAGTGGTTGTTGGCGATGGATCATGTTGTATCTCATCGTCGATCGGTCCCCAGAACAATTCTTCATGATCTATTATAGAAGTATTAAATGATCCAAGTGATGATAGGGAGGATTGCACTACAAGACCCTGGAAATGATCCAAATCTTCCTCCTCCTGTATGTATTTGTGAAGGGATTTAGGGATTCGGTGCATCTCACTTTCTAGGAGAATAAAGATGATGCACCTAGTTCCTGACTCAGTCCTCAACACAGAGGATTGGGGTGAAGGTTCCATCATTGAATTTCACTCCGCTTCAGAGTCTAAAAAGCGAATGGGTTTGACCATGATCCGAGGTTTCTTAGGGTTATTCCTTGCGGTGACCCACCCTCCTACCCCGAGATGGTTCTTTAGGGAAAGGTAGATCTTCGACACGGGTAGGACCTCTGCTTTGATAATCTGGGGTGCAAGGGGTACTCAGGAAGATGTCGAATGGAACACAGGGAGGACCTATATGGTTGGGAATGCTGGAGTGGGATGGCCTCTATTAGAGTTGGAAAGTATATGGGGAGGACCCCCATGGTGATGGGTGATAGGGAGAGGAGGACATTCGATCTAGTTTATGTCATCGTGGGGAGGACCTCTGGTTGAACTGGTGATGATTTAAGGTGGACCTTCACATAGATAGCCTGAAATATGGAGAGAACCTCTATACTTGAGACCATGGTCATGATGATGATCTTTGTGTCGAGTGTCAATAATACAGGGAGGACTTCTACCTGGAATGATTATGGTAGCATGGGGAGGACACCCATACTGAACATGGGAGTGGGGAGGACCACCACTCTGGTTGGAAATGGTATAAGGAGGACCTTCATACTGAATGTCATCACCACGGGTCAGACTACGATAGCTCCTACTTGCGCCGGCAACCAGAAAAGTCTACCCAGCCTTTCCACGGGCAGTTGGGATCTCAATCCCAATTGGGTGTAGAGGAAACCCTATTATGTAGTAATAGATAGGTGATAGCACACGTCAGTGGTGGTTCGAGCCACTGAAGTTGTAGAATATGATGCCCCCTAGTGGCCATCCTCCTGAGATTGTGCCCGACATTGATGTCAGGTCAGCCAATCTAGGTCCGGATGCACAGAGGTATGGACCACCTACTCCTTGGTCTATGGGACTGGCTGTCATCATTTTCGTGGCTTGGTGGGAGCCCTCCTTGGTAGTCCCATGTCTAGAGTCACAGTCGGGAGGACTTGGACACCCCTTACTTCATCAGTATAAGGGATTGAGTCATAAGAGTTTTTTGGGGAGAGACTCCCGAAATGATTGAATATCAGAGTGGGGAGCAGTGGCTCCCTACACATCCCTTGGGGGTGGTGGAGTCGATGGGTCACAGAAGCCTCCAAATATTGACGGTCCATATCCCTCATCGGGATGACCCCCACCTATTCTTATCGACGGACAAGAGTATCGATCACCCTCCTCTGAATAAATTCAGAGGGTGATATAGGACGTGGGTTCCCAGTAGCTATGGTTGGGGGAGTCATCACATAAGAGGTAAAGCCATACAGGATTACCGCATTTGTATTTCCCCTGCCCCTACGTCTATGAGTGGGATGTGATCAGTTTTATGCAGTTGCATCTTGGGTCATACAAAGTAGAAAGATTAAACCATCAGTATAGATGGTAGGAATGTGATGCCCAGTGCCCCAGCGTCATTCAGTCTTCCATGGTTGGATAGAAATATCCATGCTAATAACGTCGCCGACCGGGATTCCCAATGATTAATTTCCCCAAATCCTAGGGAGTTTCAGGACATTCCCACTATTTTCATGGGGGACCTGGCATCGGATAGCTATATCTGATAACATGCTCATATTTTGATTCCTTGAATGCTACTAATCCTCATATTGAGGATAATAATTTCACATCGGGTTCACCATTTCTATTTCTGATGCTTCTCCGTCTGGGCACGCCTCATCATGAAATGTGTTGGGATGCTCATCGACAGTTGTGTTGTTGCCCCACATTCCTTCTTTCTAAAGTTGGGTGGCATCTATCACCTCTTGAGGGATGTTTTCTCCTTGATCGAAACGGGATGATGGGATGTCAGTTACTCCTTCCATGGATTCCTCCTTAGAATTCATCACCTAGTTCGAGTCTCCCTTAAAGATTAAGATGTTGTTCATGAAACTTTTCCCAGTTCCATATCTTTGTGGATGCTGGTTAATTATTCTACTTCTATTAGGACATTCCAAAGGGGTCAAGTCAGGGTAGGAACATTTGGTTAGAAGAGTAGTCATGTTGGGCATCATCGGCGTGTTTGGACACTGAAACACTAGTACACCTGTATTTTCCCTTATGAGAGGGGTTCTCAAGGGTGTGGAAGCCTGAGGCATCCCACGTCAAGTGTGGGGATTTGTATGGAAGAGGAATGTCTATGAGGTTTTCCTCAGCTTCCCATGTTTAACATGAGGTATGTCACGAGTTTAATGTATAAAGGAGACGGATCAGACTGATCGAAACACTGATAGGAGTGGATTAGATGGTTACATCCCTAGGAAGGAGCACCTAGAAATTTTACCAGATGGATGGGTCAGAATTCCCAAGAAGGATGGACCCAGGATGGTGTGTCTCACAAAGGGTAAGGTTTCACACTATGAAGGCTGATCTGGACACCACAAAGGAAGGATCAGAGGATGGTGGGTCCCAGTAAATGGGACACAAAGGTTTACTATTGGTTGGGATTGAACCGTAAAGAGGCTTTTGAAAAACCCTGTCTGAAGGTAGGTATCAAAACCCACATAGTTTGAGAATGTGATCCATGGAATCAATGTGTACATAAAGAACAACAACCTGAAGACATGTTGGGGCTTACGCATGGTTGGAGGCTCGGTGCTACAAAAAGCATTGAGATGAATGGGTCTTACACATGGTTATCCTCCCATATGGATGGTCTGATTGCACCAGGATGTGACAGCCCTAGTGAGATCAGGATGGATATGGATGAAATATTGAAGGGGGGGATGAATGGGGATGCAATCGAGAACCTATATGAAGGTGAAGGTATTGGGATTGAACCTCAAAGAGGTTTCATACATATCCCCATGGTAGGGAATCAAAGTCCATGTAGTTCTATAATGGGGTGATGAGTCTTCTGAGGAGGCAGCTCATGAGAATGGATGCATGGATGGGACCTAAAGGAAGTAGAACCTTCGGGTTGAGGCATGACCTTCCCGAGACACAAAGGCTCGAGGGAAGGACCAGGATGGGACATGGGAGATGAGCTTGAACCTCAGGGATGCTTTCTACGAACCTTTCTCAAAAAGAGAAAAGATCAAAGTCCATGTAGTTCGGATATGGGGTCATAGTATCAGGTTGTACACAAAGGACAACAACCCGAAGGTATACTAGGTATTATGTGTGGTTAGCATTCCATCGCAAGAGTGGCACTCTTTGTTGGAGGAGTATAGATTGAGTGTGGGGATTACGCATGGTTAGCTTCCCAGTAACTGGTCTGACCCCTCTAAGGGGCGGACCAAGGATGTGGGTCCCAATAAAGGAGACACTAAAGTTTTCCAATGTTTGTGGTTGAACTTCAGGGAGGCTTCCTACGTACCCTATCTAGGAGACAGAGATCAAAACCAATGTAGTTCTAAAGAATATAGTTTAATGTCATGTGGGATGGAAGGGGAATATAGTTTAACATCATGCGAGATGAGGGTGAACCAAACAAAAGTGGTTGGGACTAATGGTTGATGGGCTAGAATGTGGTGGTGGGATTTGATGGTTACAAAAAATAAACATGATGACTTAGTGTGTAAAGACTTCATGGATCTTTTCTAAGAGAAGTTTTATCTAGATTTTATGGTTTTGGTGAATTTTATGGAGTTTATATGCCTCCAAAAAGGTGATAAAACTATGACTCAGTATGCAAACCTCTTTGTTGAAATTGTTCAGTTTTCTCCAGAACTAGTCTCAAATAAGAACATGAAGGACTAGATATTAAATATGGGTCTTTAATATGATATTAGATCTCAACTTTTCATGTTGAATCTCACTTATTATGAAAATTTTTATGATAGGACTCTAATGGTTGAGATTGACCTAAGTGGTAGGTCAAGGTTGAAGGGAGATCCTTTTACTCCTAGTGGTAGTTTTGTTAGTTCCTTTAAAGGAAATAGGAAGTGGTATGAGTCTCATGGTGGATCATTGTAACAACCCAAACTTTTATCAATGAAATTTACATTCTTATAATTATTTAATATAGTATAAAACACATACATCACATATAAAACCTAATAAAAAATTTATTTTCATAAATTAAGAATTAAATAAATATTATTTATAGAAATTAAGGAACCTTTACCTATGGAATAGTAACTTGACCGTTGGAATAGTAATGTGACCATTAAAAATAGTAATTTAGCTAATAGAATAGTAACATTACCTATGAAAGTATAAATAGAATTTAGGTATCTTATGAATGAAAATATGACATATTTATCATAGTATAAGTAAATAAATGTTTTAAAAAAGATAAATTAAGTTTTGGTATATTTTAAGTCGTAAATATTTAATTACAATTTTATAAATAATATAA
Source organism: Viscum album (assembly GCA_963277665.1). Taxonomy (NCBI): domain Eukaryota; kingdom Viridiplantae; phylum Streptophyta; class Magnoliopsida; order Santalales; family Viscaceae; genus Viscum; species Viscum album. Next base: position 1,670,009,485 of record OY728159.1, read on the forward strand.
TGATTTAAAAGAAAATATATTTTCATAAAATATAGTCATAAATTCATAATTTTTTTATTATAATTATAATATAATTTTATGATACCCTAACTAATTTTTCAAAGTTTCATAAAATCGATGATAATTTAAAAATAAGTATTTTTCAAATAAATGAAAATTTTAATTAAAATTTTAATTTCTCATATTTATAAAATTATTTTTATAAAATTTAGTCCATTTTTAAATTATTTACACTAAAAAAATGGTTAGGCTGAATTTTTGGGATTTTTCAAAAAAGTTGAAATTGTGGTGAATAGTGAAATATGGTGATTTATGGTATTTAACAAATACATGAACTATTGAGTTATGGATGATGTATGGATGATATAAGAACATAATATAAAACTATAATTAATTATTTAATATATTTAGTTATAAGGATAAAAACTATTGATAGTCTCAATCCAAAATAAAAAAAAAGAATATAATAATAATAAAATACTCCTCTCCTCCCTATATAAATACCACCCCTCACCACCTTTTCCCCTCAGACATTAAAACCATTTAAGATTGTATAAATTCTACCCAATACTCTTCCCAAGTCTCACCATAACATCCAAGATCCTTTTGTCTCAATAAAATACCAAATCTAATTGCCTTAAGAAGGTTCTCAATGAGAATAAGTTCAAGAGGTAAAATCCTCTTTTGTTTTCTTTTAATTTATTTTGGATTTATTTTATTATCTTATTCCCTCCACAACTCCCCTTATCTAAGTGAAATTATAAATCTATTATATTATATATACTATAATTTTATTTTGTTCATGTAAGATCTATCATCAATTCTCTTCTCTTCCCCTTTTGTACTAAAAATGAAAACATCGTCTGTGAGGTGTCGATTCACCACCTTCATGGATGATGATTTGTCATTTTATAATACCGCATTAAAGGATGGTCATAAAACAATTATAATGGTTAAAACAAATTTTAAAATTTATATTACAAGTTATTAATTGTTTTGGAACCATTATATATACATATTATTAATTAATAAAACAAAACTAGTGTGTGATGATCAAAAAAATTGAAAAATAATCTAAACGGTTATCATTAACATTTTATCTAATGAATCGTCATCATATAAAGAAAAAAATGATATATAAAATCATTTAGTCTTCTATAAGTTCATTAATATCATATATTTTCAATTATGGATAACTATTCCCATTTTACAAGATCTTTAATACATGTATATAAGTGAACCAATCATGAAAACCAAGGAAAAGAACACTCCCAAACCATGAAATTGAATCTTATAACTCATCAAAAAGGAAAAAATGAACTTAATAAAATTATAATAAATAAAATACATGTTTAAGAGGTTATTAATTAAATTATTAATTAATCTAATTTCATTATCTAAGACATTAAGTACAAGTGCATAAAACTTTTCGGACATAAGGTATGGGGTTCTCTTTGAACCTCCATTTTTCCTTTGGGTTACGCTTTCTATCTCCTTACACTAATTTAATTCTTAATTATTCTTATGTACTCCTTAATTCTATGTGTATGTTCCAAATATATTTAACTTGATCAATTATTATTTATTTTATGGTAAAATACATGTTTTATAAGGTTTCCTTCTCAATTTCTCTTGAAAAGCATGCCTGATTAAAGGGAACCTCCCAATTTCTTACCCATTTTCAAGTAAACTCCATAATCTATTTTAATCCACAAATATTTTTCTAAAAATACTCTTTTTATCATAAAATAATATCTAATTTTATTTCTGGTTTTATGAAAATAATTATGCCTTTTCCCTCTTTAAATACTCTTTAATATTTTCTCTTAAACCACGCTAAATATGATCTTTTCTAAAGTTTCTTAAACAAACTTTTTACATGTTTTCAATTCAACTGATCAACATTTATCATGATATATTCCTATTTTACTATATTAATTTCCATGTATTATTTAAATCCATTATTTCATGGAAACTTTTATGATGTGTCCGTTTGTTATGCTCCATGACATGATTAAAATACCCATTTATTTTCATGGGTAACTCTTATGTTTATCCCTTATTGTCACACCCAGATTTTCAATTCCATTCTTTGGTTCAAATACTCTTTCGGTTCTTATATTTCTCTTGGTTTCCGGGTGTTCTGGGTTTGAAATTTTGGTGTCTCTTGTGTTTTTGATCTATGACCTTGGTCTTGGGGGTATTTTATGATACTTGGAATCCTATTTTGTCAAAAATTTGGTATTAGGTTGTGATGTTTTGGAGTTGGTTTTGTGACACTCTTAGTGGCACCACTTGTGGGGTAAGTTGTTGAGGTGGTTTGTACCCATGAGTTGGATGAGTCTTGGGGTGAAAATGTGGTTTTATTTTGGGTATTATTTTCCCCTATTCTTGGCCTATCTTTCCCCCTTGTTTTTCCCCTTTTACCCTCTTGAAATTGGAGGAGAATGGATGGTTTTTTGGTGGCTAGAACAGGCTTCACGGTTAGGCCGCACAGTTTACTAAACCGTGAAGGCAAACCATGAAAGGGTGTCCAGGTCATTAAAATCTTTTTGTAATTCCCATTTTTTCCTCATAGAAATAAATCTAATCCACTCCATTATTCCCCCATTCAACCCCATTAGCCATGGGAGGCCACCAAGCTCTTCAAACCTCCCATGGAACTCATTTTTTATAGAGGATTTGGTGGAGAAACCTCAAAATCTTTCAAGTAAGTGAATTCCTTCTTGGTTTCTTCCATCTTCCTTTAGTTTTATTTCCTCTTTCTTGAAGTTACTCATGTCCATAAGTTAGGGTTAGAACCTATGGTTTGATTTGGTGTCTTTTTTGTTGAATCTTGTGGTCTAGGGATGGATTTATCTTCCTTGAGGTGTGGTGGTGGTACGGTTTATGTTTCGCACCAAGTTTTAAGGGTTTTGACACAAAAGGTAGGTGATTACATGTGTAATCATTTTATGATGAGTTATCTTGCTTGGTTTATTAATTTATCATGTTTCTAATCTGTTGTGTGTGGTGCGAAAACCATTTTTTGTTGCAATAGTAAAGCATTTAGCATTAAAGTTACATTTTTTTTTGAAGTGTGTATTTTTCAAATGTAACACATGTGTTATCTCTTATGGTAGTTTTATAAAATGTTAAAGTGGTTTATTAGTTATTGAAATGGGTTTCTAATTCTGTTTTGGTAATATTTTAGTGTCATTTAGTCCTCAAAAGGTGTCTTTGAATGGGTGTTATGTGTAAAACCTTATTTTACTCCTTGAAAGTGCTTATGAAAATGTGTGTTTTTCATGTGCATCTTTTGTGAAATTATTTGAGGTGATTTTATGGAACTTGATAGTGGTTTAATAAATGTTGAAATGGATGAAAATTATTATTTGTTAGAGTCTTGGTGTGATTTAGGACTTGAAATAGGGTTTTGAAATGGTTTATTTGTGCAAAACATAGTTATACCCCTTGGGGTTGTTTTGTGAAAATTGTAAATGCTTTATTTGGTTAAAAAAGGTGTAAAAGGGTGTATATGTAATTTTTGGGTGAGTTTGTTCACATAATATGGGTTTTTAAAGGTAAATTGGTGATTTAAGATGTCAAAAAAATTTAGAATGTTTTATAAATTGCTGAAATGTTTTACTAAATTGTGATGTGGGTGCGAAACATGGTTGTGGACTATTTCATGTGAGTTTGATGATAAAATGAATTTTGAAGGTTATAAGGGTATTATGTGATATGTGTGTGGGTTTTTATGTGATTTGGAATATATTGGAATGGTTTTATAACAAAATTAAAGGATTTGTGGAAGCTTTAAAGAAATGTGAAAAGTGTTGTGGGCTATTTTGGTGTGAGTATGATTTTAAAAATGCATTTGAATGAAAAGTTGATTATGTGAATTGTGTGGTGTAAATGGGGACTGTTTGGTTAATGTGTGATGTGTAAGTGGTTTTTTCATGTTTAGATTATATTTCATGTCTTGTTGAACTTGTTTGAGCACAAGAGGGAAATCTAGGTATCTAGGTGGGTGGACGTGTACTCATATGCTAGTGATCCCATGGGGTTGGCCCCAGTTTCACATAGTAAGTTTGAAGATGAAATAACTAATTAAACTATGATGATGATTATGATGATGGGGACCACTAGGTTATGGGTATGTTCCCTACTAATGGATCGTGCGTGAGAACGGATATTGTGATGGTTACTCTCACTAAGATACGAGGTACCTGGGACCCAGAGTGAGCTAGTGCCTAGGGGTTATTTTCCCATTGCTTGTTCTCATTAGCTACTTTTTGATTACCATCGGCATACGGTATGGTTGTATGGAAAATTCAGTAGTGTTGGAATTTTTTTTTGAGAGTTTTTATTCTTTAAAATAGCCTACTTGAAAACTGTTTTTATTTAAAGTTGCATCCTTTAGAAATTGTAACTAGCATTTCTTTTTTATCAAAACTCACATGCTTTTAGTATTTGAATGTTTATCACATGGAATATCTTAGTTATAGTATCCAAATGTTATTTGTCTCACACCCTACTTACACCTTTGGGTGTAAGTAGACTCGGTTATTTTTGTCGCAGGTTTGGGTACATCTTTGTGCCAATGGTTTGGGTTTTTAGCGGTCCATCATGATGCGGTGTTGTGGATATGGCTTGAGGGCAGTGCCTATTTCCATGTGGAGGTTCTTGGGGTGTCTTTTTTGCTTTTATTAATTTTTTATAGTCTTTGATATTTGTTTTAAACCATTTAATTCAGTTCTAAAATTTTGTAAAAGATGGTTTTTTTTTGAAAAATAAAGATTGGTTTTATTGGACTTGTTTGTCGTTGTATGTTTATAAAATCAGGTAAATCATTCCCAATTTTCATTTTTATGATACTCGGGAACTTGTGTCAGACCTTGGGGATCAAGAACTCCCTTCAGGTCTTGTCGCAGACCGGGTCGGGTGCCAGTTTTGATGGCAACCAGATTCGGTTCGTGACAAAATGGTATCAGATGAGGTTCAGGTTAACTCTTTAGGTCATGTTATTTGGGGAACAGTTGGGATAGTCTGGATCTAGGATTATTGGGACTTGACATTCTAGTTATGGGTAGTGTTCTTGGACAGCACACCTCATGATAAGATTCGATTCTTTAGGGAAATTTGGGATTTATCTAATCCCTTTGGTTTTCTTGGTTTGATGATGATTAGGGGAAATGAAAAGAGAGTTGGGTTAATGGTCTCAGTGAGCTTGCAAGGCCTAGAAATCCATGTGGAGACGGGGATATTTCCATAGAACACTCACTGTTATAGTTAAGTGTTTGGCTTATGTCCTCCAATTATATGTCCAATTCACCCACTGTAACTAGTTTCCTCTCGCATTGTCTTGTGTCCTTTAGTTTTGAAATCATGGAAGTTTGGTTTTAAAGAAAAAATGACTTGGTTTTAAGAAGTATAAAGTTTTTGTGAAATAGTTTTATAATAAATAGAGAATGGTTTAGTTTGTGAAATGGTGGAAATAAATTTTCAGAATTGTTTTGAAATGCAAAATGGTGTGTTTACACCTCTTTTTAAAAGTAGAAAATTATGTTAATGATGGTTTTGAAAAAGTGTTTCCAATAGAGTTTTCTAAACTATTGAAATGTGTTTTAATGGGATCAAATTTTTTGAAATTGATGTTAATAACTTGAAATTGAGTTCTTATCTAAATGGTTGTGCCTTTCTGAAAAAAAAATTAAGCTGTAAATTGGGATTTTGATTTTTTGGTTAGCGGACTTGAGAAAAAGGGAGTATTGGTTGACTGTTTTGGTTTTGAAAAGTGGAAAGAATTTTTGTTTTAACATTTTTTATTTTCATGAGAAACCACATTCATGGGGTTATATGGGATGATGGATGTTTTATGGCATGGTTGGATGAGTGTCAGGACAGATATGAGGAGGGTGTCTGGTGTGGCACGGAAACATGCATGTGTGAGGCCCATTGGGTACCAATGGTGGATACACTAACCACTGAACCATTTGTTTTCAAAGAGAAGATTTTAAAGGAAAAATTATATATTAATTACTATCTTGGGATTGTTTTTATTATGTGTTTTTGAAAATGTTGATGTTGTGGGATGTTTTGGTTCCAAGAACCCCTCTTGTTTGAACGGTGTTTTGGGTTTGTGTTCGGTCGGTAAGTTGGGTTGAAGGGATGGTTAGTGTTATCTTCTGAGAAATGTTTTGGGATGTCTTTATGAAGGTTCCATTTATGTGTTTGGATCTGTTTTTTGGAACTTTTTGACCAATGGACCTACTTGGTTGGGTCCTTGGGTTCTCTCGTTGGATAAGGTACGCCCTCATTAAGGGTTAGTGCACTATTGACGTGCAACACAGATTGTTTTTTCATTGGTAAATCATCTATTTGATCAATATAAGGAATATTTTCTTCGATCTTTGGAGATTGAGTTTACACCATTTCCTTTCTTGGTTTTTCAGATCCTCTTGTAGTGAGAGAGTTCTTGCCGAAGGTTGAAAGAGACCTTAGTTTCTTAAGTTACTTGTTTCGTCAAAGGTGAAAGTGGTCTGGGGTTGTTAGTATGGATGAGTATATAGATGGTGTCTAAGAGGGCCTATGGGTCCTTCATAGTTTCTTCTAATCATGAGTTCATATTAAACCACCAACATAAGAAATATGGTCATGGGTAGATATTATGGCCACTTTCTAGAATCGTGTGTTGTTTGAGACTTGGCATAAGATCCATTTCCATGTATTGTTTCTATCAGTCACAATGGTCATGTTCGGTGATGCCTTGTGATGTCATGTGCTCATTTGACTGTAAAGGTGAAGTTCGTGCAATCCTATGAGAGTCTTTATTATGTTGAGAGTATGCCTCCCTTGGAAAAGCTTCAAAATCCTCTGTTTTAGAGAAAGGTTTTTATACGTGTCATTTCCTTCTATTGTTTCTCACCTAAAGAAACAAGGTGTGATGTGTTTTCATCCTCTAAGCTCTTGTTTCAGTGAAATTTTGGGTTAGCGTAACTGAGTTGGGAATGTGTTATGTCTTGGAAAACTTATTAGGTATTGTTGTGTAGTTTTTGGTGTCACCGGAAGAAGAATTTATATTTAAGGGTTTCTAAAGCCTAACTGTGAGGCCTAAGATTCTTCAATCCTTTGAGCTCCATCCATAGGTCCTGGAGAGAAGATGGCGTGTATTCTGGGGAAATTCCAGGGTCATTCAAACCCTTATGCAAAGTCATATCCTTAGTATGAAATATGGGGATAGTTTAAACCTATGGTGTCATCATCTTGCTTTTATTGTTCCTGTTCGGTGGAAAGAGGTAGAGGGCCTCATGCCCATGTTATCGTCCAATGTCACTCTTTTCCCCTTTTATTTCCATTGAGTTTTTGGATTATGGTTGGGAATTTTTATAGACAGGTTGAGTGCATGGTTTTCACATGGTTAGTAGTAACCATTCCCTAGAAAACCATGAAAGTAGAAGGATCCACACAGTTAGCGCAAGGTTTCCCAAACTGTGCAGATTGACCGTGTGATTGTCCCAACTCTTTAAGTTTGGGTTCTTTTTGTGTCGGCCCATGCTGGTCGGTTAATATGGTTGGATCTTATGGTGGGGAGACCCACTATGATTCTCATGTATGTTCCTTTAGAAATTTCAAATGGAAGTCTACCCCTTGAACCAGGGAGTCCGTTCAGGCCTCCCCCTATTAGTGTCCAGATCCTATCTCGGGAAAATTTGAGTTGTCTCTTATGGTGGGGAGCCCATTTGTGTCGCCCCATACTAGTAATTCAGATTTTTCCCTAGTCTTTTCTTGATGGTAGGTAGTCTTTTTCGGAGCTATCTAAATACGTATATCTTCCTTGGGTAAACGTTTGGATTGGAGAATGCCCAATGGTTTGGTTAAAGCAAGGTAAGTGTAACCTTGTTTGTTGTTGTTGTTCATTTGGGTAAATTGCTAGAATCTTGTTCAGATAGTGTTTGAGTATTTTTCTTTTGGGATAAAATTTTAATGTGCTTGATCATTTTAGGAAAGTGATGTAAGTTTTGGTTGTGAGATTATTCCTTCCTTAATTGATCACTAGAGGTGTTTTGGCCTTTGGGGGAGAAACGTGGCAAGGGAGTCCATCTTGGTTTATCGATTTGGTTTGGTTTTTTATTTTAGCCTTGCTATGGATTTTTGGGGGTGGAAATATTTATGGTGTGAAGAATTTTCACACTCATATTTTCAATTCCATGATTTGGTTCAAATCCTCTTTCGGTTCTTAGCTTTCTCTTGGTATCAAGGTGTTCTGGGTTTGAAATTTTGGTGTCTCTTGTGTTATTGATCTATGACCTTGGTCTTGGGGGTATTGTATGATATTTGGCCTCCTGTTTTGTCAAAATTTTGGTATTAGGTTGTGGTGTTTTGTAGTTGTTTTTGTGACACTCCTAGTGGAACCACTTGTGGGGAAAGTTGTTGAGGTGGTTTGTACCCATGAGTAGGATGAATATTAGGGTAAAAAGGTGGTTTTACTTTGGGTAATATTTCCCCCTATTCTCGGCCTATCTTTACCCCTTGGTTTCCCCCTTGTACCCTCTTGAAATTTGAGGAGAATGGATGGTTTTTGTGTGGCCAGAACAGGCCGCAAGGTTAGGGCCCATGGTTTACTAAACCATGCAGGCAAACCGTTCAAGGGTTTCCAGGTCATTAAAATCTTTTTTTAATTCCCATTTCCCCTCTTGGAAATAAATCTAATCCACTCCATTCTTCCCCCATTAGACCCCAGAAGCCATGGGAGGCCTCTAAGCTCTTAAATCCTGTAATGACCCGAACTTTTTATTAATATTTTTTTCCTAAATTTTGTGTGTTATTTTATTTTATACTCAACAAAACTATATTTTTTAATTAATTAAGTGAGTATAAGTAAATGAGATCGTTGGGTTTAGACTATTATATGATCGTTGGTCAATATGACTGTTGGAAGATAAAATCTTAACATTACAATTTTTGTTTATAAATACAAGTGATCTTGGTTAATTAATATAGAAAGAAGATTTGATGGCCTCATCCAGTAGACTCGGGCCAATCGAAGCCCATCTGACGGAACTTGGGAAGGAGGTAGCACCACTGGTCTTTGTTCTGGACCAAGCCCAAGCCAAACTTAATCATGTGAATCTTGAACAGAATCGCCTATGAGAGAAGTTCAAGCTGATAGAGGTCACCACTTGGGCAATGTTGGCTGAGCCACCCCATGATCCTATCACCTTAGCACAACTTACACTTAGGTCCTATGCTGGTATTATAAGGGGCTATGTAACGAGGCCTTAGCTGCTTTGTGTAATCCTTTGATATAAATAAAAAAAAATCATATTATGGTGAAGTTTTTGAATTTCAAATGTCTGGATAAATATAGGATGTATATTATTGATGAATTTTGGGAAAAAGGGTATTTTAAAATATTTATGTAAACCTTAAATAATTAATAATGTGTAATGATTTTCAAAAAATGGTCTTCTACAGTTGTGTTCAGTATGAAATTTAGAGTCTAATAAGATCAACTTAATTTTTAGTGAATAGTAAATTATGAATAGTAATTTTATGCTTATGATTAGTAATGTGACCAAATGGATTAGTAACCTCACTTAAGAAAGTATTTTTATAATTTATCCACCTTGATTAGGTAATGTGATTCAATAAAATAAGTAAATAATAGTTTCAGAAATTATTAGTTATGTATTAGTTTTCTTTTAGGTGAATAGTGTTTTTATTTAAAAATTAAATTAAAAATATTTATAAAATTATTTTTATAAAATGGATTTTATTTTTAAATTCATAGCATCGATATTAGGTTAAGGTGAATTTTTGGGTTTTTTCTGAAAAAGTTGAATTTTCGGTGAATAATGAAATTACAGTTTTGAGTTTCGGGTGTTTAATGACATCATTAAGGATGTAATAATTATGTAATCTTTCTGGTATACTTATTAATAGTAAGCTAAAATATGAGGTGTCCCAAGTGGCCAATACCGTGGGCAAATACCATGGGCAAGCCCATGGTTTTTCCAATACCACCGATGAGGTGTCCCTTGGGACTTAATGATTTGTTCCCTCACTTCTCCTATAAATACCAATCCATTACCTCATCCATTTGATTCCAAAATAATCCTCAACGAAGTTATAGTCTCTTTACCTCCCAAGGAGTCCTCCCAAGGTTCCCTCAAGCCTCCCAAGGTCCCGACCTTCAAGATTTCGAAGTTACTTTTCAAGGTAAGGGATCATTTCACCCTACTATTTTAAGTCATGACTTCCTTTATGTTGTGTCTTCTAATTTCCATATCTTTATGTTTATGGTATGTTCTTATATGTTCTAATTTCTATCCATTTCATTTCTAATTGTTGAGATACCCTTTCTGCTCGCATCAATTTGTTTTCTGAATTTTTAAGTGACATCGTTAGGCTGCCGAATTTCTCGTAAAAGAAATCACATCTTCTCTTTTATTTCATGTTTCCTTTTCATGTGGTATGTCATTAAAATATCCATAACATGATCTTATTCAGTACCCATAATTTATTATGAATTATTTATGAGTTGGTGGCACTTTTCCCCTCTCTTTTCAATGTTTTCTAAAACCATGTTATATAGTCGTTATGCTGCAGAAATTTCGTCTCAAAATTTCTATCTCTTTCTCTCAAGAAATTCTATTGTTTGTTTATGTGAATAACCATAACTATTTAATTTCTATGGGTGTTAATAGATATATAAAAATGATATATTTTATTCTTTAATTGACATACATATAACCCTCACTCCCTTTCCATGGGTTATAAATGACATAATGATCTTATTTTTTAAGCTCTTTTTAAACGTCACGATTTTGACATGAAACCCATTTCTTTGATTCTATTTGGGTTATTTATGAAATGTTTGATTATGATCTATGTGGGTCACATTAAATTAAAGACATGTTAATGGTGTTCCATGATAGTGCTCCAATGCATTGGGTAAATAATTAATCTCTATAGATGACAAGTTTCACGATACCTTAGTGAATAACCTTGGTAATTTTTATGACACCTTGGGGATGGACCTTGGTGATATGTTCATGAATGTATAAATGAAATGTTGAAGCCACATATTCAGGTTATGATTCAAGTTCTTTTCATTATGATATTCCTATTATTCCATTGCTCTTGTCTTTATGTTTTTATCAAGTTCGTATTGATATCACAAGTAAACTGATTCCCTTGTTTACCCTTACTGGGCCTTCTGCTCACCCTTTCCTTTGAACGTATGTCTCCAAGTTATGTGATTCATTAATTGTACTTAGGATGAACTTATGATGAAGTATTACAAGTGAATTATAAGAATTTTTTATGTTGTTTTCAAGTTTTATTGTTCCTGATTTCCAAGACACTAGACTTTAAAGATCCTCTGTATGTAAAATGTAATGAAAAGTTATGTTTTAAAAAGGCGGGATGCCATAGTTGGTATCAAAGGATAGTTTAGTTATTTATGTAAATTAGTATATGAAAACTTTAGGAATAACCCTATAGAAAAGTTTAAATATAGGAAAACTTCCTAGTATTTTGGTGAGTATTGAGTAAGTGGTTTATCAAATAAATACATCCCTGAATGGATACGAGCAGGTAGAGGTGGCTCTAGCATAGATGTACATAGGGGTAAAACCTAAAAACAACGCTTTGAGCTAGACTCAAATGGGAACTGGTTCGCGACAATGGGCCTTGATGCACTCTTGGTTACAACACTCCTAGGGGATATGTTTGGTTAATCACAATATTTTTATGAATCATTATGAAGGAATTATAGAGAAATGTAATTGTTTAAGCATGAAGTTTTAAGACATAAAAATCCTTTATTGTTAAAAGATTCATAAATGAAATAAGTTTCTCACTAAGTTTTTATTATTTTAGAAAATGGATGGCAATAGGAGGAACCGTGCAAATGGTGACCGCAATGGACCATGTGCTGACGGACCTCTGATGGAAGCCAGAATGGAAACATTCGTGTGAATGATGAACCAACTGACTCATGTTATGGGAAATAACTTGAATTAAGCTAAGAGACTGATCTCACCACTAAGGGAAAAACATTCTGTTGAATCATGTATGCATCAACAACCACTAACCTTTAGTGTATCAACTAACCCATTGATTTTTGAGCAGTGGATAAGCTCCATCGAGAAGATCTTTTCTATGCTCCGCTGTTCAGAGAAAGAGAAGGTCACCCTGGTTGTCTATCGCTTAGAAGGAGAAGATGATAAGTGGTGGGAACTGATTAAAAACACAAGGCAAAGAGTTGAAGTTGAAGCTATGGAGTGGGAAGAGTTTAGAGAGATCTTTTTTAGTAAGTATTTCCCACGTTCCATGAGAACAAGAATGGAGAAGGAGTTTCTCGAGTTGAAGCATAAGGAGAACGAATATATGGGAAGCTACGATATGAGCTTCACTAGGCTTTCACATTACACCTCAAGATTCTTCATGGATCCTAGTTGTAAGTTTGATAGATTCTTTGGTGTACTAAGACCTCATCTGCAGAAGAATCTAGCCAACCGAGACTATGATAGCTATGAGGAGATCTTGCGAAGTGAGATGAAAGTCGATCTAGAGTTTGGTGAGACACAGTGGTCTCATAAATCAAATGACAGGAAGAGATCGATGGTTCCCAGCTTAGGGAGGACCTTTGATTAGGGAAGAGGAGGCAATAAAGTGAAATATCCCATGTATAATAAATGTGGGAAGAATCATTCGGGGAACTGCCTGATCGGGATCGGTAAATGATACAAGCGTGGAAGAGATGGCCATATTGCAAGGAATTGTCGTAGAGAGGTGAAACCTCAACTTACAAACACTAACGACAAGGGGAAGATGGTGAAAGCCCTACCTGATGTCTAGTTCTTTAAGTGTGGACAATGTGGGCACTTTTCTAATCACTGTCCAAATCTGGGGGCAGTGAAGGGGAACCACCATCAGCCTCGGCAAAGGCCAAGGGATCAAGGTCGTGATTTTGCTATCATGAAAGCTAAAGTTGAAGCTCCGAATGATTTGGTAGCAGGTACTCTTGTTGTTATCTCAAAGCTAGCAAGTACTTTTTTTTATTCTGGTTCTACGCATTCCTTTATTTCCTCCAAGTTTGCAAAAAAAAATAGAATCAAATCCTGATTTTCTAAAAGTATAATTATCATTCAAGACTTCTGGGGGGATTATCCAAGCATCATTAGTGTTTATAAACTCTATAATTTACTTTGGTAAGCACAATCTTATCGCAAATCTAGTAGTCATTCCCATGCTAGAATTCGACATTATACTAGGGATGGACTGGCTCTCAAAGTATAATGCTAAGATCAAATGCAGAAGTAAATAAATTTCAGTAGTCTTGAATGGAAAACCTACAGTTATCTTCCAAGGAGAGATATCTCAACCTAATCTTTGTTTAGAAGAACCTCCTATATCCTTCTTTATGGAGTTGATCGGTGAAGAAGAAGAAGGAGATGAGAGTTTAAGGATAGAAAATTTCCCCATCGTCCAGGAATACGTTGACGTATTTCTTGAGGAGTTACCTGGACCTCCCCCAGAAAGAGAGGTAGAGTTATCCATTAAACTCGTACCTGGATCTCATCCAATATCAAAGACCCCCTATAGGATGGAAAATTTTTAGCTAGAGGAATTAAAGAAACAACTCCAAGATATTTTGGAGAAGGGGTTTATCTGACCGAGTGTGTCTCCTTGGGGAGCACCAGTTCTCTTTGTAAAGAAGAAGGATAGATCAATGCGGCTATGCATTGATTATAGAGAATTTAATTGGATCACAGTGAAGAACAAATACCCTCTTCCAAGAATTGATGACTTATTTGACCAAATTTGTGGGGCTCATTTCTTCTCTAAGATTGATCTTTGATCTGGTTATCATCAATTGAGGGTGAAGAAAGAAGATATTCTGATAACTGTCTTTCGATCAAGATATGGGCATTATGAGTTTATTGTTATGCCCTTCAGACTGACTAATGCACCTACTATTTTTATGGATTTGATGAATATAGTATTTAAGTACTACCTTGATAACTTTTTGGTAGTTTTTATTGATGATATTCTGATATATTCCAAAAGTTTTGAGGAGCATGGGGGTCATCTAAGGGTTATTTTTCAAACTCTACAGAAGGATAGGCTTTTTGGAAATTTCAGTAAATGTGAATTATGGTTACAATAAGTTTCTTTCTTGGTACACATTGTTACCAATGAAGGAATCACAGTTGACCCTACAAAGACAAAAGTTGTAGAGGAGTGGCCTCAGCCTACAACAATCACTGAGATTCAAAGTTTCCTTAGATTAGCAGGATATTATAGGAGGTTTGTGAAAAACTTTTCAAGATTTTCTAATCCATTAACTAATTTAACTTGAAAAGGGGTCAAGTTAATTTGGACAAAAGAGTGTGAGGAAAGTTTCCAAGAGCTGAAGAAGAGATTGGTTACTACACCCGTGTTAACTCTTCCCTCAAGTGGAGAAGGATTTGTTATTTTTAGCGATGCATATCTGAAAGGGATTGGGTGCGTCCTCATGAAAAATGAAATGGTCATTGCTTATGCATCTCTACAGTTGAAGACTCATGAGTAGAATTATCCTACGCGTGATCTGGAGTTGGTTGCGGTCGTTTTTGCTCTGAAGATATGGAGGCACTATCTTTATGTGTAGAAAAGTGATATATACATAGACCATCAAAGTTTGAAGTATATTTTCACACAAAAGGAATTGAACATGAGACAAAGGAGATGGTTGGAACTTCTTAAAGACTATGATTGTTCAATTTATTATCATCATGGAAGAGCAAACAAAGTCGCTGATGCATTAAGCAGGAAAGACCCATCTATTCTTTCCATGATGTAGATTCAAATAGATCCATTGATCAATGACCTAGTAAAGTTGGACATGGGAATTATAAGGGAAGGTACATCATCAACCCTAACTCAAATGATTTCTCAACCATCATTACTAGAGAAGATCAAGAATGATCAAAAAGAAGATCCTTTGTTACAGAAGAAGTTTGAGGCTGTGAAGGATGGGAAGTTTCCTGAGTTCAATATTGATCAAGAAGGTGTACTAAAATTTCGTACAAGACTATGTGTTCCATCTATTCTGGAAATAAAGAAGGATCTGATGGATGAAGCTCATAGATCTACTTTCTATATACATCCTAGAAGCACAAAAATGTATAGGGACCTTCATGATAATTTTTGGTGGGATAATATGAAAAGGGAGATTGCTAACTACACTTCAAGGTGCCTCATATGTCAGCAAGTGAAGGCAGAGCGACAAATTCCTGAAGAGGTATTGCAACCACTACCCATACCAGCATGGAAGTGGGACAATATAACTATGGACTTTGTCACTGGTCTTACAAGAACTTCTAAAGGAAACAATGCGATATGTATTATTGTGGTTCGTCTCACCAAGAAATCCCATTTTATCTTCATTTAGGAATATTTCTCTCTTGATCAAATTTCCAGGATTTATGTGAAAAAAGTGGTAAATCTGCATAGAGTTCCACTTTATATCATATCTGATCATGATCCAAGGTTCACATCAAAATTTTGGAGAAGCCTTTAGCATGATCTGAGCACTGAATTGAATTTTAGTATGGCCTATCACCCCCAAACTGATGACCAATATGAAAGGACTATTCAAACACTCAAGGAAATACTAAGAACATGCTCAATGGAATTTAAAGGAGCATGGGATCAACATCTCCCTTTAGTTGATTTCTCTTACAATAATAGCTTCCACTCAAGCATTCAAATGGAACCCTATGAAGCTCTATATGGGAAGCGATGTAGAACTCCTACTTTTTGGGATGAAGCTGGTGAGAGAAAGATTCTTGGGCCTAATCTTGTGCAAGAGATGACAGAAAAAAGTCCATGCCATCCAACAACACATTAAGGCTGCTCAGAGTTGGAAAAAGAGCTATGCTGACAACCATCGAAGGGACTTAGAGTTTGATGTCAGTGACAAGGTATTTCTTCGAATTTCACCTTGGAAGAGAGTCATGATGTTTGGGAAGAAAGGGAAGCTCAGCCCTAGGTACATTGGCCTCTATAAAATCCTTGATCGCGTAGGAGCAGTGGCCTATCAGCTTGCACTTCCTCCAAATCTAGCACAAGTTCATGATGTCTCCCATGTATCCCTCTTAAGGAATTACATACCTGACCCTTCACATGTACTAAACCCAGAGGTGGTACAACTGTAACATGACCTGTCTTATGAGGAGAAGTCGGTGGAGATCTTGGATCGTAGAGACAAGGTTCTACACAACAAGACTACCCACCTTGTCAAGGTGTTGTGAAGGAACCACAAATGCGAAGAAGCCACGTGGGAACTAGAGGATTCTATGAGGTAGAAGTACCCACACTTTTTCTCTTCAGAGGGTACAAGTTAAAATTTCAGGGACGGAATTTATTAAGGGGGGAAGAATGTAACGACCTGACTTTTTATTAATATTTGTTTCCTAAATATTGTGTGTTATTTTATTTTTTACTCAAAAAAACTATATTCTTTAATTAATGAAGTGAGTATAAGTAAATGAGACCGTTGGGTTTCAACTATTATATGACTGTTGGTCCATATGACCGTTGGTCAATATGACCGTTGGAAGCTAAACTCTTAACGTTACAATTTTTTTTCATAAATACAAGTGATCTTGGTTAATTAATACAGAAAGAAGATTTGATGGCCTCATCCAGTAGACTTGGGCCGATCGAATCCCATATAACAGAACTTGAGAAGGAGGTAGCACCATTGGGCTTTGCTTTGGACCAAGCCCAAGCCAAACTTCATCATGTGAAGCTTGAACAAAATCGCCTATGAGAGAAGTTCAAGCTGATAGAGGTCACCACTCGGGAAATGTTGGCCGAGTCGCCCCAAGATTCTATCACCTTAGCACTCCTTACAATTAGGTCTTATTCTGGTATTATAAGGGGATATTTAACGAGACCTTAGCTTCTTTGTGTAATCCTTTGATATAAATAAATTTGTTTTCATATTATGGTGAAGTTTGTGAATTTCAAATGTCCGGATAAATATAGGATGTATATTATTGATGAATTTTGGGAAAAAGGGATATTTCAAAATATTTATATAAACTTTAAATAATTAATAATGTGTAACTATTTTCAAAAAATGGTCTTCTACAGTTGTGTTCAGTAAGAAATTTAGATTCTAATAAGATCAACTTAATTTTTGGTGAATAGTAAATTATGAATAGTAATTTTTTTCTTATGATTAGTAATGTGACCAAATGGATTAGTAACCTCACTTAAGAAAGTATTTTTATAATTCAGGCACCTTGATTAGGTATGTGATTCAATAAAATAAGCAAATAACTATTTCGGAAATTATTAGTTATGTATTAGTTTTCTTTCGGGTGAATAGTATTTTTATTTAAAAATTAAATTAAAAATATTTGAAATTTTTTTTTTCATAAAATGGAGTTCATTTTCTAATTCAGAGCATCTATATTAGGTTAAGGTGAATTTTTAGGTTTTTTTTGAAAAAGTTGAATTTTCGGTGAATAGTTAAATTACAGTTTTGAGTTTCGGGTGTTTAATGAAATCATTAAGGATGTAATAATTATGTAATCTTTCTGGTAGACTTATTAATAGTAAGATAATCTATGAGTTGTCCCAAGTTGCCAATAACACGGGCAAATACCATGGGCAATCCCATGGTTTTTCCAATACCACCGATGAGGTGTCCCTTGAGACTTGATGATTTGTTCTCTCACTTCTCCTATAAATACCAAGCCATTTCCTCATCCATTTGATTCCAAAATCCTCATCAGATAAGTTTTGGTCTCTTTACCTCCCAAGGAGTCCTACCAAGGTTCCCTAAAACCTCCCAAGGTCTCGACCTTCAAGCTTTCGAAGTTACTTTTCAAGGTAAGGGATCCTTTCACCCTCCTCTTTTAAGTCATGACTTCCTTTATGTTGTGTCTTATAATTTACATCTATTTATGTTGCGGGTATGTTCTTATATGTTCTCATTTCTTTACATTTCATTTCTAATTATTGAGAGACCCTTTCTGCTCTCATCAATTTGTTTTCTGAATTTTTAAGTGATGTCGTTAGGCTGCCGAATTTCTCGTAAAAGAAATCACATATTCTCTTTTCTTTCATGTTTCCTTTTCATGTGGTATGTCATTCAAATATCCATACCATGATCTTATTAAATACCCATAATGTATTATGAATTATTTATGAGTGGGTGACCCTTGTCCCATCTCTTTTCAATGTTTTCTAAAACCATGTTATATAGTCATTATGCTGCAGAAATTTCATCTCAAAATTTCTATCTCTTTCTCTCAAGAAATTATATTGTTTGTTTATGTGAATACCCAGACCTATTTATTTTCTATGGGTGTTCATAAATATATAAAAATGATATATTTTATTCTTTAATTTACATATATATAACCCTCACTCCTTTTCCATGGGTTATAAATGACATAATGATCTTATTTTTTAAGCTCTTTTTAAACGTCGCAATTTTTACATGAAACCCATTTCTTTGATTCTATTTGGATTATTTATGAATTTTTTGATTATGATCTATTTAGAGCACATAAAATTAAAGATATATTAAGGGTGCACCCTGATAGTGCTCTAATTCATTGGGTAAAGAATTAATCTCTAGAGATGACAAGTTTCACGATACCTTAGTGAATAACCTTGGTAATTTTTATGACACCTTGGGGATGGACCTTGGTGATATGTTCATGAATGTCTAAATGAAATGTTGAAGCCACATATTCAAGTTATTATTCAAGTTATTATCATTATGATATGCCTATTATTTCATTTCTCTTGTCTTTATGTTTTTTTCAAGTTTGTATTGATATCACAAGTAAACGGATTCCCTTGTTTACCCTTACTCGGCCTTCTGCTCACCCTTTCCTTTGAATGTATGTCTCCAGGTTATGAGATTAATTAATTGTACTTAGGATGAACTTATGATGAAGCCTTACAAGTGGATTAGAAGAATGTTTTGTGTTGTTTTCAAGTTTTATTGTTCCTGATTTCCAAGACACTAGACTTTAAAGATCCTCTGTATGTAAAATGTAATGAAAAGTTTTGTTTTAAAAAGGTAGGATTCCATAAAACCTCCCATGGAACTCATTTTTTATGGAGGATTTGGTGGAGAAACCTCAAGATCTTTCAATTAAGTGAATTCCTTCTTGGTTTCTTCCATATTCCTTTAGTTTTATTTCCTCTTTCTTGAAGTTCCTCATGTCCAAAAGTTAAGTTTAGAACCTAGGGTTTGATTTGGTGTATTTTTGGTTGAATATTGTGGTCTAGAGCTGGATTTATCTTCCTTGAGGTGCGACGGTGGTGCGGTTGATGTTTCACACAAAGTTTTAAGGGTTTTGAAACAAAAGGTAGGTAATTCCATGTGTAATCATTTTATGATGAGTTATCTTGCTTGGTTTATTAATTTATCATGTTTCTAATCTGTTGTGTGTGGTGTGAAAACCATTTTGGGTTGAAATAGTAAAGTATTTAGCATTAAAGTTTCATTTTTGTTTGAAGTGTGTATTTTTCAAATGTAACACATGTGTTATCTCTTGTGGTAGTTTTATAAAATGTTAAAGGGGTTTATTAGTTATTGAAATGGGTTTCTAATTCTGGTTTGGTAATTTTTTAGTGTCATGTAGTCCTCAAAAGGGGTCTTTTAATGGGTGTTATGTGTAAAACCTTATTTTACTCCTTGAAAGTGTTTATGAAAATGTGTGTTTTTATGTGCATCTTTTGTGGCATTATTTGAGGTGATTTTATGGAACTCGAGAGTGGTTTAATAAATGTTTAAAGGGCTGAAAATTATTCTTTGTTATGGTCTTGGTGTGACTTAAGACTTGAAATAGGGTTTTGAAATGGGTTATTTGTGCAAAATATGGTTATACCCCTTGGGGTTATTTCGTGAAAATTGTAAATGCTTTATTTGGTTAAAAAAAGTGGAAAAAGGGTGTATATGTACTGTTTGGGTGAGTGTGTTTACATAATATGGGTTTTAAAGGTAAAGTGGTGATTTAAGATTTCAAACATTTTTAGAATGTTTTATAAATTACTGAAATGTTTTACTAAATTGTGATGTGGGTGCGAAACATGGTTGTGGACTATTTCATGTGAGTTTGATGATAAAATGAATTTTGAAGGTGAGAATGGTATTAAGTGATATTTTTGTGGGTTTTTATGTGATTTGGAATATATTTTAATATTTTTATAAAAAAATTAAAGGATTTGTGGAAGTGTCAAAGAAATGTGAAAAGTGTTGTGGGCTATTTTGGTGTGAGTGATTTTAAAAATGCATTTGAATGAAAAGTGGATTATGTGAATTGTGTGATGTACATGGGGGTTTTTTGGTTAATGTGTGATTTGGAAGTGGTGTTTTCATGTGAAAATTATATTTTATGGCTTTTTGAACTTGTTTGATCACAAGAGGGAAACATGGGTATCTAGGTGGGTGGACGTGTACTAGTATGCTAGTGATCCCATGGGGTTGGACCCAGTTTCACTTAGCAATTTTTGACGATAAAAACACTAACTAAACTATGATTATGATGATGATTATGATTATGGGTACCACTAGGTTATGGGTATGTTCTCTATTAATGGCCCGTACACGAGAACGGATATTGTGATGGTTACTCTCACTGAGATACGAGGTACCTGGGACCCATAGCGAGCTAGTGACTAGGGGTTATTTTCCTATTGCTTGTGCTCATTGGTTACTTTGTTCTTACCTTTGGCATATGGTATGGTTGTCTGTAAAATTCAGTAGTGTTTTCATTATTTTTTGAAAGTGTTTATTCTTTAAAATATCCCACTTGAAAACTATTTTTATTTAAAGTTTCATCCTTTAGAAATTGTAACTAGCATTTCTTGTTTACCAAAACTTGAAAGATTTTAATATTTGAATGTTTATCACATGGAATCTCTTAGTGTTGGTATCCTACTGGTATTTGTATTACACCCTTCTTACACCTTTGGGTGTAAGTAGACTCAGTTATTTTTGTTGCAGGTTTGGGTACAATTTTGTGCCAATGGTTAATATTTTTAGTGGTCCATCTTGATGCAGTGTTGTGGAGATGGCTTGAGGGCAGTTCCTCTTTCCATGTGGAGATTATTGGGCTGCCCTTTTTGGTTTTATTAATTTGTTATAGTCTTTGAGAGTTGTTTTAAACCATGTAATTCAGTTCTGAAATTTTGTAAAAGATGGTTTTGTTTGATAAATCCAGATTGGTTTTATTGGACTTGTTTGTTTTTGTATGTTTATAAACTTGGGTAAATCGTTCCTAATTTTTATTTTTATGATACCTGGGCACTTATTCCTTCCCGTGGGGATCGTTAATTCCCTTAGGGTCTTGCCATGGACCAGGTCGAGTGCCAGTTTTGATGGAGACCAGATTCGGTTTGTGAGACTTATGTTTGATTCTTCATATGAAACACATATTAATGAACATGTTATGATGGGTTCTCCTAGATAGAGCTCCAATTAATTGGGTAATTTTTATTCTCATGTGACATCAGTTTGGGATAGGGAGTGAACATGATTCCTTTATGGGACATTGTCCTCCATGTGAAATAGTCTTGGCAGTTAGCCTTGACTCATCTTATGTAGTTTTGTATGTTGTTTCCAAATTCCTATGATTCCATGATTACATAATATCAAGTTCTACATTTTATGCTTCCTTATTATTATTCATGTTTCATGCCTTTTTATGTCATCATGTTATTCCTACAACCCCATGTGTTAGGATTTATTCTTATGTTTATTTTCTTACTTGTATTTTTAGCTCATCCCTTTGTTCATGTATTCCCCAAGTTACCTTATGCAGATGTAAGAGCTAAAATTAATTTATGATCTATTTATAGAGATTAAATAAATGATGTTTCTCTTTTGGTTTTAGGATTTCTAATTATGTACCTAATCTTCCAAGGACATTATACTTTATGATCCTTGGTTTGTATATCATGGTTAATTATTATTAAAATCATGTAAATATATGTGTAAAAGGATAGGGCCATTATATTTGGTATCAGATAATGGTCTAGTTATTTTTAGAGATTAGGACGAGAGTACTTTAGTAATAAGCCTATGGATAATTCTATTACTATGGATAAAATAGATTGAAACTTATGGAATCACAAGATAGGATATACTTTCCATTTAAAATTTTGTCCTTCTATGTTCAATGTTTCATTTTTTATATGATTATTAGCTAAGTATTGAATCCCCCCCCAATTGTGCTTTTTTTCTTAGTTAATAGAGATAAATAGGAAAACCCATTCCAACATTCAATGTGATAGGAAATGTGATGATTTACCTAATGAAATACCAAATATGATAGGAATGGGAACTCAAAACTTCATGATAGTACTTTCTCAAATGGATCAAGTTATAAATAATAACTTGAATCATGTGGAACACTCTCCTTCTCCTGGGAAAGAGAAAGTTGAGTTTGAATCCTTTATGTGATGAAGTCCCTCAATATTTGGTTGATCTTATGATCCCATCATCATAGAACAATGTATTAACTCTATTTAGAAGATATTCTTTATCCCCTAGTGCTTAAAATAAGAAAAATTAGTTTCGAAGGTCTATTGATTTAATGGGGAAGCTTTTTAGAGGTGGAAACTGATCAAAAACACAAATTCCAAGGAGGAAATTTATTCCATAGATTAGGATGCAATCAAGAAAATGTTTTTTAATAAATATTTTCCCTGAACTCTCCATCTTAATATAGAAAAGTAATTCCTTAGACTGAAACAAAAGGAAGATGATTCTATTGGGGCATATGAGGAAAACATTACAAGGATTTTATGATATGCATCTGGATTTTTCATGAACACTGGAATCAAGGTGGATCACTTCTTTAGTGGACTAAAGTTGAGTCTATAAAAAGCATTGGCGATTTGAGACTTCAATAGCTATGAGAATATTTTCCATTATTCCCTTAAGGTTGAAATGGAGATTTGAGAATCTCAGTGGTCTCGTAGGCCTAAAGATAAAACGAGGAAAATAGAGTTTAATATGGGAGTATCAATAGATAAATCACATGATGGAAAGAAATCCCAACAAACCATGTGTCAAAATTGTGGGAAGAAGAATCCTAAAAACTGCCTAAGGGGAACCAGGATATGCTTCAAATGTGGAAGATAGGGGCATCTGGATAATAATTGTTAAAGGGATATGAAGAATCCCAAAAATGTGAAGGAAGAAATGAAGGTTTGGATCAACACTCATCCTATAGTATATTGTTTAAACTACAAGGAACATAGGAACTATGAAAGTCATTGGCCTAATCCTAGGGTTGTCAGAGGTAATCAACAAAATCCTTCAAGAAAATAAGGAAGGTCATATATTATCACTACTATTAAGGTGGATCTAGACAATGGTGTGGTGATAGGTATGTCTATTATTCATTCAAGAATAGTGAACATACTATTTGATTCTGATTCTATGCATTCTTTTATATCTTTCAGGTTTAGTAGAACTATTCAAACACCACCTCAAAATATGGAGGTTGAGTTATCTGTGAGAATAGAGAATGGGGAAATTATTACATCCAAAGTATATAACTCCTCCCAGATTAATGTTTGTGGACTTAACCTACCAAAAAATATTTTCTTGCTTCGTTTGGTGGATTTTGATGTTATATTGGGCATCTATTGACTATCTTTATACAAATCCAACATCAAATATCAGGAAAGGGGTATCACTATTCACATCCTGATGTATCCTCCAATTCTTTATAAGTGTAAGGATGAGTATGAATCTCATTCAGAATAATCATATAAATTGTTTATATCATTTTATTGTGATCAAGAAAGTCTATCTCAAATGATTGAGATGAAGGAGATAATCACGCTCAAAGACATGCCCATTATGAGGGACTACACTGATGTGTTCCCCGAAGAATTGTCTAGTTTTTCTCCTGATTGAGAGGTTGAGTTATTAATTGAACTTATTCCTATATCTATACCTATATCAAATAAACCATATATAATGGACACCATTAAGTTGGAGGAACTAAAGAAGCAGTTATAAGAGAATCCGGAAAAAAAAATTATACACCTGAGTGCTTCACCATGGGGTGTGCTAGTCCTCTTCATCAAGAAGAAATATGGATTGATGCACCTCTGTATTGATTATCAAGAGATCAAAAAAATCATGATAAATAAAAAATATCCCCTTATATGGATAGACAATTTGTTCGATCAACTACATGGGGCCAAGTATTTCTCTAAGTTGGACCTTCGATCAGGATATCACTAATTAAAGTTGAATAAGGACGATATTCCCAAAACTACCTTTTGAATAAGGTATGGAAAATATTAGTTCATAGTGGTGCCTTTTAGACTCACTAATTATCCAGCGATATTCATGGATTTAATGAATATAGTCTTTAGAGATTACCTTGAAAAAAAATTGGTAGTCTTTATCAATGGTATTATAATATACTATAAAAGCAAGGAGGGTCATGAGGAGAATTTGAATATTGTGCTAAAGACCTTGCAAAGAAAGAAACTCTATGAAAATTATAGTAAATGTGAGTTATGGATGGGGGAAGTCTCATTCATGGGTCATGTTATCACTAGTAAAGGAATATCTGTGGACCCTTCCAAGACAAAGGTAATCGAGGAGTGGCCTAGGCTAACATCTATAATGGAGATATGTAGTTTCATTGGTCTAGTTGGGTATTACCAGTGATTTTTGAAGAACTTCTAATGATTTTCAAATCCACCAACAAAGATAAATCAAAAGGGATAAAATTTTGTGTGGACCAGTGAATGTGAAGACTACTTCAAAGATTTGAAAAAGAGGTGTATCACTATGCCAGTACTCACACTTCCAACAAGTGGGGAACTTTTTGTGGTATACATTGATGCTTAAAATAAGGGATTAGGCTATGTTCTGATGAAAAATGATAAAGTGGTAGCCTATTCCTCAAGTTAGTTGAAAATTTATGAGAAAAACTATACCACACATGATCTTGAGTTGGTGGTTGTGATGTTTTCATTGATAATCTGGTGGCATTATCTCTATGAGGAGAATTGTGAGATATATACTTATCATAAAAGCCTAACATATATATATTCACATAAAATGAGATTAATATGTGCTAGTGAATATGGTTATATCTCATCAAGGATTATGATTGCTCAATCTACTACCATCCTGGAAAAGCGAATAAAGTGGCAGATGCTCTAAGTAGAAAGGATCGTGTAACATTATAAATGATGAGAATTGAGAAGGATCCAATATTATTATATTTTCAAATTATGGACAAGGAAATCATTAAGAAAATAACATCATCAATCCTTTATCAAATTATTATTCAATTATCCCTTATAGATAAAATAAAAGATTCTCAAAGAAATGATGTGGAAATTCAGAGAAAGGTGAAGGCTATAAAAAAGGGGAAATCCTAAGTGTTAAAAATTTATGAGTAAGGAGTTGTATGATTTGGGTCATGACTGTGTATACCATACAATCCAGAGATAAAGAAATAGATTCTAAATGATATGCATAGATCATCCTTTTCTATTCACCTAGGGAGAATAGAGATGTATCAAGATCTCTGAGAGAATTATTGGTGGGACAATATGAATAAGTATATTATTAAATATACATAAAAGTGATAGGTATTTCAACAAGTTAAGGCTAAAAGAAAAAATTCTAAGGGGATTATGCAACCATTACCCATAACAATATAGAAATGGGAAAACATCACAATAGACTTTTTCACCAAACTTCTGAAGAAATCTAGAGGAAACAATTTTTTAATGGGTTATTATGGACCATCTTACAAAGACATCATACTTTATCAAAATTCAAGAGGACTTATCATTGGATCAAATTGCATGGTTATACATCAGAGAAGTGGTAAGGCTTTATGGAGTACCACTATTGAATGTATCTAATCGATATCCAAGATTCACACCTAATCTTTGGAAAAGTATCTAACATTATCTAAACGCTGATTTGAACTTTAGTATGGACTATCATCCTCAAACTGATGGCCAATCTGAGCAGACTATTCAGACACTAGAAGACATGTTGAAATCATGTTCTATGGACTTCAAAGGAGGATGGGACCAACATCTGCCTCTGGTCAAGTTCTCATACAACAATATTTTCCACTCAAGCATCCAAATTTCTTCATATGAATCCCTTTATGGAAAAAGATACAGAACACTAGCAAGCTAGGATGAATTTGGTGAATGGAAGATATTGGGACCTAAAATGGTAAAGAAATGATAGAAAATGTGAAAACCATTCATCAGCATATCTGGGATGCCCAAATTTGACAGAAGATATATTCATACAATCTTTGAAAGGACCTAGAATTTAAGATTGGAGACATGGTATTCTTCTACATATCTCCATAGAAGAGTATCATGAGATTTTTTAATAAATGAAAGTTGAGTCTCGGGTACATCGACCCCTTTGAGATTCTTGATCGTGTTAATCGTGTCAGAGTTGTGGCATATAGACTAGCACTTCTACTTATCATGTATTAAGTTCATGTATGCCTCTTGATGAAGTACATACTAGATCCCTCACATGTACTAAATCTAAGGGTGGTGTGACTGGAGAATGAACTCTTTTATGAAGAGAATCCGGTGAAGATCTTAGACCATAATAATAAAGTTATATGCAACAAGACTACTCACCTGGTCAAAGTACTATAGAAAAACCATAAGTATGAAGAGGCAACATGGTAACTGGAGGAAGTAATGAAAGACAAGTACCCTCACTTTTTTCACCATAGTGTGGAAAACAAAATTTTGAGGGAGAAATTTTATAAGGGGGTAAGAATGTAACAACCCAAACTTTTATCAATGAAATTTACCTTCTTATAATTATTATATATAGTATAAAATGCATAAATCACATAGATAACCGAATAAAAACATTATTTTCATAAGTTAAGAATTAAATAAGTGATATTTCTATAAATTAAATAACCTATACTGATGGAATAGTAACTTGAGCATTGCAATAGTAATGTGACCATTAGGAATAGTAATTGGCCAATAGAAAAGTAACCTCACCTATGAAAGTATAAATAAAATTTAGGAATCTTATGAATGAAAATATGATATATTTATTATTTTCTAAGTAAATAAATTTTTTAAAAATGATAAATTAAGTGTTGGTATATTTGTAAGTAATAAATATTTAATTACAATTTTATAATTAACATAATGATTTAAAAGTAAATTTATTTTCATAAAATATATTAATAAATTAATATTTTGTTTTCCTATAATTATAATACAATTTTATGAGACCTTAATTAACTTTTCAAACTGTCATAAAATCGGTATTTTTCGAAAAAAAAGATGATTTTAATTAAAAATTAAATTTCTCATATTTATAAAATTATTTTCATAAAATGTATTCCATTCTTAAATTCTACATGTTGAAAAATGGTTACGATGTATTTTTTTAATTTTTTAAAAAATAGTTGAAATTTTGGTGAATAGTGAAATATGGTAATTTACAGTATTTATCAAATACATGAATTATTGATTCATGGATGATGTAACCCCATAATCTAAAAATATACTTCATTATTTAATATATTTAGTGATAATTATGAAAACTATTTATATTCTTGATATAAAATAATGAATATAATAATCAAAAATACCCCTCTCCTCCCCTTATAAATACCACCCCTCGCCACCTCTTCTCCTCACACCTTCCAATACTTGAATCTTGTCCAAATTATACCCAATAATCTTAACAATTATCTCCACAATTTATAGGATCCTTTAATATCAACAAAATACTAAAACCAATTTCTCCAAGGAGGTTCTCAAGGAGAAGATTTTCAAGAGGTAAAATCCTCTTTCCTTTTCTTTTAATTTATTTTCAATTTATTTTATTTTATTATTACCTCATAAAATACCCTTATCTAAGTGACATGATAACTATATTATCTTATATAAACTCTAATTTTATTTTATTTATGGAATATCGATCATCAATTGTCTTCTCCTCACCTTTTGTTCTAAAACTGAAAATATTGTTTGTTAGGTGTTGATTCACCACCTTCATAGATGATGATTTTTTATTTTATAATACCGCCTTCAAGTATGGTTATAAAAAAAATATAATGGTTAAAAAAATATTTTAAAATGTATATTAAAACTTATTTAGTATTATGAAACCATTATGTATACAAAACATTAATTAATAAAACAAAACTAGTGCGTGATGATCGAAAAAATGCCAAAATAATCTAAATGGTTATCATTATCATTTTATCTAATGAATCATTCTTATATCTAGAATAAAAGTGATATATAATATCATTTAATATTATATAAGTTCATTAATATCAAATATTTTCAATTATGGATAATGATTCTCATTTTACATGATCTTTCATACATGTATACAAATGAACCAATCGTGAAAATCAAGGAAATGAATACTCCTGAATGAAAAAATTGAATTTTTTACTCATAAAAAGGATAAAAATTAAATTAATAAAATTATAATAAATAAAATACATGTTTAATATTTTATTAAATAAATTATTAATTAATCTAATTTCATTATCCTAGATATTAAGTACAAGTGCTGAACACTTTTAGACATAAGGCAAGGGATTCTCTCTGAACCTCTATTTTTCCTTTGGGTTACAATTTCTCTATCATTAACCCAATTTAATTATTAATTATTCTTTTTTACTCCTCCTAAATTCTTTTTTTATGTTCCAAACATATGTTCCTTGATCAATTTATCTTTATTTGATGGGGAAATACATGTTTTATAAGGTTTTCTTCTCAATTTCTCCTAAAAAGCATTCCCGGCTAAAGGGAACTGCCCAATTTATTACCTGTTTTCAAGTACGCTCCATAATCTATTTTAAGCCACCAATATTTTTCTAAAAATTATATTTTTATCATGAAAAACTATATAATTTCATTTCTAGTTTTATAAAAACAATTATTCCTTTTCCCTCTTCAAATAGTCTTTAATATTTTCTCTTAAACCACACAAAAGAGGCACCTTTCTAAAGTTTCTTAAACACTATTTTTACATGTTTTAACTTTATATGGAAATAATTTATCATGGTCTATTCTTATTTTACCTTATTAATTTACATGTATTAATTAAATTAATTCTTTCATTGACACTTTTATGATACACCCATTTGTTATGCTCCATGACACGATTACGATACCCATTTATTTCCATGGGTAACCCTTATGTTTATTCCTTATGTTTGATTCTTAATGTGGCACACATATTTAGGAACATGTTATCATGGGTTCACCTAGATATTTCTCCAATACATTGGGTAATTTTTAGTCTCATGAGGCTTCGTGTTGGGATAATGAGTGAACCTGATTCTTTTATGAGACTTTGTCTCTCATGTGTAATAATATTTTCAGTTACCTTGACTTGTGATTATGTCATATTGAATATTGTTGACAAATTCCTAAGATTCCATGATTACATGATCTCAAGTTATACATGTTATGCTTTCTTATGTTTATTCATGTTCCATACCTTTTTATGTCATCATGTTATGCCTACTAACCCATGTGTTATGCTTTATTCTTATATTTGTCTCATAACTCGTCTTTTTAGCTCATCCCTTTGTTAATGTATTCCCCAGGTTACCCTACATAAATGTAAGAGATAAAAGGATGTTAGGATATCTTTATGAAGATTTTAAATGATGTTTTTATTTTGGTTTCATGCTTTCTAATTATGTACCTAATCTTCCAAAGACACTAGACTTTACGATCCTTGGTTTGTATCTCTAGATTAATTATATATAAAATCATGTAAATATATGTGTAAAAGGCTAGGGGAGTTATAATTATTACAACAAGAATCATCCAGACCTCCTTCTATTTCCGGTAGAGTCTCATTGACTTGATTCCAATGTGTCAAGTTCAAGCATTCAAAGCAAGTTTGTTCTGAAGTACCAAAGATTTGTGGTTTTTGTGGTTTCCTAGGACACATATATAAGTTATATCATGTCTTTTATACCCCCACACAATGGTACAAGATAATAAACACCTAAAGTCACTACAGTGAAGTTTGATGCTTCAAGAACTAATGATTTCCAGCCACAAGCATATGGAATGAAGCTTCTTCATATAGTGGATGAGTCTATTAAGGAAGATTATATGGCTCTAATGACAGTGAGAGGTACCATCCCTATAGCTTCATCTTTATTGTATGATTTATTTGATGTATTTTCATTTCACTCATTTGTTTTGACTCATATTTTTAATTTTCTAGACCTTCTTATGGAGCTTATACCATATGTTATGGATATCTCTACACCCCTATGAATGAATAGTGAATAGGGTCTTTGATGCCCTTGTTGTTCCTGCTCTTTATTAGAGATTGAGATCACCTAGGATTTTATGGTTCTCATCATGAAACCCTTAGATGTCATTCTTGTGATGGATTGGATGATTTCCCATAAATCTCGGATTTACTATTATCTTCATCGGGCCTCCTTTATTTCCCCTGATGGGGTATTTCATGATTTCCAAGGATAATGTGATCTGAGTCCAATTAGATCTAAGACACCTCTTTCATAGTTGGGTAGGGTGATATATGTCTTTTATTTTTACCTAGATCAGGAATCTTTGAGTAGTTATTTTCCATTAGTGGTCATCGAGTTTCCTGGTGTGTTTCAATCTAATCTTTCTAGATTTCCACCAGTGAGGGAGGTAGAGTTATCAATTGACTTGGTACTAGGTACTTGGACTATCTCTATTACCTCTTATCATATGGAACCAATTGAACTAAAATATTTAAATATTCGGTTGGATGATATGTTGGATAAAGGATCTATTCTCCCAAGTATGTGTCCTTGGGCGGAACCTATCCTTCTTATAAATAAAGTTGATGGGGTTCTTCACCTTTTGTATTGGTTATTAGAAACTCGGTCAAGTTACAATAAATAAAAAAGTATATTTTCCTCAGATTGATGATTACCATTTGAAAGGGGATAAGTTGTTCTCAAAGATTCATCTTCAATCTGGTTATCACCAGATGATAATCAAAGAATATGATATCCTAAATACCAAATTTTAGAGTAGTTATGACCATTATGAGTACCTATTTGTTCCTTTTGGTCTAACCAATGATCCTATAGTTTTTATGGGACTGATGATCTGGATATTCTATGAGTATCTAGATTTGTGTGCGGTGGTGTTTATGGATGAAATCTTGATTTACTCAAAGACTAAGAAGGATCATTTTTTTCGTCTAAGATTAGTTCTAGAAATTTTGAGAGATAACATAATTTACTCTAAGCTATCAAAATGTAATTTTCATATCTAATAAGTGAATTTCATAGGACACATAGTTTCAGAACATGGTATTTCATTTGATCCTAGAAGGTGAAGTTTTCATGATATGGGAATAACCGAAGAATGTTTTTGAGATTTTTATATTCTTGGGATTAATAGTTATTATTTCCTATTCATTAAATATTTCTCAAATTTGGCTTCCCCAATGACTACTCTCACTCAGAAATAAGTAAATTTATTATGGGATTTAAAATGTAAAAATTCCTTTGATGAGTTGAAGTGTCTATTGACTTATGTAATAGTGTTGACTCTTCTAGAGTTTGGGTAGGAATATGTGGTCTTTTTTTATGCATCAAGTTTTTTTTAGGTTGTTTTCTCATACATGGTAACTACTTGGTGTCCTATAGTTCCCAAAAAATTAGTCCACATAAGAATAACTATCCTACACATGACCTAAAACTCACGGATGTGATGTATGCTCTTAATATTTTCCATAATTACCTTTTAGGAAAAAGGTTTACCATAAATTCTGATCAAAAAATATTGAGTTATAGATTATAAAAAAAATATTTGAACCTTCGTCAAAGATAATGGGTGGAGTACCTATAATATTTTTATTTCTACATTGCTTACACCCCCAGTAAGAATAATGTCATTATTGATGCCTTAAGTACGAAACTTCCAAACTAGTCTACGAAATAATCATTAGATGAGTGAAATTTAATGGCTCTATTTTCTCATATGAATTTAGGAGTTTATAATGATGATACCCAAAAAAAATTGAGCATTCAGTTGACCCGTCTCTTATTAATATGATTCTTTAGGAGCAGCAACTTGATGATGAGTTCCATGACATTAGGGACTCTCTTTATAGTGGGGATACCACCAATGAGTAGTCATTATCATCAGTGGATCCTATGCTTTTGTAATTGGTACGTCATACCTTTTCCTATGATAAAATCTATGATTGGTGATTTCTGTAATTTATAATGGGTGGTACACCCTAGAACCATGAATACGCTCTATAATATGTGGAAATGATTTTGGTGTCCAAGTGTGAGGTAAGATATCACTAATTTTATTTCTCATTGTTATACATGTTAGTATTTCAAGGTCTAGCACCATAAATATTTAGGTTTTCTTTAGCCCCATCATGTGTAGACTTGAAATTGGGGATAGATTTCAATTGATTTTATGGTAGGGTTTCCACATGACCCTCAATAGAAGAATGTGATATGGGCGTTGATCGATCAGCAAACCAAATTGGATCACTTTATCCTCATTCATGATATAACTAAATTTTAGGACTTGGGAAGTCTATATGTGTAGGTTATCATCATATTGCATGGATTTCCATCTATTATAGTTTCTGATAGGGATCTTCGGTTCACTTATCATTTTTAGAGAGGCCTCTAGGAGGCAATGGGATCTCATGTTAGTTTGATCATGGTATATCATATGAATAAATATGTCCGTACATAATGAGAAATAAATATTCTTTAAGACATGATTTTTGATTTCATTCTTGAATTTAGTGGAGCCTAGGATATCCACTAGGGGCTAGTTAAGTTTTCCTATAACAATAGTTTTCATTTATCCATCGGTATGGAACCCTTTGAGGCCTTGTATGGATGCCCATGGAAATATTTGTTGTGTTGATCATAGATTGGTAAAACATCCTTCTTTGGACCCAGTTTGGTCTGATAGATAATGAAAAAGATTTATTTGATTCATCTGATAATGGGAATGTATCAAAGATTGTATAAATTCTATGTTGATCATTGTCGATTCCCTTTGGAGTTTTCAGTTGGTGAATAGGTTTTTTTGAGAATTTTACTGTGGTTGGGTCATTAAAAGTATAGAAAATAGGGAAAGTTGGATTTAAGATTCATGGGACCATTTAAGGTTGTTGAATAGGTCAATAAAGTGGGTTACCATTAGGATTTTACACCTTATTTTACGTCAATTCACAATGTGTTTCACATGTATCGACTTAGAAAGTTTCTCTCTGACCCATCTCGTGTCTTGATCTGGTAATACCTTGATGTGGAACCTGATTTATATATGACTGAGTATCCAGTGTGGATTTTTTATTCTAATGTGAAGGTTCTTCATGGTAATTCCATACCTCTAGTTTTTGTACTCTGATGATATGGTTCTGATTCTCATGATACATGGGAGCGTGAGGCACTAATAAGAGAGCGGTGGCCTTATCTATTTGGAATAGAGTTTTCTTGATAGGATTTCTAGGGGTGAAAAGTGTTTATGGTGGGGATATTTTAGCATCTCATTAATATATTTTATGTACTTTATATCCCTTGTTTTGATTTACTTTTTTTTTGGTCTTATTTTAGGTTATTTCTAGAGATTTTCAAAGATTTTTTTGGAAGTTTTTAGGGTTGTGTATAGTTGGCACACATTTAGGGAAAACCATGTAGGTCGGCCCTGGTAATTGTGTTCCTTTCCATGATTTTTTGAAGGTGGCACACTGTTATATTAAATTGTGCATCCTCCACCTAAAACTATGTGGTTTAGAATAGTGGGGAGAGCACAGTTAGTGAATGGTTTCCAAACTATACAACCAAAACATGCACCCTATTCTAATATCCTAGGAGAGAGTGCATGGTTGGTGCACAGTTTTTCTAACTATAATGGCCTAACCATGTGGAACCCTCTAGAGTCCTAATAAGGGTTCATGGTTAGACACATTATTATATCTAATTATGCGACCTAACCCAAGAAACCATGCTAATGGGTTTTTAATCCCCCAAAAATTGAAATGAAAGTATTAAACCCTCATTATAATTCTAATCACCCCTAGTCAAACCTAATACGACCCTTTGGATTTTAGAGACTCTCTATAGAGGATTTTGGCTCATTCAACCCCTTTCCCCTCAAATTGAAGTACCTTTGCATGTGATTAATCTTTCTTCAGCAAGTGCATCTCCCTAATTTTGAATCCTCCCTTCTTCACTTATCCCCCTCTTTTAGAGTGATGGATCCTCATGTTGTTAGTGGATCTAAACATGTATTTTATGGATTGTGATTCTAGGGATTCCTCTTTGATTATCCTCACCTTTGATTCTCTATTAGTAGTTCCCATTTTGGGTTGTTTCTTGATCATGTGAATTAAGGTAAGTGGTTCTATAAGGATTTACCCTATAAATAAAACTTTTATTTCTTTCTTGATTTGAAATTTATTTTCAATTAATTTCCATGAATTGAGTGTATTTTATGTATAATTCAAAAAGGAATATATTTTTGAAACAAAACCCTTTTTCAAAGGCATTGAAATTATTGGGTGAATTTGAGAAAACATGGATTGAAATGAAAAATTATTTGATGAATTGATTTGATGTTGATTCTTGATAAATATAGA